>CABFWO010000169.1:41389-70622 GCA_902155825.1 Timema genevievae | reverse complement strand
CTTGTGTGTCTCTTCCCCCCCCCCCCCCTTTCCCTGTAACACCAGCAGGCGACTTTGGCTTCTCTTGCTTCGGCTTCGAGAGACTATCTTCTTGAGGCTCCCCAACTTCGTTTCTCTTTGTGCTGGACAACTTTTGGAATTCTCCCTCCATCCCTCCTACTACCCCTCGCCTTGGGCGAGGTCCCCTATATCTTAACCCCCCCATATTCCCCCCTATTTTTTTTATTCACAAGTCATTTTAATAGGCCCTCTTACATTGACTTGGTTTTTATCTTTTTTTTACCACTGATAGAATATTAAAAAATGCTCCTACTACGGATTATTACTTAATGAAAGTGTATTTTTATTCACAAGAACGTTTAACTCCAAAGCTATTAACATATTAATCTAACGGGTAGGAATAAAAGGGGTAATTTGGAGGAAATATATATATATATTTATTGAAAATATAATACTTTGAGGTGAATACCAATATAATTATATATATGATTTTAAGTAGACTAGCAAAATGATAAATATAATAATAAAAACCTTAACCCGTGGGTGCTATAATAATGCAAACCTTAACCCGTGGGTGCTATAATAATGCAAACCTTAACCCGTGGATGTTATAATAATACAAACCTCAACCCGTGGGTGCTATAGTAATAAAAACCTTAATTCGTGGGTGTTATAATAATGCAAACCTTAACCCGTGGGTGTTATAATAATGCAAACCTTAACCCGTGGGTGCTATAATAATGCAAACCTTAATTCGTTGGTGTCGTATTATTACAAGCCTTAACCCGTGGTGTCTAAGGCGCCCTCTTAAATAATAAACTTTGAAGAGTGAATATTTATGTCTCTAGACTCTAGAGAGGATCCCCCAAGAATCTCTTGACTGACTGAAAAAGCTTTAACGTAAAAGGGCCTCCTAACCGACGTCTTGTACAACTGGTAAAGTTTAGAATTTGTAAGAAATGGCGTCGACATGTTGGTTTTCTCGCCACCGGAAAGCCTCGGGAGGTCGAGAAAGACGTCTGTTTGCGAGGTTCGCTTCTTCCGAGCAACCTGTGGGGAGTTTGTTTGGAGGAGAGGTGGGTGGTTTTATTTACAAATCTGTGAGCAACACAAGTTGCGCGTCAAACTTTGTTCTCTTATGCTTTCAAGATACCGAGGAGTCACTTTTGTCTTATTTTCTCGGGATTGCAACATCTTTCCATTAAGTCTCCCGCTGAAGTTTAGATGAAAAGTTGGCTTGGAAATATCAATGGTGTACAATCAATTTAATGTAATTAATCCGCCCAAAACGGCCCACATCGGTGGTCGCATGGCCTAGGCAGTCAGTCCTGCAACATACCGACTTGACTCTGACTAGCTTAGAATCTCAGCAGAGCGCACGGGGTGAGGTTTTCCATATGTGCTTTCTCATACCCTCTCCACGCTAATGCGCGTTAATTATCTTTAAAATTACCTTCTTTATCCTTACCCCTTTAAGTAAAGTCGTTAAGAAGGGAAGCGTTGAACGAAATAGTTTAAAAAAAATACCGCCAAAAATTTGTCCAAGAAACACTTATAAAACGTATTTTTTGTACTAGAAATAGGAGAGTTTAAAGAGATGTTTCCCAAAATTAAATATACATTTTTTGTGACACTTTTTAAAACGTGTGGGAGGTATATGAACTCTTACATTCGGGCCGACTTATTATATAAGCATACGGCTCACAAACAAACTTAATTCTAGAACAAACGCATCACTCAAGCCCCCATCCGTTCCATTACCAATAATATATTTTTCGACCATGCCAGGAATCGAACCCGGGATACCAATGGGAAAAAGTGCTACTGAGTGAGCTAAGGTATATTAGATGTAAAACCAAGCCCATATCAACACTTCAAAAGGTCCGTATGTAAAATGTAATCTTGGGAGTCAAAAATTCGGCCCTTTACCTTGGCATCGCGATAGTAAGTTTACTACAATATTCTGGAAATGTTTGGTATCTTGTTCCTTTTTGTATTTTGCTCTTCTGACTTATTCTTCTCTGTCTCTTTTTCTTGGCATATTATTCCTCTTTGCATCTTATTCCTCTCGGCATCTTGAGAGTTTCTACAGCTGTGAGAGACCCAATGTGATCTGTGAAATCTCTTTTGTTTTGTCTAGCAATTCGGGACATCCTTGTGCAACCATCTGTGATTTTGGGGGTTGGAGGACATGAAAATGCTTGTAGATTGTAACCTCCCCGTAAAGGGTTATTTAAATAGGGGAAGTGAGAGATACCAACGTGAGTTTTGGATCCAAAGTTTGAAGGGTCTTTTGAGGTTTGGGAAATCTTCTTGCAAATTAGGAAGTCCTCCAGCTCGTGACAGCATATATTATTTTCCTCTGTTCTTCGCATGATACTACTCGCCCAGGCTATTCTTTTGCTGTTACTGAATAATGTGGACTCTAGGAAGGTATAATTTGAATTAAGTGTACCCACATTTGCATAAAGAAAGAGTAAAACATCAATACCTCAGGACACCCGGTTGGCATTCAAACCATGACCGGCAAATCAAACTATATAAGAGCAACGACCTTTTTCGCGTGTGCATTGGTGAAAAGTCTATTTTTTTATAGATAAAAAGGGCCCTATTTGACGTCTTGTTGTCTCTATCAGCACGTTGCATATTCGCATCCTTCTCCTCAGTCTTACTCTTTCATCAACATCGATATTGTAATTGGCAAATTTATCACGGTAGTGTGGGTGTGGTTTTTTTTTTTATCAAACCCGATTCGAAGCACAGCTTAAGGTGGAAGTGTAGGGGGCGCGAGAAAAGGTAAACGTTTTTGCAGTTTTTATAGCAAAACTTTTTTTTTTGTAAAAAAAAAATATATTGCCTCATTACGAACATAGAGTTTAATTTTCTTCACATGATGATATCAACAGTTGTTGAATATCTGTCATAAGCATAGCGGCATTAGATCAGAAACTTTTTAAATGAAGAGGAAAAGTTGTCATTAGATTCTAGGTCACCCTCAACAGATATTCAAGAACTGTTGAGGTCACCACGTGAAGAAAATTACACTATGTTTCTAATGGGGTATTATTTTATTTATTTTGGCAAAAAAAAAAATCATGCTATAAACAAAATCAAAAACACTTCCCTTTTCTAGCGTTCCCTACACTCTCACTTTAAAGTATCAGGTTTAAATTTTAGTATATTTTTTATTAATAAAGAAATAATAGTTATAGCTTAATCCATCAATAGGTCTCGCATAGACTTTAACCAATGACTACGATTCAATTTTCATAGAAATAACCTTATTTGGCAGCTTTCAAAGCTACTAGCTTTACTAACACGTATTAATACGTCATTTCATGTGATCTCATATGTCTCTGTCACTTTTGATAGATATTATCAATATCTATAAAATAACACAAATAATATCTCAACGTTGATTGCAAAAAATGTGTTTGTATTTTCTTAAGGTTTATTCCAACCAGATTTCTATTATAGTTTACACCAGACTAAACGGAAGTAGAAGCGTTTTAATATATATATATATATATATGCGCGTTATCTTTCTTTGATAAAAATTGTAATCTCGATAACTTTCTCGTTGTAACTGCAATTAAAAATCAAATGCCGATGCAAAGAGAGGCTGTGAAAATTATTTCTTGCACGGGGTTTTTTGATGCTGTAAGTTTTAATGTGTATGCAAATGGTGGTCACCTTTGGGCGAGGGAACGCGTTAGTTAATCGCGCCTGCTTGCGAAGTTTTGGTGAAGGCCTTCCTCTAGAATGGTTTGCATTTTGGTAGGGCTGAGGGGTGTAACGTCGTGTCATTTCCATGTTCTGGCTGTGCTTGGTTTATTGGGGGCTCTTCTATAGGTCACAGCCACCAGGTAGAGCCGTTCCAAAAATACCACTACCGTGGGTATACAGGGTGTCTATAAATTATTCACCTTCATTTATAAGCCCTAGGCCACAACTTGCACATTACTTTATCCCTTAATTTACTGGTGTCATTGAGCCCTTAGTGATTAGTCTCCGAAATAATGAGGAAAAAAAGTCTCTAGTCGTTTGATTAATTATCGCAAACCATTTTAACCCGAGAGTGGTCGTACAGGTTCACCATGACCCGACATCATTGATATTCTCTTCCTCCCCTATCAAACACGTTTGAAGACCATCCCTTTGTGTAGCTTAATAACTTCCTCTATACCACTTAAAGGCATGGTTATTGGTTACCGCCCAGTTGTCTTTAATCAGTTGTTGAGAAAAACAGGCTTTTGAGTCATCTTGACCCCGCGCGACCGTTTATGTTAGTGTACATTATCTTTATGTTTTTTTAATACTAATTTTATAGCTTATATTTAGTAATGAATAAACAAAAAGAAAAAGGAATTAATGAATAATGGCTTGAAGACACGGTTTAGGGTCCTTTTATACAGGCGTTTCTTGACGCGCGACAAGCGTGTCGTGCGTCTTGGGCGTTTGTTTTCATACAACATATGTCGCGCGCCATAAAAAGGGTGAGAGGAAATAAAAAAAACAGAGCCCTGGGTTGCCATTTTCTTACCACTTTTGATGGATCCGTACGTTATCTTCCTCACAATGTTGCCATTTCGGGAACAAAAAAAATCGGTAGACAATAAATAACCAACAACAAATAACAGTAGTACACTGATAATGAGATACACTGAGGTTCCTACACAAGTGGCGTACAGGTTGGTTGCCCTGCAGTCGCACCAACACGACGACACAAAAGCTGACGCCTGTATTAATTGCTCCATTGAATATAATGTATCTAGGATCGTCTTGCGTCATTTTTGACGTGTCGTTCTCTAGTTTAGGGCGACACAATTTTCATATTGTAACGACAAATGATGCGCGTCACGAAACTCCTGTATAAAAGGGCCCTTGGACTGTATTGAAAGTGCTTTAGATGGTGATATTGAGATACGTGATGAATACGAGTCTGTACTGAGTCTATACAAAGTTATGATAGTGGTGATAGTGAAAATGTTGGTGATTGCGAGTATCCTTTATCACATGATGAAAACACTTGGAAAATAACTCGCGCAGTATTATGAGATGCTGATTAGAAAACTCAGGACTCTCCGAGAAAGCTGAAAGATGATATCATGGAAATTTTGAAACAAAAATTCCGCCCGCAGCTCCCAGGAGTAACAACCGCCTCTGAAGTTCCAAGAAGACGCGAACGGTGTTAGAAATTCCCACCAAATTCAGGAAATAAGACTCTCAAGCCTCCCCATTATGTCAAAAATAAATTTGTGAGATTCATGAGAAGCTCACATATGAAATGTGTCTTAAATGTTTGTAGTGGCTGCTTTAGTGAGAAAAAGGTGACAGGTACAATTTATTCTATTTTATATGTTTTGAAACGCAAAACAGAGATATACTATTTTGTATTAGGTTACATTACAAATAGAATCTTATTGTTAATCTGATTTTTAAATAATACAAAAAACTTTTTTTATATTCATTATAATAAAAGTTTGTTCTATTGATAGCTTTTATGAATGTTTTTTAAGTCACATAACCCTTCTGTGAAGGGTTAAAATATTTAAGAATTCTATATTTTAAAACCAAACACATGTTTTAGAATCACATTTCAATAATACGTAAAAAACATGAGTTAACGAAAAAAAAAAGTAAGTCCTACGAAAAAAAGAAAGTAAGTCCTACGAAAGAAGTACATTTTGGGATTTGTTTTTTCATAATTACACTAAGTTATTTTGTAAAAAATATTTGTTTGAAAAATCGATCATTAAAAATGTTCAAAATGAATAAAATATTGTATAGTAAACAAAACATTTGAAAATAAAAATTAAAACAGGATTAAAGTACACAATAAAAGGAGGGCCATAGTTACCCCTCGTGACCGCTTCCGAATTAGGAAAGCTCCTAAAATAACGAATTTACTAAGGCTGATGATGGGATGACTAATTTATGAACACACTTTTGATAGTTACAAAATAAACGTTACTACACAATCGTACAAATTTATATTATTATAGTTTGTTATAAAATATTAAAAACTAAGTTATCAGCATCCTCTTGGTAAGTTTTCCCTAGAAAAAAAAACATTATTTGGACAATCCTATGAATCTCTTTTCATTATTATCCACCACGTAAAAATATTCCCCAGATCTACATTTTTAAGAAAATTAAGTCTCATGCTCGAAAAAGTTTCTAATTAAAAAAATCAGTCACTAGTAGTCTAATTATGATCGTGGTGAATATTACATGCAAGCATAAATTCTGGTTAAACCATGCCATCCCATTTCATATTTTAGGGATTGCCCTCAGAGCCTGCCCACCTATTGGCGATAATGGGCGGTCACCTTGGGCACAAAAGTCCTAGGTGCGCATTCCAACTAAAAAAAATCTGTTTAAATATAAAAAAAGTTAATTATTTATAAATAAAGAAATAACATATAGGTACATATTTTATCTAATATTATGAATATAATTATTTAACAATAATTATGAAAAACATTCCTTTAATGGTTTTATGACATTCGGGGTCCTTTTATCAATGAATCACATTGATATTTAATCGAAAGGGTTCAAAAATATTAAGATAAAATGAAGGGAATAAAGGATAATCTTTTTGCACACATTGATTAATAAAGGGGTAAAGGAGGGGGAGCGCCATTTTCTTTGTTTGTAAATTGTCACCCTACAAATATTATTTTGCTTCACGCATGGGGTGTTATTTATTTATATTATACATAATATAACTGAGGTGCGAATTTTAAGACTATTTTAGGGCGCACGAAACCCCTTAAGCTGGCCCCATCAGCACACTCGACCTGAATTCGAATCCTGATCTCTTCGTCACCGGCAATCCAATCTAATCGTCCCTGCTATATACGTGTTTCAAGTAGCGTCTATTCTAAATTCTAAATAATGCAGTTTTCCTATTTTCATATTGGGCGGGTTCAGGTGTATTAATCTGTGGATTTCCACCTGTGGTCCCGTACGGTTCTTTTGTCAACCTTGTTACTCTTTTTTTTCACCCTGATACTCTTGTCACGTGATCGTATTTTATTGAAAGCTTTTGCCAAATTTACCAGTACCCACAACACCCTATACCATGCTCTTCTCTAGCCCTTCTGTAGGGGTTGATTTATTTATGAATACATCCTACATTGACTCCAACTTGATGTCGCCTTTTTTACAAGGCGGGATAACGTTGTGAGTGTATAATTTTATACCCCGCCCTCCTCTTTTACCCCTCTCTCTACGTTTGAAATTATCATGATACATGTTAATAGCATCGTACTTTTTTTACCCCGTCTCCCTTGTCGTCTGTTATGATGGGAGTGAGACTGGCGGTAATGAGTGGAAATGTCACCAACAAAAGTCTCTTCGCTCTACAAAGCTGTTTATTGGTTGTGATAATGAAGTGCGTGCTTTGGTTTTGTGCTAGAAGGACTTATGGGCCAGGAAAAAATGATGTATTATATTTAATTTATTAGAGGTATTTAACGTGCACTTTTTGAACCGACTGAGCGAGCGTGAAAGGACCTACTAATTTTGCCTGGGAAGGTATTTTCACATACCTTCTAAGAGTTCTTTTACATGCCACCATCGACATGGACCCGACAACTTAACCTCCCCTCCGAATAAAGTTGTGCTACAGATTTTTTATCGCCCAAGAAAAAATTCGTTGACTCCGGCTGGGTTTGAACCCACGAGGCGATCACTTTAACCCAACACCACCGAGGTCGACTATTATATTATGAGATTTTTTTTTCTTCTACCGAGTCTTACTACCCGTGTGGGCTATACGCGTATGTACTATATTCTATCTACGGTAGGAGTGTAGTTAAGTGAGAGATAGCAGGACCTTCTTTATTGCAAACATTGGCTGAAAGTCACTAATGTCAACCTATTCGGAAATAGCTATTGGCAATGAAAAGTGATATCAAACGATTATTTTAATACTTGACCCGCTTCGGTGGCCTTCGGGTCTAACGCGCTACTCTCCTGTTGGACTAGACTGCCGAAGATGGGGAGATCGGGGTTTAATCCCGGTCAGATGGACTGAGGGTGTTTTTCCTAAAGGGTTTTCCACTCTCCTCCCATGCAAATATGGATGCACTTCCTCTCAATTAAACTTTTCTAATCCCTAAACCATTAGTGTAATTAGTACGTGGGCGTATAACCCGAACGGTTAGTAGGACGCGGCGCTAAAAATAAAAATAGTTCCCTAATTGGTTTCTCCATGGCTTTCACTTACTCCTGGAGTTGACCTTGGTGGTCTTGGGGTTAAATGCTCGCCTCAGGATCAGATGCTCGTGGGTTCGTCCCAGCCGGGGTCAACATATTTTTCCTAAGCTATACAAATCCGTAGCACAACTTCCTTCGGAGGGGAATTAAAGCTGTCGCATGTCGATTGTGGAATGTAAAAGAACCATGGAAGGTATGTTAAATACCTTTCCCGGCAAAATTGGTAGGACCTTTAGCTCTTGCTCATATACATTTCCGTGTGCTGATATAATCAGTCGGTTTAGAAAGTGCCCGTTAAATACATTAAAAAAATACTCCTAAAGTCGATGGGGTATAACAACGCCAGTGTTTTAGGGATGAGGAAGGTTGAATTTAGAGGAAGTGTACCTAAATAGGCGTGGGAAGAGAGTGGAAAAAAACATTTAGGAAAACCACCTTCGGTACACCACCTTCGGTACACCCAATTACAAGATATCGTATGCGAAACAAAAGATTGATAATCGTACACTCCCAAGAATTTTGCTAGAGGTATTTGAGCAAGACTTGCTAGTTTGGTGAAGATAGAAATATCCCGGGATCGCCATTCGATCTTGGTCGACACTCGTATCAGTGGAAAGCAGGACTAAGTCGTCATTTTCGAGATAGACTGGTCTGCCGTTGACAGAAAGATCGGGGCTGTTGTTTATAAAATAGTTTTATACTTTCCTTCCTTCCAAATGTGGCTACTCTTCCTTTAAATTCAGCCTTTCTAGTCTGCCACACATTAGCTTACTAATTAGTACGTACGCTTATAACCTGAACGGTTTTAGTAACTAGACGCGCTGCTAAAATCTAAATGAAAAATCATTTTGGGGAAAACTACTCTTAGAATACCATGAATGGAATTCGAACCCCGATCTCCCCGTCATCTGCAATATAGTTCAACATGAGTGTGACGCGTTAGACCATTCGACCACTGATATGGGACCTTTTTTTTTTACATTTTAATATTTCAAAGGTAGCTTTGCCACACTTTAACACCAAACTAGGAAGTCGGTAGATCTCATGATATCTATACTACACATGTGAAAAGACAATTTGTATGGGGTGTGTTTTGTTGGTTGTTTTTTTAAAAAGGGGAGGTAGGAAAAAAAATGAATGTTTCTGTGTTTTATGTTCGTAGTAAATGAACGGTATTGTTAACAGTACAGGGATACTTCTCCCATACATTAGCCACTTCACAATACAGCCTTTTCATTTAAAATTTAAGCAGCAAAATACTAGCTTTATATATATATATATATATATATAAATAAAATAAAGTAGGTATATGGGTTTTGGGAAGGGGGAATAACCTACAGAAAAAAAAAGTACGTACAGCATTCGCTGAATTGTCCTTCGACTTGTGTATGTAGTGTACACGGACACAATACATATGTATGATGGGATAGTTTTGTTTTTGTTGTCTGAACTCTCCTTCCCCGCCCCTCCTTGGTACCACTTATTTGTGTGCTTCTACCCTTCCCCTCTAACCTCTTCATTTACCTTTTTTTTTCCTAACCCGTGTTTAGATTCCGTGAACTGCAAACTAGCTCCCTGTTAAAAAATAAATAAAAAAATATTCTAACAAAAATACCCCACTTGACTGTATAGCGTCGTCCGTATAGCCCTAGGCGACTCCCCGAACGAAGTAGTCTCGGGTGGGTGGGGGGAGAGGGGTCCCCGACATGTTTTACCTTTCATAGCGACCACGTTAACAAGTTTGTGCAATTACCATGCCTGTGGGTGCCTACTCCCCTAGCCCACCCCCTCTTCTCTATAGATTACTGTTGGAGGGGGTGAGGATGGAAGCGCGCTGCGCATGCTAGAGAGGAACCAAGGGAGGTTTGGTTCTGTGTTTTGGGAACCCGAGGCGCTCTCGTGTGTTGGTGTAAAAATTGTTAATGTCCACTTTTATCAATATTGGGCTTATAGTTATTTTTTCTCTGCGAGGGTGGAGGGGAGATAAATAAAACCCGCACTGATGGTCAACCAGGTTAAATGTCAGTCTCATGGCCGTATATAGTTGTTTTTCGACTTGAATGGTGTAACCAACTTTCACATTATATATTCCTCACACCCGCTTGAGTGGACTAATGGTATAAGGCATCACACTCGTGTTAGACTGGCCTGCTGATGATGGACAGATCGGGGTTCGGTTCCTGATCAGGTCTACTCGGAAGAGGGGGTGGGGGGAGTTATTCTAATTTTTTTCCCACTCTCCTTCCACGCAAATTCGCGTAGGTTACCTCTAAAATGCTTCCTCATCCCTACCGCTGTAGTATAATTATAAAATTATAAATGAATTCGTATAGGACGGAGATAGACACAGAGAAAAATATTATATATAATATTAACTCTACTAGTGTATTTTTGGTCTGAACTCGTCTCACTAACCGTTCTGGGTGTACGCTCATATATTAATTACGCTAATGCGTTACAGACGAGGAAGTTTTAAAATATTTAATATAGGTGGTGTATTCTCATTATTATTATTATTATTATTATTATTATTATTATTATTATTATTGTCTTTATCTACATGGCAAAATTAAGGTATAAGCCAAGTTAACATTACACTGCGTTTATCAATTATTATCATTAAATAAAACACAAGAAACTAGTATTAGAGGAAAACATAAACGTGAACATAAAACATATAAAATATTGCATTGAAATAAACACGTAAAAAACCAGCGACCAAAACAGTAATCAGGAAAGGNTTACAAAAAAAAAAAAAAAAAAACTCAGCACACCTGACTTGGATTCGAAACCCCGATTTTCCCGTCATCGGCATTCAATTTAGAAAGTGACACTTTTAGACTATTCGAACACTGAAGTATGTTTTAAAACACTTCATTCCTTGGGTAAGTACAAAGGAGATATCGTATATTGGTTGTCATATTGCAAAAAAAAACCCACATAAATGATGCATCTATGAACCCTCCAAGAATCGAATTTAAGACTCTTAAGTTTGGTAAAAACAAGTTACTGACTGAGCTAGAAGTCTGACATTTAATACATTAATAATCTTTGTTTCTGAAAACACACTTGTCTGTATCTCACTTTGGCACAATATCATCTACAAATGATGTTTAAACTCGCATAGTTGGGCATGCGGCTTAAGTGTCCAGCTCGTTTAGTCTTTTTTGTTTGTCGGGGCTGTAATGAGGGTGGGTTTTTTTCCCCCTGAATGGTTTTCCACTCTTTTCTCCACGAAAATGTTTGTACAGTTTCTATAAATGATACCTTCTCCCACTACGCAATTAAGCTTAATTAAAACGGATAGAAAATTTCAAAAATAAACTTTTTGTAAATTACACAAAAACAATTTTTAATTTGTAAAAATAAAACGTATTTCTGTTTATCATGAAAAACTATTCCTAGTTACCCGCCTCGGTGGCGTAGTTAGCTAACTTGCTAGTCGTGTTGAGCTCGACCGCCGAGGACGGGGAGATCGAGGTTCGAATCTCGGTCGGGTGAACTGGGGGTGGTTTTTCCTAAATGGTTTTCCACTCTCCCTCCACGCAAATGCGGGTTCACTTCCTCTAAATTCAACCTTCCCAATTCCTCTTCCATTAGAGTAATTAGTACTTAAGCGTATAACCCGAACGGGTAGTAAGACGCGGTGCTAAATATTATATTCCTAGTTGCACATTTATAACTTTTTAAAAAAAATCTAATTTTGAAAAATGTTTAATTTTTAAATTCTGGAAGTAAATTACCCTTTAATTATTTTTAAAAAAAAATAAGCATAGGCTACATTATCTAAATAAAATTAAGCTATTTAATAGAAATTCAAATTTTACAAAAATCTGTCATCAGTAAACTACTTTAATGTGATTTTTTTATAAAACAAATATATGTAATTATTTTGATGTAAAAAACTTAACGGATATTCATTTTGAGCTAGATCGTTAAAGTTTTTTTTAAATATTTGAATTAAATAAACTACCAGTAAACTACCCTTAAAACGAATTTCCCCACAAATATAAGAATAAATAATATTTTTCATGTCAAACAATCCCCAAATAATAGGCCTACATTTAAAATAAAATCGTTATAACCATTTTCAAAATAATCAAATTTTCTAAAATCACTCATCAGCCTTTTAAATAAATTTGTACCCAAAAGCAAAATATACATTGTTATTTAGGAGGCCAAAAACTTCCTAGATACCCTAAAATTGCGTTGAATTATATCTACACTATAAACATACTTGAGTGTTTGTAAACCATTGCATTTTGTACTTCTTAACATTTTGTTATAAAATATGTGTATCTTGTTTAGAACTTTCCAAAACATTTTCTTTGTTATAAAAACAACATTGATGTATTTTTGAAGTGTATCAAGGTTTTACTTATAAATCATTGAAACTTTAATAAACAGGATAGTATTTTTTTTTATAATGCAATAAATAAAGAATGATCACGTTAATCAATGGGAACAAAAGTTTCCACAGATGAAAAAATTAATTTTATAAAAATAACTAAAACCAGCTTACAATTATTTAATACTCTTTAAGTAATTAATTTTCTTTATTTAATTTGAAACATCAAATTTTCTTCTCTTTTTGGTGAAAAATGGCACATTTGCTCGATAAGATGGCGTTTCTTGATTTCCTAACCCACCGCTAAAAATTATTTTCGCAGTCGATTTGACAGCTAAGGGTGCTTTTTTTTTACGGCTTGTGCTAGGGATGGTATCCTCGTGTTATTGGCTGAATGTAAATGATAAAGGGGAAGGGGAGCCTACGTGCTAGAGGGAGTGAGCGATAGCTAATGATACACTGTTTCGCTTGCCATTGTTGTTTTGGTTCTGGGTAGGGGTCAGAGGGAGAGAGGGGGTTTATCCTTTGTGCTCGTCGAGAGAATGGTAAGAGGAATAGGGGGTAAAGAGGGGAGGAATATAAAATATAGAAAAGGGGATAAATATTCCTGAATCTGATCGTTCTCATCTACCGCGAAGAGGGTTAGAAAATAATTCAACCCGACATTGATATTCTTGCGGCTAATTGACCAAATAGGGCAGCTATGTTAATCTCTGGGTCAAAGATTGGAAGGTTGGATGAAATGCACCTGAATTAGTGCTCAGATGGAATAGAATCACCACATTTGGGAAGTAACTTCCCGTGACGCGTTTGGCTGAGATTCAAGCCTTGACCACCGGTCGCCGGTCATCCAGTTTTACGTCTTGAACCGCGTGGTAACTGGTACAGTGCTGGGTTTTCCTCTCCTACGAGTTTTCCATTTTCTCTACAGTCGAATGCTCGTGCATTTCTATAAAACTGCCACATATATATATATATATATTTTAGCACCGCGTGTAGAAAGATAGAGAGAAGGAAAACCCATTTAGGGAAGAAAAAACTTAGTAAGCCCAACCGGGATTGAACCCTGATCTCCCCGTCAGCCGGCAGTCTAGTTTACTTCGAGAGTGACACCTTAGACCCGCGTTTCCCAAACTTTTTTGAACGCGACCCATAAATATAATATTTTCCCATTTTGGCGATCCAAAGTGCCAGCACATGTAGTTTAAACTGCCTATTATTTTCATATGAGTGTTTATTCAATTAACTTAGTTGAATTAATTTAAATAAGAACATAATTAATTCTAATAACATTTTAATCAGACAAAATGTAAAGCGATATTTTTAGCAAAAATGTGACTCTGGGCCAGATAGTCCATGACTCAACCAACTTTTTGGTATCACTTGAGCTGGCGAATGCTAACATAGTTTTCTATTACAGTTTTATGTGTAGATCGGAAATATATGTGATAGCAATGCCTAAGGAGTAGCTTTGTATGAAAAAAATTGTTATTTGTTGAATAATGTGATTTTTTGCATTGAAAATTATTTTATTCTCTATAGACCTATATTTGTAAAACGTACCCTAATACAAAATAGTTTGAATTGAAAAGTATTCACATTTTCAATGTCTACAAAAACAGGTATCTAGATTTTTCTTGTATGGAAAACCGTTAAGTAATTATCTTCACTGCAGAATTTCACTATCCGTCGAGAGTAGTCACCGTCTGCGAAGTATTAGGCCTGTATGGTCGATTTAAATGTTCGGCGGTTATGGGGTGACCTGGTAGTCTAGGGGTAAGGTGTCGGACTTCTGTGCTGGGAGTCCGGGGTTCAATCCTCGGTCCCGGCAAAGATTTATCTGATTGCCAAATCCTTCCTTCACCTCTGACAAGACGTGTATTAATTACAACTTGTGAATGTGTGGAATGTCAGGCCTCTCACCGTGGTTCGGATCCCACGTTAAACTGTAGGTCCTCCATTTCATCTCACAATCACCCTACCATTATACATTAGCGTAAGTGCGTGTAACCCGAAATGGTAGTAAGAAGAGGTGCTAATAATAATAATAATAATAATAATAATAATAATAATAATAATAATAATAAATGTTCGGCACAAGATCGTCATCCATGTACAGTACAACACATACTGATGTTTTATTACATTTCTTTGATATTTTAACATGATTTGGGAAAGGTTAAAGTTGAATAAAATGCATTGATAAGTAATTAAAATGGTTCTGTTAGCCCTTTTATGTATAAGTTATTATTCTATAGTCAACTTTATTATTACATGTAATATTCTACATTTAGTGGTGTTGGAAAATAATTCAAATAATACTAAAAAAAATATTACAAATGTTTTTAAAATTACATTATTTCTGTAGAAAACGAAAGTTTTTTTGTTTTTTGTTTGTTAGCAGTAGCATTGCGTCATACTACACATTCGAACTATACGCCTAAGTTTCATGTTACTTTTTAAAAGTTGATGTAGATTTAACTTATAATGTTCACCACATGTCACTGTCAGACTCTTCACAGTTGCTACAAACAAATATATTGATATCATCTTCATCGTCACTTGATTGGTTAGTGCAAGTAGATGGCTTACACACATCTGTGCATTTCAAGCCTTTTGTTATGTACAGCCATGTGTCTTCCTTGCAGATTTTCTTACATAGACAATACATCAATTCATTGACAGACTGCAGAGCTGGAAGTCCTTTCATCCAGTCAATCTCAATTCAATCTTCTTCACCTTTCTTCTGAATAACCCAACCATTTCTTATGATTCTTGGAATCTCAACAGGTTTCTAAGCAGTTTCTCCAAACGGCCGCTTGGTAATTGGCTCTTTGAGCGTGTTTCAGAAGACAGTCTTCACGTGGTGGTTGGTAGCTGATGAGATTCAACTTCACCTTTCTTTGAATAGAGATTTAATATCTGAACTTGTTTAATTTTCTTAGCTTCATGATTGTCACCATACAGTAGACAAATGACTGCAATTTACTGAACATTTAATCTGGAATTGTCCATTCACTTCCCATCTGTTGAAATATTCGTTGGTATTATTTATTTTCTCTTACCATCAGTGCTTTGATGTTGCCTTTTTCAGCCAAGTCACTTACTGTATCACATCCAGTAAAGGCGTGCAAACCAAGTAAGGCAAACACATTTAAAGCTACTCCATGGACATTATTACTATATATATTCTTGAACTACACACAAACAGAAGAGAAAAAAAGTTGATATTAAGTACCTGATACCTTTTTAAAAAAAATGGTATCTAAATAAAAATCCAACAGTTTTTCATGTAAACGTTTATTTCATAGTAAGATACTCTTTAGGCATCACTATCAGATATATTCTTGCTATAAACATAAAACTGTACAAGAAAAACAGCCACCGTTTGCCACCTTAGGTGGTACCAATCAGGCTTATTTTGGGGTTTGGTTCGTGGACTAAGATTCATAGTCAGACTTAGTACGTCTCAAATGCGGCTCAAAACCAAACGTAGGACGACACCTACTTTACTCGAATGGAATGGGCCAGTTTCGTATAAGAAACTGTCCCATTCCATTCTGGTTTAGGTATTAGTTGTCTTGTATCTAGTATAGCGCCGCACTTGAGGCGTACTACGTCTGAAATTATGAAACTGGCCCTTGGTGGCAATGTTCGGTATTTGACTAAAAAATACTATTCTAGTCCCAGTGTCCATTACTGTTTCATTCTTGGGGAGAGTACTTTTGAGTGTTTGTTTTGTATCGATTATGTTATCAGCTAATTTGAATCGATTTTAGTAACTTTTTTAATCATACTAATAGAAAATTACACAATATTTTCCCGCTAAAACAATTTTGCTTCCTCATTTTGTAAGTGAGCTCTTCAATTATGAGTGCTATATTTATGGAAATATGTAAAACCAGTCTACTCCATTCGAGTCTAGTCAGGTGTCGTCTTTAATTTAATTTTTATAGGTGAGGATTTAGGGGATGCGAGAAAAGGTAAGTATTTTTGCAGTTTTTATTTCAAGACTTTTTTTGGTCAAAATAAATCAAATAATGATTCATTACAAATACAGAGTTTAATGTTCTTCACATGGTGATATCAACACTTCTTGAATATCTGTCAAGGGTGTTCTGGAATTAAATGAAGACTTTTTATCTTAATTTAAAAAGTTTGTCATCTATTACTGACATGCTCATGACAGATATTCAACGACTCTTGATATCACCACGTTAAGAAAAATAAACTCTCTGTTTGTACTGAAGCCATATTTTTATTTATTTTGGTAAAAAAAAAGTTTTGCTGTAAGAAAACTTCAAAAACACTGACCTTTTCTCGCGTTACCTACATCCCCACCTTAAAACCCTTTTTCACAGAGGTAGGCTATATTGTCAGAAGAGTGAAAAGAGCCTTTTCAACTTAAGGGGTGAGAATGGGATTGTCCTTGAGCTGGGTTTGAAATTCCAAGTAAAGGAGGGTTTCAACACTGTTGCTGTAGTCAGTATTGCAGTAATTATTTATAATACAACAGTATGATGAAGTGTTTGTAACTGTAATATTTAATAATTTTTGATAATATTTGTTTCAAGACTCTCTTACAACCCTTATTCGGTTCGCGACCCTGGGTTTGGTAACCACTACCTTAGACCAATCAACCAGCGAAGGAGATGCCGAACTAGATAAAATCGTAAATATATATATATATACATATATATTTAACTATTTATTTACGCACCACGTCTTACGTGGCACGTATGTTTAATCCAATTCTAATATTTTTTAAATGAGGAAGGTTGAGTTTAGAGGAAGTGTACCCACACTTACATGGATAGAGGGAGAAAGAGAGAGAACGATACCCATATTTAGGGAAAACCCCCCTCAATACACTCAACCGGGATTCGAATCCCAATATGCCCGTCATCGGCAGTCTAGTCTACTGCGAGAGTAACGCCCTAAAGTCTAGTGTGTGTGTGTGTATATATATATATATATATATAGTTAATGTTGGTCTCAAATAGCCTGAACAGGCGCTAAGACGCAGAGCACACACACACACACACACACACACACACATACACACACACACACACACATACACACACACACACAAAGAGGTCATTGGTAAAAACACATGTAAGATGTGGGGAACGGCATTTTTTTTTTTGTAATCGTTTGCTACAAACTGTATAAAGTACCATTCATTTTATCAAAAACCACCTCATTATTTGTAATTTTGTTGACTTGTTAAATGTTTTGGTTTTTTTTATTTCCCTTCTCTCACCTTAAAAACAAGAGAATGTTTGAATTAGTTAAGTGCCCGAACAGCTTCATTTGACAAATGAAGCGGGTAAATTATAATGCAAGTCAGCGCTTGGGAAAATCTCCAGCACCTCTAACTCTTCTGGGAATAATAGTAGTAGTAATAATAATAGTAGTAATAATAATAGCAACAAAAACTTAAATTTACATACGCTGAGGAAAGAGTCGAGTTCCCATGATTCTTTTGTGTTCTTGGAGGAACCGCTCGCGGTTTGTTCCAAATAAACAACGCACTCTTACATCGCTTACAGTTTTTCATGGCATATATGTTTTACTTACTCGTTTTGAGAAAGTATTGTAATCGTGACAGTTTTTTCTACATTAAAGATTATGATGGGCCATGATGTTTTTATGTACCACCGAACTCCTACAAAAAGTGGGTCTTGCAATTACGTTTGTCTGTACCAGGGGAGGGGGCTACATCCGAAATGACTTGATAGATTTTGTTCGAACCTGATATCAGGGTTCGTACGGTCCTTGAAAGACCTGGAATTTAATGTGTGTCTGTTTAAGGCCTGGAAAAGTCCTTAAATTACTCTGGGCCTTGAAAAGTCCTGGAATTTCCAGATTTCAGTATTTATTTTTGAAATGGTTGGGAATAATGGCTGTAAAGACCGTGATTTAAGATGCACTGGGGCATGAAATATCTAGCGTATGCTCTGATCAAGTGTTAGCTGTTGTCTACTATTTACTTTACTCTCCGCTACTCTCCCCGCTTCTTTTGTTTGATTTATGATCTTTTCACGTCATCAACCCATGGTTTTGGATCTCTATAGGGGCAAGAAGAAACAGTGTTAACTTATCTGGCAAACGCATTAGCGCTACTCTCGATGAAATACGATTTTTTCTCTAATTTGCTATATTTAAAAACTCAATTCCTGTGCATTCGCCATTTTTTTTATAAGTTTCTTTAAAACCATCATTTTTAATAATTCTTTGAAGGTTTACGACTACCTATTAACACTTTAAGTACCTATAGTTACAGTTTTGCACTAAAATGCCCACCGATAGCTATTAGTTCATCTTTCATCCGTCTTAGCGCTCAAATTCCTGTTCTAGCCATACTACAGGGAGTTGCCATTCTATAACTCTATTATCTATGGTTGCGCCATTTTGGTGTATGTAAACATTATCCCGTGAAAGTTTGTGTTTACTACACACTGTTTAGATGGTAGTTTGTTTTATCTTAATACGTTTTATTTCTATGGAAATCTTTGGAAATCTTTAAGTACTGGTTCATTTTGCTTCGTTACTGCTGTGTTTATTTCCACACGAAAGTTTTATTGAAGTGTGATAGCAAGTAATCTTCCATGGATAAATAAACTGTTGTTTCATTATTCTTGAATGGATTTTTTTTGTAACTTTTAATACCGTGTGCTACGTAAAGGCAGGAAATCGCCTTTTGTTTTGTTTTTATTTACGTGCCAATATGCCGGGGAACTGTACCTTCAATGACTTGTGGTTACACAACCCCAAATTTAATAAATGGCTTGTAAAAGTGCCAGACAGGAACAAAGCCAGATGTAGCATATGCTCTTCAGTATTTGACATTGCCAAGATGGGGGTGTCTGCGTTAACAAGTCACATGAATGGGAAAAAACATTGTAGTCTTGCGTGTAAAAAAAACCCTTTTGGAATTCACTATTTTATCGGTGCTACACAACCAGAGCAATCTTCGAGTTCTGTGGCTACTGATTCAGGACCAGTACCACAAGGACAGCAGATAGTAAGCTCCTTCTTAACTGGACAGGAAACTCTAAAGGCCGAAATTATTTGGGCCCTGAAAGTATGCAGCAGTCACTATTCATACAAATCATGTGAAGATATCGGACTATTATTCAAAAAAATGTTTTTAGACAGTGGAATTGCAAAAAGTTTTTCATTGGGGGAAACTAAATGTGCATATATATGTTGTTTTGGCATTGCTCCTTATTTTCAGTCTGCACTTATGGAGAAGGTTAAGAAACAAGATTCATATGTTTTGTTATTCGATGAAAGCCTCAACAGAAAGCTTCAGGAGAAGCAGTTAGATTACCATATTCGCCACTGGGAAGCAGATAAAGTGCAGTCTTGTTACATCCATTCAGATTTCCTGGGCCATGCTACTGCAGAAGATATGTTCACTTCCTTTGAAAAGTTGAGTTCTGAAATTGGCCTTCCGAAACAATCTCTACTGCAACTATCCATGGATGGTCCAAATGTCAATTGGAAATTTTATGACCTGGTGTGTGATCAATTGAATAGAGACACAAACATGGCAGTAATTCATACCGGCAGTTGTGGGCTTCATATCATTCATGGTGCTTTTAAGCATGGCTCATTATCATCAACCTGGGATGTGGAGCGAGTCTTATCTAGCCTCTATTACTTATTTAAGGACACACCAGCGAGAAGAGAAGATTACATGAAAGTAACTGATAGTAGTGTCTTCCCCAAAAAATTTTGTTCCATAAGATGGGTTGAAAATTCAAATGTTGTAACACGTGCTCTTGAAATGTGGCCTCATGTAACTAAATATGTGCAGTTAGTTACTGACAAGAAACTTCCCAATCCAAACACCAAATCCTTTACAGTTGTGAAAGAAGCTACCATTGATGCATTGACTCCTATAAAGCTATTAATATTTCAGTCAATTGCAAAACAAGTAGAACCTTTTTTGACAATGTACCAAACTGATGCGCCAATGCTTCCATTTCTGGAAAGAGACATGTTGAAAATGCTTAGAAACTTAATGGAGAGATTCATTAAAGAAGATGAAATAAATAAAGCAACTACCAGTAACAAACTGGTTAAAGTTGAAGTTGGGAAAAAAGAAAACCAGCTGCCAGTGACCAAAGTAAACTTGGGATTCGCTGCAGAAAACAGAGTCAAGAATTTGCTCCACAAAAAAATTGTCAAAGAAAAGGATGTTCTTCAAGTACGAATGGAATGTCGTGATTTTCTTATCGAAACAGTAAAGAAAATCTTGCATAAGTGCCCATTACAGTACTCAATTGTGAGAAACCTTAGTTGTATGGATCCTCGAGATATGAATGTGGATACTAACTGTGCAACCAAGTTCGTGTCGGTGCTTAAGATACTAGTGGAAGCAAAAAGACTTCAGGAAACTGAATGTGATGCATTAATTTCATCATATAAAGAATTTATTGCAGAGTTTGGCTTTTCTTCTGAATTTCAAAATTTTAAGCCTGGGACAAACTGTTTGGAGTCACTGTTCTGTGCTTGTGCAAAGCCTAGAACAAAATATGACAAATTGTGGTGTGTGATGAAGATGGTACTTATTCTATCACATGGTCAAGCAGCAGTTGAGAGAGGTTTTTCTGTAAACAAGCAAATAGAAGTGGAAAATATGCAACAGCGCACACTCATTGCACAGCGAATAATTTGTCAACAAATTGCATCAGTCGGTGGTGTTACTAATATTGAAATCACCAAAGACATGGTTATCTCAGTTGCTGGTGCACGTCAAAAGTGGCAAAGTTATTTGGAGGCGAATCGAAGAGGGAAAGAAACTGCACTGAAGAATTCAAAAAGAAAAAGTTTCACAGAAGAAATAGATGAACTCAAAGAAAAAAAACAAAGGCTTCAAGCTGATGTTGACACACTTACCAAATCTGCTGATAGACTGTCAGAGCAAGCAGAAACAACAGGAAATCTAACATTTGTGTCGAAGTCTAACAGTTTCAGAAGAACAGCCAGAGAGAAAACTGCTGCACTGGCTGACATTAACAAGCAGCTATCTGATAGGTTAAATGAATATAAAAACATTTAAATGTTATTTGGCCCAATATTTTTTTGTTTAAAGTGTTTGTTACTTGTTCTACTGATTCTAGGACCTATAAAAAACTGAGATTTTAATTATAGTTAGTACAAACATTCATGCATTGACTCCTGTATATAAAATAATGTAAATGAAAAGCATGTGCCAGCAGAAAACATTGTTAAAATATGAATTCCATACTCACCTTGTGGCATTCTGAATCTAGAATGACTGCACTAAACAATAAACTAAGGAGAGTAAAGTAAGTGACAAAAAGTTAGATTAATATTTTATAGTCCTTTTTGTTCATTAAATTTAGTGAAACGTTATTGTTTTCCATCTATTTAAAATTTGGTACAGTTTATAATTTTTTTTATTGACATGTTTAGCTTTTGGCAGTACGAGAAATAAGTTTTGGTCCTTAAAAAGTCCTTGAAAAGTCCTTAAATTTATGTTTCATATATCTGTAAGAACCCTGTGATATGTAGATTTTACATGGGGCATTTTTGATTTCAGCCCTTATATTAAGAATCAAATAGCCAAAACGATTATATTAAGGGCAGTTTAATAATAATTGTTTTTTTTTGAAATTTCGGAATTAAAAAATTTGATTTAACTGTTCTTTTATAAAAAAGGGGTACATGGAGAACCTTTATGTATGATACATAAAAATGTGTGTTCATTAAAAAAAAATTTAAAGGTAATATACATTAGCTAGTTTTTGAAAATTTTTAATTTTATTCTGTAAAAATTGCTAGGTCCGCTATAGCAATTTTTGTTCAAAATATATATCTGAAGAGCGTAATCATACAAAAATATGTTTGTTTTTCTGAGTTAAATTTTCTAAGGGATTATTTAGGGAATCCTTTTTTTTATAATGTTTTTCATCTAATCAAGGTATTTAACATATACTTTCTGAATCGACATCATATCAGCACACGAAAATTTATACAAGCGGGAACGAAAGATCATACCAATTTTGCCAGGAAAGGTAATTTCAGATTCCTTCCAGGGTTCTTTTACATGTTACAATTGACATGGGACCGGTTGCTTTACTTCCCCTTCGAAGGAAGTTGTGCTGCGAGTTTTTACTGCCCAGGAAAAATTTGTTGACTCTAGCCGAGTTTGAACCCACTAACATCGGGTTCTGAGGCGAATAATTTATCCCAAGACCACCGAAATCGACTTAAATAATACTATCGCAAACTATAATATAGGCCTAATTTTTATTTTTAGCACTGCGTTTTATTACCCGTTCGGGCTAAGCGCCACCGCGCCTTACTGCCCGTTCAGAGTATACGCCTCTGTACTAACTACACAAATGTGTTAGTGATTTTTTAAGGTTGAATTTAGAGGAAGTGTATGGAGGGAGAGTGGAAAGCCATTAGGAAAAAACCTCAGTACGCTTGACTGGGATCGAACTCCGATCTTCCCGTCTTCAGTAGTCTAGTCTAGAGCGAGAGTAGCACCTTAAACCATGCGGCCATCGGAGCAGGTTTTAGATCTATATGTGAACGTATGTACAGTTATAAATTATAACTCTCCTCCCTCCACCTCCTTTACATCGCCTTTACATCGGCTGATAGGTAGGTATGGCACGATTGCGGGCTGATGCCATGAATTTTTGGAATATACTAATTTTTATTTTGCTCTAAACTTATGTTAAGACATTTGCATCGATAGACAAGCTGACTAATTCTCAGAATCATCTAGTCTGGTTTTATGGTAATGGGGATGTTGGAGTTTGAATTCTGACCAGTTTTCCTGAAGGAGGCTTTCTCTAAATGTTTGTCCCACTTTCCATCCACGCAAATTGTACATTTTTTTAAATCATTTTTAGCTCCCTCATTCCTACCACAGAATATAACTCTCTCTCTGGTGAGGTTGTAAGGGACGCAAAAGGTCTTTATTGTTGCTGTTTCCATTTCAAAACTTTTGTCGGCTTAAATAAGAGTAAATTAAATATTTTTCCAGTACAGACATAGAGTTTAATTTTCTTCACATGGTGACTTCAACAGTTCTTGAATATCTATCAAGTGTGTCCTGGAATTTTATGACAACTTTTTCTCTTCATTTAAAAAGTTTCTCATCTAATGCTTATATGCTCATGACAAATATTCAAGAACTATTTAGGTCACCACGGTGAAAAAACTAAACTCAATGCCTATACTTGAGTAATACTTGATTTATTTTGGCAAAAAAAAAAGTTTTGCTATAAGAACTGGAAAAACATAGGCCTTTTCGCGCGTCGTTTACTCACCTTAGGGGAATCGAAATGGAATGGGCGCCAGGACGTAAGTACACCATTCAACCCTCTCCTGAGACACCATCTAATCCCAAATCTGACGACACCCACCCTTTATTCAAATTCATTTTCACATAATCCTCGTATTGACGTCTCCTTTTACCAAGGGGTATTGTCCCTTTGGGTTGTCGAACTTATTTTTCTATACAATTAAATATATTGACTGGAAGCTTAGTTTTAAGCTTAAGTTGCAAAGCATTATGAGTCATTATACGAGTACATTTTTTCCCCTAACATTTGATTATCTGCGCCATTAAAGCAGATTCTTCTTTAAAATTTTGACCGACGTGTAAATCAAGCTTTAGGCCCACTCTATATACGGTTATTGACGACGTTCTAACACTCCTTCCCGTTGTCTCTTAATTCTAAATGAAAACCAGAAGGTACAAGACTAGATATTATCTCTGAGGTAACTGCACGGCTACTAATGGGACGCGGCGTTGTCATTCTCTTGTTTTCGTGTGGACAATCTTTGCTTAGCGATGATACAAGTATTGCAACGCTGGTTCGTCGATGTTGCCATTGACCACTGCCCCAGCACACTCACTATCTTCCGACATAACTAAAAGTGAGGAGGTTTGACAACAGTTAATATCCGTGAGAAAGTGAGGTTAAAGCTTTTCTTCATAAGACCTGCAGTTTCCTAAGAGGTAATATTAGGTGCAGTGATTACCCCTTGCCATCCAAGATTGTGTGTGCTATATTCTCTTCTCCAGGTGCGGTGTCGTACTGATTGATGGCTCCTCTCTACGAACACCGTAATAGCAGGAGACGCACGTCTTCAGATGTCGACACAAATCTGTTTTGTGGTTCTGGAATTTCAACCGGTTTCTTTCGTTCCAATTCTAAGAAGGCCTTTAACGGAACCACTTGAGTTAGCCCGACTATTAAAAATATATATAAATATATATTTAGTCTATTAATTTTAAGGCACAATTTGCTGAACAGGTTGATTAAATCAGCACGTGACTTATGAACTCATTTAATTATATAACAACCCGCTTCGGTGGCCGCATGGTCTGAAGCGTCACTCCCGCAATAGACTTGACTGCCAACGACGGGGAGATCGGGGTTCATATTCCTGTTGGTTGTACTGATGGTGATTTTTCCTCAACAGCGTTTCACTCTCCCGCCACGCAAATGCTGGTACACTTCCTCTAAATTCGAACTTCATCATTCCTAACACATTAGCGTAATTAGTACATAGGCGTATAACCTGAACGGGTAGGAAAACGTGGTGCTAATATATAACAAACACATCTAGTTTTCCGGTTGTCTATCATTGTGATTGGTGTAGCCCCAGTTTCACCAATTGTAAGTTTTTCGTTCATGCTGAGAATCGAATCCTGGAGCCTTAAGTTGAGTAGACACACGCACTATCGACTGAGTTAACGTGTCGGACTTCTATATTTAATTGAGCGATTCGTGGCTCTTCTTTTGTAGGCCTATATTGACTTTATAATTCTTATAATATTTTGTTATTGAGGCTTATCGGACAGCAGGCGTGCGTTGGATAGATAGGCAACCTTTTATATCTACCAATATTCTCGACGCTTTTGGCCAGATTCGAACCCTGACCTCCTGGATGATATATAGAAACTTCTTCATAAACCCCTCTCCTTGAAATTTTGTCGGATACTGTGACTGACTTTAAAAAATCTCATACAATGTATGTGGAAGGAAACAATTCCTTTTAAAAGGGTAGTTTGGATTTACTACCCTTGTTTATAGAATAATACGTGTCGATGTTCTAGGATATGTTCATGTTTTATTGGAACATTTTATGTAAAAAAAAAAAGTTAACACTCAACAGCAGCTCTGTGCCAGAAGTCAAATTTATAACCCTAAGAGTAAAAAAAAAAATCTACCTAAACTGTAACCTACACTAAATTTACGTGCCATTTTGTGACCATATTAACACCAACAAAACAACACACACGCACAAAAAAAAAGTGTCCACTCAACAAAACCCATTGATATTCTTTATGAGACTGAAAAACTGCTCTTTTTATGGGTTGTATACCACTGTTGAAATGCCCCCCAAAAGTTCCATCAATCCATTACTGAACTTCCCGACCCCCTCTCGTTTTTCACCCTTAAACAATACCCCGAATAAAAAAAAGGCCTATTCAAATGAAACTGAAATAAAAATAGACGCAAATGAAAATGGGGGTTCGAAGGGGGGGGAAAAAACTAAAAGTTTGATTAAAAAAAAGAGTCGTCATGGAGTTGGAAGGGGGGGGGGGTTGTCATATGTGTACGTATCCATGTATATATGTGTGTAGCTGCGAGGAAGAGTAGTGTGTGAAAATATGACCACTGGGATTAATGATGACGTTCTTGTCAGTCTCATACCCTTTTCCCCTCTCCCCTCAACTCCCTCTCTCACGTCCTGTCAAATACTGGACAATTGCAGTCGCTATACGGGTTGATCGTATGAATGCACGTCCCCCCCCCCCTTCCACTTCAACCTACCCTCCTGTTCACCGCGGTGTATTTTATTGTAGTAGCCTGTCCCTCCACCCCCACCCCCACTCCCTCCTATATCGACATTCACACCCCCTACACCCGCTTCCTGAACCAACCCAAAGTGGCCACGGTTTCATATGAGCATCCCCTACACACTGTTCTGGTCAAATATAGAACCTTTAAAAAATAGCGCCCGACATTTGGTTGAACCCTTGATAAAACCATCTAAAAATTATTAACTATATAAATTTAAGGCTTTTTTTTTCTGTATTCCACCCCCCAGCGTCTTGTCTTACTACCTGTACGCATATGTACTAATTACGATAGTGTGTTGGGGACGAGAAGGTTTGAATTTAGAGGAAGTATAGCCACATTTGCGTAAATGAAGAGTGGGAAACCATTTAGGAAAAACACTCTCGGTACACCCGACCGGAATTCGAACCCTGGATCACTCCGTCATAGCAGTCTAGTCATTTGTATAAATGACACCTTAAACTATGCGTTCACTTAAGAGGGTAAAAGAAAGATAGTTTTGATATAAAATATACACACTCACTTGCACGGAGGGGGAAACTATTTAGAAAAAATACCCATTAAAGAACCAGGCTGGGTTTTGAATCCAGACTTCCCGTTTCACGGTAGACCAAACTAGACGAGACTGCCGCCTTTTATCCGCGTACCCACTGGTGTACAAGAATACTACATTTTCCGGTGAAGAGGGTAGCATGTGTGATATTGCCCGTATGTTAAGTTAGTTTGCGAGTCATTAAGATAACAATCCTGTGGTCATAAAGCACACTCAAGAGGTGCTGGACTAAAGTTTCACTTGGTTGCAGTTGACAGGGAGGCCAAGGTTCGAATCTCAACCATATGTGCACTGAGTGGAATTGCTAATGTGTTGTACTCTTGTTTTTTCCCATCATCTCTTAAAGCTAATGCTAGCTCATTTTCCTAACTCCTATCCCTTGATTAAGTTGTTGGTTACATAATTATAAACCTTAAGCCCACCTTGTGCACATTATATCCCTTAGAACTAGTATTATATTGAAAACTTTTAAAGCACGTGCGTCAGAAAATATACTTTTTTTACTTTTCCTCTGGTATTCCAAACTGCAAATGGATGCTTCTTCAAATACATGCCAATCTACACATATAATTTATTCATTTAGTAAAATGTGTCATTAATTAATGGCCTATCTGTGCTTCATCATTAGTAGCCCAATTTGCGGTAATCTTAGTACTAAGGTACCGTTGCCCAGGGAACGCCCGAATATACTAACCGTACATCCTTTCCATGGAGGCTCTTTCCATGTCTCGATGATATGAGGAGATGAAGATAGTGAATATAATGGTGTGGAGCCAATGGAGACATTAGTTTAACTTAAGCCTAATTAACCAAACTCTAGTGACCATAGGACTTATTCCCCTTTCAAGAAAAATCACCCAGTACCAGCCGGGAATCGAACCCGGGTCCTCTAGGTCAGCTTCGAGGGCATCTTACCACTATACCACTAGGCCGGTTAATTCACCATTAATAAAACTTTCTTGTTTTTCTATAAAAGAAAATATAAAGGAGCTCTTGTTGTGGGCAATAACGCTATTCTTCATTAAATCATCTGCCCGCCGTTGGAATTTCTAAGAACTTTACTCCAGGTCACGCCAGATTTTTTTGGTCAAATGCTTTAAGGCAGGTGTTCCCAAACTAAACTTTTTAAACCGAAGGATCCTTTGAACCAGATAAAAAAACAAAATATGCCGTAGCCCTTTGTTTGCGCTAATATTATTAAAAGTCAATAGCACAAGTATAAAACAAATGGGAATCATCACATGATCTTACTTCGCCTTTGGTGAACGGCCTGGCCTTTATTCAAATTAAATTAAAAATAAGTTTTCTCTAGTAGCTACTGATGCTATTTTATAGTGTGATAAACAAATAAAGAATATTCTAAAATGTCCTCACGGACCTTGGGATAACTAACCGTGGAGCACAGTTTGAAAAGCTCTGGTCTTTGGTAACTCTCGCATTAGACTGAACTGCCGAGTATGAGTAGATCGTGGTTCTAATCCCGGTTGGATGTACCGTGCGTGTTTTTTTTTCTAAATGGTTTTCTTATTCTTCTTTCATATCAATGCGGGTAAACTTGCTACAAACTTAAAACTCTTCATCCCTAACGCACTATTGTAATTAGAACATATTATGCGTACAACCCGAACGGGTAGTAATACGTGGTGCTAGGGAAAAAAACTTTAATAAGGAAGGCCATAAAAACGGAGAGGGAATTGACAACAAAACTGAGTGTTATTTATTTAAGGTTTTTCAGTAATTTTTTTTTATCATAATGATACCTGTATATGACACAGACTACACACAAGTAAGCAATCCCTCTTCCCCCCCCCCCGCCCCATTTAACCCCTCTCTCCCCGCTATTTCCATGTCCGCGTGTCGTTCATCCCTCGCCTATATTTCACCCACAACTCAGGAGAGACAACTTTAATTCGTGGCGATGCTAAACTATTATAATTTCGATGAGAGTTACCCATCAACACTCCCTTCGCCCCCACCCCCCCCCCACCCCTCACCAACCGTTCCCAATTTCCCATCCACTTACCCCACGGGCCCATGGCTTGTAAAAATTAAACACTGTTATGTTGGCACTTTTTTTCCTCTATCCTCTTTCTCTCTCTTTCTCTCTCTTTCTGCCACACACAGTGGTCACTTTCGAATAGGGCTGGGGTGGTGGGGGTTAGGGGTGGTCATGTGGGATATCAAAAATATTCCGTGACGTAAAACAGGCGCTTTTAGTACTCTCTCTCTCTCTCT
>CABFWO010000169.1:0-12572 GCA_902155825.1 Timema genevievae | reverse complement strand
ACACACACACACACACACACACACACACACACACTCCTCTCGACTTAGATGCGGGTGTACTTCCTCTTAAACAACCTTCATCATGGACACGCTTCGGTGGTCGCAGGGTCTACGGCGTTACTCTTGCAATAGACTAGACTGTTGCTGACCGGGATATTGTGGTTCGATCCTGGTCAGGTGCATTGAGAATGGTTTATACTAAATGTATTCCCATTCTCTCTCCATGCAATTGCGGGCACGCTCCCTCCAAATTCAACCTTCCTTATCCCTAACCCATTAGCGTGAATAGTACATAGATGAATAACCCGAATCGGAAGACATGTCAATAAAAAAATCCTTCTTTAGCCTTACTCTTTATATTATTATTAGTATATCATTATTAGTATTAGCACCGCGTCTTACTACCCGTTCGGGTTATACGCACTTACGTTCAAGTGTAACGGTAGGGTGATTGTGAGATGAAATTGAGGACGTACAGCTTAACGTGGAATCCGAACCACGGTGGAGGCCTGGCATTCCTCGCATTCACAAGTTGTGATTAATACACATCTTGTCAGAGGTGAAGGAAGGATTTGTCAATCAGATAAATCTTTGCCAGGACCGAGGATTGAACCCCGGACTCCCAGCACAAAAGCCTGACACCTTACCCCTAGACTGACAGGTCACCTTCTCTAGAATAATCCATTAATAAATAGCCCTTGTGTTGAACGTAATGATAAATTTATTGTTACATTAAATAGTAAAATAATTATTTTTTCAAGCACCGCGTCTTACTACCCGTTTGTGTTATACGCTTATGTACTAATTCCACTGATAGTGTTAGTGATTAGGAAGGTTATATTTAGAGGATGTGCACCCACATTTTCGTGGTGGGAGAGTGGAAAATCATTTTGGAAAAACCACCTTCAGTATACTCGACACAGATTCGAACCTCGATATCTCCGTCATCGGGAGTCTAGTCTACTACGAGAAAAGTGCGTTAGAGCATGCGGCCACTGAAGCGGGTAATTATATAATTAAAATAGGTAACGTTTTATATCAAACTTAAACTCATTATACAAAATTCACTATTTCATTGATCTCTTGAATTTTGATTATTAATGCTATGATATTTTTTATGACTGACCACACTTATCCAGTTCCGGTAGAAAGTTCGGTTATTCCCATCCTATTGTTTTAAAATACACCTCTGTAAAATAACACAACAGTTTTTCACCGTCTGAAATAATACTCGCACGCTAAGCAAGGCTGCTTGGATGATTGCCTGCTCATAGAACAAGCAGGGGTTCATCTAACTGGGCACCACAATATTACCTTTAATTGTATATATTTATATTTAAAGCTACTACTACAGTAGAACTTGGATAATTCGAACGTATATAATTCGAATTCATGTTTAGTTCGAACTTTTCCCTTGATCCCTTGAAACGTCTATTTTAATTTATAACAATGTTAACAATCACATGTAATTCGAACTTATTTTGTTTAATTCGAAGTAAAATTGCCTTGAAGATGAAGGGAAAACTGCCTGAACTTGTACGAGAACTTAGAGATGCAGAAATTTTGGCAGATGTTATGAACAGCAGAAATAACAACAGTGCATTTTCAGATGACGAAGGAGAACAGACGAAACTTGCAGGGAAGCTTAGTCAACATCTACACAGGCCATTGACCACATCGAATAGTTGAGACGGTTTGTCGAGGGACAACGTAATTTAAGCCCATCTATTCTACAGGTGCTAAATAAACTAAAAGATCTTACTCCAACTCAGAATATTAACTCCAAAAAACAATCAAGGATTTCTAGCTTTTAAAAAAAAAATTGTAAATACAGTATTTTGTACTGTACATACTGCTATGGAAAATCTAAGAATAAAAAGATACGTATACACTACTGTATTTTACTTCACTGAATCGATGTTTGAAGTTATTTTTCTAGCCCAAATAAGAACTTGGCTAATTCGAATTTTTGGGTCATTCTAATTTTTATAGTGGTCCCTTCAGCTTCTAATTAACCAGGTTCGACTGTACCTAATTAGCTTAGTCAAAATGGAAAGGATACAATATAGCTGGGCGGATGGTAAAACGTGGAATTGTTTTAAGGTTGGTTTCGGTATTTCTAAAACGTAAATTTAAAACCCATTAAGTTTGTTGTCGGGTGACCTGACGGTCTAGGGATAAGGCGACAGACTTCTGTGCTGGGGGTCAGGGGTTAAATCCTCGGTCCCGATACAGATTTATCTGATTGCCAAACCCTTTCTACACCTCTGACTGTTCGGATCCCACGTTAAACTGTAGGTCCTCCATTTCATCTCACAATCACCCTACCATTACACATTAGCGTAAGTGTGTATAACCCTAACGGTTAGTAAGGTGCGGTGATAATAATAATAATAATAATAATAATAATACGTTCGTTGTCAAGGACACATTCAGTCCTAAATTCTTCGAATACTGGGTTGTTTGTTCCACAAAAATTAAGGTTTTTTAACGTCCATATACTGGGGTTAAATTTGGTTCGTCACAACCTGTTTCTTTTTAAGAGGAAAGGTCTTATTTTTCTTAAGGTCCACCGGAAGTAGAAATAATGGACCTTTAAAATCACAAATGTGATGTTTTTAACCAAAATAAGTTTTCAACAACAACAAAAAAAGGATATTTTGTCGCCACCAAGTGTTTTTAAAGGTTTTTTTTTACGTTTTATGATTCTAGTTTACGAGAAAAGATTTTAACCCTACATTTGAGATATACTATTATTATTTTTCTTACAACTATTAATTAGCTCCGTATTAGTGTTGGACTAGGAAGGGTTTGAATCCTGGCAGGGTGAGCCTAAATGTGATTTTAGACAATTATAATTGCAATTACTTCTATAATTGATTTCTGGTGCACGTATTTCTAATAAACCAACCCTCATTTCACCTAAATTTCATATCAAGTCATTGAAAATAATTGGGCTGGAAACATAAATATGACCTTCCTTTTTTGTGTGTGTGTGGAGTTATATGAAATACACACATATCTCATATATACATATATATCTCATGTGTGTATGTATAGCCTATATATATATATATATATATACACACACACACAAAATATTTCATGCGTGTGAATAGTATTGAACTAACTATTTCAAGGTACTTTCAATATCTTTAGAAACCTTTTGTGTTTCCAAACTTTGTTTTACATGTTTACTTATCATAGATATTAAATCATTTTTACGAACGTCGTCCAATTTTTCAAATAACCTTATAACTAAATAAAATTAATTATTTTTATTTACAACCTGTTAGGAAACTACGTGATTTTTTTTTATCTGTGCTGGTGGGCACGTGGTATAAATGTCAAGCTCACTTATTCTGGTTTGCTAGTGACGGAGATTTCGGTGTTCGAACACCGGCCGGGTGTACTGAAAGTGTTTTTTCCTAAATAGTTTATCTCTCCCCCTCGCTCTTTATCTCTCAACCCAAATGCTGGTAAATTTGCTTCAAATTCTATCTTATTCATTCCTAGCCCATTCGCATAGTTAAAATACACATGCATATATAACCTGAAAGGGTAGCAAGACACGGTGGGAAAAAAACTAACAGTTTACGCTTTTAAAGTGACCGCTAAAACCAAGATTATTCCATGGTTAGGTCTCCCTCCTTTTTCAATTTTTAGGGTGGGATGGTAGGGGTTGTGAGTTAAGTTTTTGTATAAAAAATCGGCAGAACAAATCAAATATTTTTCTAGTAGAAGCATAGACAGTTCAACAGTTCTTGAATATCTGTCACCTGGAATTTAATTACAACTTTTTCCACTCATTTAAAAAAGTCATCTAATGCGGCTATGCTCACGACATAATATATTTAACAACTGTTGATATTACCGTGTGAATAGAATTAAACTATAAGTTTTTTACTGGAGCAATATTTGATTTAGTTTGCTGAAAAAAGTTATTTGCCATGAAAACTGCAAAAACACCGACCTCTTCTTGCTTTGTCTTCCAACCTACCATAAAACGCCCGAAGCAGTGATAGGAATCGAACGGTTGTTTTCTTCCCCATTTACCATCTCTGGAGACAGACAGGCGGGGCCAATCAGTTTGGAAGGAAGTAAGGTAAACCAAGTTTTGGAGTTGGAAGAGGAAGGTTTTATAATCCTCTTGGCGACAGACTTAGGTACTTTTTTGAGGAGCTTGGAAATAGATAAAACTACCCCTTGTTGTTCATCAACAGGTGAGTGCAGGGGCGAACTGTGGCGATAGCCATCTACGAGCCAGTTTGGCCGGCGTCGCCGTCGTTTTCAACTGTGATCGCCATCGGTCTTTTGGGCTAGGCTTTACGAAGGCTGTCGTAGTAGGATACTAGGAATCGGTAGGAGGTATCTTGGCGCCGTCGATGAAGACAGTGGGAGCCTCCCCGGAACGGATTGGTTAGCCAGACAAACTTTTTTTTTCCTTCCCCCTTTCGGCATTAGCTTTTATTTCGCTATTTAGTTGTTCTACTTTTATGAACTTTGGTATGCTCCAGTGAGAAAGCGGTATCGTAAAATATTTTGCTTTGAAGGAGGTTTGAAGTAATATTTATTTTTAATGGAGTCATATATTTATTTTATTTTAAAATGTTTTTATATCTTTTCTGAAACATGTATATTACTCATTGTTGGGACTATAACTACCGTTGTAAGTAACCATCTTCCAGTAAACAGAACCGTTTGGTTGGATGGGCGATTTATCTCATTTTTGCCTTTCTCTCTCTGCCCCCCTCCCCCCTTTTATCCGCCCCTTTGTGGATCCTGCATCGTTCGCTATACACGTAGCCGCATATCAGGCGTAGCGCTTTGACCAAGTTTATTACTAGTTTCATTATGCATTCTCTTTGCAAAATAATGTATGTGTAAAAAAAAGGGCATGGCATACCTCTAGTGTTAAAAGTTAAATCGTATGTAACGTTCGCTTCAAACGCTAAACGCGATTTAATGTTTCCTTATGAAGTCATAAAATTACAGTGGATTTTAAGTGAAATGTCTTCTTACAAGTACCAAATATATATGTACAATCCAATTTTAATAAGAAGGACTTTTTAGAAAATACAAACTTTCTTTTCTTGGCAGCCAAAAGTGATAACATTTTAATATTTTATACCAGTGTTATTTTATAGATATTGATAATATCTATCAAAATTAACAGATGAGGATCACATAAACTCATGTATAATCACGTGAAAGTAGATCTAGTACATTTTCTAGCTGTCAGATAAGGTTCTTCCTATGAAGATTGGAGCCAACATTATAGACTATTAACATTGATTTACATTAAATACATCCGTGGCCAAATAAATTAAGAGGATTTGCGCCTTTATTTTCACGGAGGTGTGTAAAACCGATATTTATCAAAACTTATTTTTAATCGTAGTCGGGTGGTTATTTATTGCGTCCAACCCTCAATAATTAACATTTGATAGCTACACAGTGAACTAATTTAAGGAAGCCACCTGCCGGATCTCTTGAACCAGGCTATAAGTCCCCTTATCTTAAAATCACGCGTTATTTAAGGTTTTTTCATCGCATCTTACTTACTACCCGTTAAGGTTATAAAAAAAACTCCATTGTGTCAGTCCGCAATCGAGCCATATTTACCGAACAGCCGACGCATTTTGGCGAAGAAAGTGTCATCTTCTGCGGATAGGAGGAGTCGTGTGGTCAATAAAATGAACCCTCCGGCCATTAATCTCTAGTTTTCCAAACTGGAGCCTCTACTTATTTATTCAAGTAGTCCCTAATTTGTCCTCACGAGGCTGAGTTGACCCTGTTCCAGACCTACTGCTTGAGATAACATCTGGAGGTGCCGGGGGTCGAATCCGGGATCTCTGGATCCGTAACCACTCACTACCCGTTTGGTCTATACTCATCTATATTACGCTAATTGGCTAGCGATGAGGGAGGTTGAATTAATTGGAAATGTACCCGAATTTGGCTTAGGCGTAGAGGGAGGAACCATCTAGGAAATAAAACCTCAATCTATCCTGTTGGGATTAAAACACCGATCTCTCCTTCAAATCAGACAAAAAGAGTTTGATATTTAGACCGCGTGTCCACCGTCGGGGCTTAGTGGTTCTATATTTTAAAATATCTAGGCCAAAATGGAAGAGAAAAGTATCACTTTGCTTCTATAATATATAGAATTAAAAACCTTACTTTTTAAAATTTTATAATATTGTATATATTTACACTTAATTATAAAACTTATATATATATATATATATATATAAGAAAAAAAATTTCAACAGCGTTTTACATGAAATGTTTCAGTTTTGATATTAAATCAAATTATTGTTAAAAACATAGCTCTAGTTTTCCGTGAACAAATAAAGTCAACTTTTAATGGGGTCAAAACAGAACATTCTAAGAAAATATTTTTTTTTGTGGTTTTGAAGCTTCAAAACTGCCCTTCCCGTAGGAAATGGCAGTTTTACAATATTTCTGAGGAACAGGTTAGGGAAAGGGTATTTTAATGATATATATATATATATATATATATATATTGTACTTGCCTCTAGGTTGGATTTTATACAGTCCAGTTTTCATATAAACAATATCTGCAGCTAAAAAGGTTACTAGAGCTACTTTCGCATATGTATACTTCAAGTAATGGTATCTAAAAGTATTTTTTATGTCTATATATTTTATCAATATCAATAGAATAACGCTAATAAAATAGTAAAAATCAATTTTGGCCGCAAAAAAATAAATTTGTATTTTCGAAAAAAGGCTCTTCCTATAAAAATTGGATTATAACTCAATGTTACCCCTGCTACAACTGGTAAGGATAGAATACTGTCCTCTAGAGTCAGACTCGACCACTTGATCCACGCAGCCAACCCTGCCGGTTTCACTATCTTACTCTAGGTAGGAGGGTAGGGGACGGAGAAAGGCCATTGTTTTCGCTTTTTTTTTAAATAGCGAATTTTTTTTCATTAAAACAAATAAAATATTGCTTTTATAGAAACGTAGAGATTAATTTTCTTCACACGGTAATATTTGTTATGAACATAGATGAGAAACTTTTTAAATTAATAGAAAAAGTTGTCATTAAATTCCAGAACATTTTGGACATATTTTCAAGAATTGTCGACATCACCATGTGAATAAAACTAAACTATAATTTCTACTTAAGCAATATTTCCTCCATTTTGGCCAACAAAATTTTACTTTATTAAACTGCAAAAATACTGGCCTTAAATTGTGTTTCCTACACTCCCACCTTAAGTTTGGCTGGAAAGATATTTTGTTGTTTTTTTTGGTTTACCTATTTTTTTACACATGGTTTGTGAGAAAGTCCACTGACCATGTGTCCATCATAGCAAATGTGACAGTTGAACGTCGTTTGCTGGTCATTTTCTACCACCCACACACCCTTTCCCCCCCTTATCCTCCTAAGCACACAACTCGTAGGCACCCGCAGGGGAAAAAAAACAGACCCAAACCACCCACCCTCTCCCCCTGTGGAGTTAATTGGCGTCGGCTGGGCGTGGAGGCGCCACCAGGTATGCGGGGTCTAGGGTGGGTTGGAAGCGATCTACCCTCTATACTACCACCAAGATTTATTTTCTTGTAGAAGTAGGGGTAGAGGGGTGTGCTTATATGTTGTTTTCCACGACCCTTAAACACACACACACACACCCTCCTCCCACCCTTCTTTCTTTCTCCATTCATTCGGTTCTACCAGAGTACACGAGTTTCCGAAACAGATGTATCACTGTCAGGAAATGTCTGCAGGACGCGTAATATCTTGATGTCCTGGCGACTCCTTCTCTACAGGACTCCCGCATTTTGTTTGGGCTGTCATTATGTTTGCTCTTAAAAATGTTAGTGGCGATATTTTTTAAGGGGAAAAGGTTGTAACATAGGTTCACAGGGTGTTTTTTTTTTGTTTGTGTTTGTCTTTTTTTTTTAGTAAAAATAAAAATGTATTGTCAATAAAGTAAAATATATTATTATCCTTTGTCTGCTTATACTCATTTGATACACATTTCTCATTTATATTATTGGACAATTTTTTACTCTTAAAAACTATCAAATTGGGCACTCTGTATAAATCACACAGCTAGTAAATATTTATTTTACCACCTACACTTTATGTGCACCAGCCTTACCCGTCCGGGCTAGCCCCATATTTACACTAACAGGTTAGGGATGAGGAAGGAAGCAATTTCGACTAAATACATCCTTATTTGTGTGGAAGGAGAGTTGTATCCCATTCAGGGAAAACCACCTTGAGTAGACCAGACCAGGATTCGAATCCCAATCTCCCCATCATCATCAGGTCGAGAATTACACGAGAAAGATGCCTCATTAGTTCATTCGGCCTCTAAAGTGGTTGACGTCTTTTCATCGCGCTCATTGTTACAGGAAAGAGACGAAGTGACCTGGTGGTCTAGGGGTAAGGTGTTGAACTTCTGTGCTGAGGGTCCGGGGTTCAATCCTCGGTCCCGGCACAGATTTATCTGATTACCAAACCCTTCCTTCACCTCTGACAAGACGTGTATTAATCACAACTTGTGAATGTGAGGAATGCCAGGCCTCCACCGTGGTTCGGATTCCACGTTAAACTGTAGGTCCTCCATTTCATCTCACAATCACCCTACCATTACACATTAGCGTAAGTGCGTATAACCCGAACGGGTAGTAAGACGCGGTGCAAATAATAATAATAATAATAATACAGGAAAGACCATGTGTAATTTCTTCAGATCACCGCATCGGTGGATGCTTGGACTAAATGTGTAGGCTCGTCTAGTCTTAATTTGCTGGTGACAGGGTGGTCGGGTTTTGAGTCCCTGATTAGTGTAGGTTATATAACTTTTTTTACCTAAATGGTTCCTCACTTCCTCCACAAAAATACGGGGAAATTCTCTTTAAATTCCAACTTCCTCGTCACTACCCCATTAGTGTAAATATTTTAATAGTGCGGAAGGGTAGTAAGATGCGTCGGGAAAATAAACTTCATCAATGTGGGGATGTACGTTACACGAGTTAAGTGCAATGTCTATCAAGTACTTATAGAATATTTTTCCCCCCAAATAAATCAACTATTGCTCCAGTAAAACAAAGAGCTTAATTTTCTACATATATGGTGACTTCACTAGTTGTTGAGGATCTGTAATGAGCATTTTGGCATTAAATGATCCACTTTTTAATGAATATAAAAGTTGTCATTAAATTCCAGGACACCCTTGATATATATTCATAAACTTTTAAGGTCACCACGTGAAGAAAATTAAACTCTTATGTTTCTACTGGAGGATTATTCGATTTATTTTATTTATCAAAACATGTATTTATTTATTTGAGATTTAACGTGCACTTTCTGAACCGCCGACTGATTATATCAGCACACGAGAATTTCTATGTGTGAGAGCCAAAGGGCTCACAAATTTTGCCGGGTAAGTTATTTTCCCATACTTTCCATGGCTATTTTTGATGCCACAATTGGCACGAGACTCGCGGCTTTACTTCCACTTGAAGGAAGTTGTGCTATTGATTTTTATCGCTCAAGTAAAATTCGTAGACCCCTGGGTGGACTTGAAACCCACAAACATTGAGCTCTGAGGTAAGCCCTTTACTCCAAGACCACCGAAGTCGACTGTTTTGATATAAAAACTGCTTAAATACTGCCCTTAACTTGCTTTCCCTACACTCCCGAAGTGGCTGGAATCAAACCCGTGCCCCTTTATAGCCTCTGGCTACCTCCCGTGTCGAGATAACACGTATAGACATATTCCTGATTGTATAAAATCTGTGAGTTTGGTCCCACCAGAGAGCGATGTCAGTATTCAGGGAAGCCTGTACACATTATCCAACGTCGTGTCGAGGGCGCACATGGCAGTCGTTAGCACGACTTGAGGGGCCGTTCCTGGGGGGCCGTAAATCCCCTCCTCATTAAGGGAGAGAGGGGGTGGCGGAGGGTAGTATCTTCCCAACTTGACCCTGGGGAGTTGTCTCTCTTCCCCCCTCCTTGGCGCTTCAATCACTCTGCTCTGCTAATTATGGTAACACCAGTCTGACAACTCTAACCCCCTTCCTCGGGATTGTTCTGATGCAACCCACCTCACTCCAGACCCAACCCCATCGCCTTTCCAAGTCTGTGATAAGCTATGTACTGCTTGTTTGGGATTAACATGAAATAAAGGTCAACAATCGTGGACGTGACGTTTTACACACGTCGTTACTTGTGTCGTACCCACCACACATTACATTGTAGGTCCTACGCTACTCGGTATTAGAGTCTCATTCTCACAGGAAGAACATTACCAGGCAGCCAGAAAAGTGTTATTTTTTTATCACTGCGTCTCAATACTCGTTCGGGTTGTACGCCCATATAAGGAACTACGCTAATTTGTTAGAGATGTGGAAGGTTGAATTTAGAGGAAGTGTACCATCATTTGCGTGGAGGGATAGTGTAAAACAGTTTAGGAATAAATCATCCTCGGTATAGCTGACCGGGATTCGAACCCCGATCTCCCTTTGGTCTGTAGTCCAATCCATTGCAAGAATGACGACTTAGAAATTAAAGCATTTGGCTACCAGAGTGGGTCCTAAATAAGTTACCAGATATCCTTTCACGTGTTCATAGGTAAGGCTTTATTTTTTAAATCGGCAGGTAGACACGATTTTTATTTGTATTTGTATCCGTATTCTGTCCGATATCCTCAACTTGACATTTTAGAACAAGCCTAGGACACAAACTCCACTGGATGACAAAAGAGGTGAAGGATTTTGTTGACCACTGCATAGATTTATAAGTTCCTCTCTAAGTGCTCACATAGTAAAGTAAAAATAAATAAACCAATGGGCTTAAAAATCCTCGTACAAAGTAACACTAGTGGGGGCCACATTGTAAAAACTATATCGTCGCCCCTTTCCGAGCCTGATGGTATCTCGCGCCAACCAGACCTCCTTAGTTATCACCCTCAACACCCAAAGAGATTGGAGGTGACAGTGTGCAGGACCCGTTGCAGCCTCCCCCCCTTCTCCCGGATGTGACTTGTCAACCCTCGACGCTAATTGGACAGACTCCTGCACTCTTAACACACACAAAAAAACAAAACACTTAGCGACATAACATGAAGTAGCAGCCCGGTAACACAAGGACAAACTCGTCAACTTGATACGACTCGCTGCTGCTTAGCATCATGCAGATTACTACTACATTCCCACATTCAGTGGCAGTATAATGACACCAGGTAGCAAGCAGCACTACAACCCCCAAACTCGTCAACTTGATACGACTCGCTGCTGCTTAGCATCATGCAGATTACTACTACATTCCTACATTCACTGGCAGTATAATGACACCAGGTAGCAAGTCAGCACTACAACCCCCAAACTCGTCAACTTGATACGACTCGCTGCTGCTTAGCATCATGCAGATTACTACTACATTCCTACATTCAGTGCCAGCAAAATGACAATAAGTACTGCAATCCTCCCACCTCCCAAACCCTTTCTCAACCTCATAAACTTGATATTCTTCTGGTTGGTACCATGAAGATGAGATTATTTCTATGAAAATTGAACTATAGCTTTGTAAAACATTTACTTTTATTATTTGGCGAATATTTCTTATAGATGTTAAATGATGGCCCCTACGTTATCTTCTTAATTTGTACTTTATGCCTACTCTTGGCGTATCATTATTATTATTATTATTATTATTATTATTAGCAATAGTAACGACTTAATCATATGTGGTAGGTTGGAGTAAATATACTCACACTAGCGTGTGGAAAGAATGAAAAATACACATATAATAAAACTAAACCCAGTATATCCGGCAAGAATTTGAACCCTGACTTCCTCACTGTCAACTGTGATCAAGTTGAATATCTTAAGTACAAAATATGAATACAACTAACATAACCTCAACTACATGCAAGTATAAATTATATACAGTTTATAAATAATTCAAATATATAAAATAAACTTTAGTCTTACACACTTGAATACATAACCTTTACTCTGGTGTTTGTGGTAATTTATTAAAAGATCGTTTCCTGTAAAACATAAAACCACTTTTGTTTAACTATTTCTTTTTTTATAGTTGGGTCATCCAAATATAAAGTTCCAAAAGCTAAGATAACTTATCTCATCAGTAACTCTTTAAGGTGGAGTGAAGGGGATGCAGGAAAATACAAGTGTTTTTGCAGTTTGCATAGCAAATACTTTTTTCCGGCACAACAAATCAAATATCGCTCCGGAAGGAACATAGAATATACATTTCCAAACGGTTCTTGAATATTTGTCATGAACATAGTGGCATTTGACGAGAATCGTTTTAAATATAGATAAAAAGCTATCATAAAATTCTAGGAGACCCTTGACAAATTATTGTTAAGATAACTAACTATATGTAGAAAATTAAACTTTGTTTCTTCTGAAGATATATTTTATTTATTTTGCCGGAAAAAAAATCTTGCCATATAAACTGCAAAAATACTGCCCTTGACTCGCAATCCCTAGCGTGAGCTAAGGCTAGTACTTTTGTATTTTAAAAACATTTTTTGGGGGGACTCAAATAAAACATT
>CABFWO010000168.1:433377-456431 GCA_902155825.1 Timema genevievae | reverse complement strand
ATCTCACAATCACCCTACCATTACACATTAGCGTAAGTGCGTACAGACCGAACGGGTAGTAAGACGCGGTGCTAATAATAATAATAGTTATATTTGATTGAAGAATAGTAGCTGACGTTTCATGATATATATATATATATATAGAGCACCACGTCTTACCACCCGTTCAGGTTATACACTTATGTAGGCCTACACTGACGGTTCTAGGGATTAGGGAGTTTATACTTATATGAAGTGTACCCGCATTTGCGTGGAGGGAGAGTGGGAAACCGTTTTGTAGGAACCACCCTCAGTACACCCGACCGAGATTCGAACCTCGATCTCCCCTTCTGTCGGCAGTCTTGTCTACTGCGAGAGTAGCGCGTTAGACCCTGCGGCCACCGAATCGGGTGTTATGATTGATATAAGCCTACTGTTTTAGTGTAGATACATTCTCCTTTTTAATATCTTTTTTTTATCATATTTTTTATGATAATATTCCCTAGAACAGACGAGTTTATACTAAGTTTGTGGATGATTAAAACAGTTACTGGGAATGGCTGTTTCAAAATAAGTATAATTCTAGATAAAAGTTTACTTTTATTTCAGTGTAGTTTTCATAATAATCAACACCACTAGTTTAAAAATAAGAATAACAATTTTAACAATTTTGTCAGAGGTCACATAAAGTGTGATAAAAACCAATAAAAAAAAAATCAAACACTATCGCATCAAATTAATGAATCAATAATTAGCCGTGGTGCTTGACTGTTTACTACTTTTCCGTTTTATTATTATTATGTTATTTATTACTCAAAGGGGGAAAAAAAATCCTGATATGATTTTAAAACTAAATGTATTATTTTTACAACGCACATTAATATTTAAACATATCTTATATGATTTGTATTACAACCAGAGTGTGTTAGACATAAAATAAATCATCTTTCAATTTTTAACTTGAATATTGTATTATTAATTTAATGTATTTGAACTTTAATGTAACATATTCTTGAAGCTGGTGTTTTTGTTTTAAACGCTTAATTCCAAGGGCTTTCAAATGAAACGTTAAGTTTGTCAGCCACCATTTTGGAAAATGGCGTCCATCCCACAAATGTCCGAGAGCTACGCAATTTGGTATCACTTGTTTTCCATCTTAAGGACGCTGACTCCTTGTGACGTCAAGGCAGGTTAAGATAGGATTTAATGAATTTACGTTTTATTCCGCGAGTTTTTTTAAAAGATACAAAAACCACACGTTCTTAAATAATTATAAAATTAGTCCTACATTGTCACAACAATTTTTTTTCTTTGGATCTTTATGTTTTTTTTTGTAAACGTATTTTTTTTAATATAAATCCTCTACGACTCAGACTATTTGTCTTGGTCACGAAAATGTCCTGAAGGAGTCTTCCTACCAGGATGTTGATTAAAAAAGTCCGTGGTAACATATTTCTAAATAGAATAGGAAACAAGAAAAGGGTAATTTAAAAAATTAAGTCAACGTGTTCAAGGCGCAAATAGTGAGTGTGTAATCTCGTCAGAGGAAAAGGGAAAGTGTTATCAGTAGATAAACAAGAGGCCTCACAGGGTGAACTGCTCATTTTCTTCCCTCTCTTTCTATTTCGTACATTGCCGTCTAAGTGTGTTAGTGCTTAGACTGTTAGGTGCGTCAAGTTAAGATGCAACCCGCTTCGCAAAATAGCTTCGAAATCTCCAAGAAGGCAGCGTCGTTAATACACTTAAAAGGAACACAAATAATAGGGCGGGCCTTCCTTCCTCCCCCAAAGTGGTAATAAGTTATCCAACATATTTCTGGACATCAGGGTCATAGACTATTGACGAATTAACTCGCACGGAAAAGGCTGAGGAAAGTATTTGATAAAGTGCACCTGCATTAGGACGGAAAGCCATCCCAAATGCGACCAAATGAGACTAGGCTCCCCCCCCCCCCAAATGCGGGAAACACAATCTAATGCGAGACCGACACCTTATAACGCGTGACCATCAATGTGAGTAATAAATTACTATCATTTAACAAACTTCTCAATTTAACCACGAAAAAAAGTCCAGGTAGAAAACAAGTCAATAAATGTTATAGCCAAGATATATTTCAAATGTCTTGGTTTTATTTAGAAAGGAGAATGTAAGTTAATTAAAATTTTATTTGGAAGGCTGAAAAAATCGCAATGTAACTGTAAAAGCACTGTCCTTCCTTTCGTTTGTAGTTACGATAAAGCAAATTTTTTTTTTCAATAAGAAAGGGTGTTAAGAGGCGGAAATCAAGGGCGCCAGCAGGATTTTTTCCAAAGGGGCGAACCGGGTGGGGGTGGGGGGGAGAGGTATGGAATGCCCCCCCCAGTAAGGCGGGAGGATGGGGACTTCGGGGACCCGGGAAAATTCATTAAATTGAAGACCCAAAAGACGCTTTTTAAGGCAATCCTTGTCTCCTGGAAATAAGATGAAATATAAGAAAAATGTTTCAAATTTATCCAAATTCGTGGGTGGACACTTGACTGTTGACGATATGAATGGTGACTGCCGTTGGAATTGCTCACGCATGCGTCAAACCATCAAACCTAAAGTCAGCAAGTGGCCTGGTGTAATTAGTTTATTAGTTATATTCTGTACAGCACTGTTGGGTGGGATTAGCCTACTTATAATATTTATACAACCTCAGAATCACAGGAGGGCAGTTGCCCCCCACCCCTGGTTCACCCTCCTGCGGGCGCCCCTGCCGGAAATGTAGCATTTCCCATCAAAAAACAACAGTTAAAAGCACCGCAGAAACGGTTTAAAGCGCACTCTGACAAAACTGATGTATGAAAATAAAATACATGTAAACATTACGTTTTACGTTCGAAAGATAAATTGATTGAAGAAGTCTATACTAATGTTAATACTAAGTCAGTAAACACAATCTAAAAAAAATGAGTGATCTAAAAATAATATGTTTGTAGACCAAGCATGAAACTTTCAAGAATATAATATTAGGTTTACAAATTTGGAGGAACAGATAGTTGGAAAACTTATTTCAATTTATGATGTACGGAATTAACATGTAAAGTCTGTTCATCGTAGGAATTGTTTTCTGAAAGGCCTTTTACCCTACCAAAAAACTATTATATAGTAGGATTTTGGTAGGAAAAAAGACCTTTCAGAGAGTAATTCCTACCGTGAATGGAGTATAGGTAACCTATTTTGTAATATGTATGCCAAAATTAATTTGTGAATTATCAAATTAAAATAAAGCATTGGGTACCAGTGTTTAAAATAGTAAACTAATTAGTTTAAATGTTAATTGTTCTGGTCTTTCAACAAATAATTTTAATTAATTTTAATTTAATTTTAATTTAATTTTAATTTATAAAGTGTGATTTGATTAGACAAAACATGAAACGTAAATGCTAATTATTTTTTAATGGGATCATAAAAATGAAACTTTTCTTCTTTAAATGACTAACTTATAAGATTAATTAGAATGTAGTTGCTTTTAAAAATGAAACAATATCTCTAAGGAAAACGCTTTGCAATAATTATGTTTTAATTTCAAAATTGTAACTAAATGAAGTCTTGAATCACTTAAAAATAGGATATGAATTTGTTTAAATTGCAGTAACAAAAAATCTTGTTTTCGCAAAACTATTGCAGTTTATTAAGTTAAATTATAGTTAAGGCAACCACCTGCAAAAACTGAACCGCGCTCAAATTTATTGATTAGAAAGATGACACTTCTTGAAAGCTAGACTTTAATAATAGCAAGGAGTTATCCCAAATGTGACGTAACAACCCTTGCTAAAACACAAATACCGAATGGAAAAAGAGATACGCCTTTTAATTATCCAAGCGAACCATGAGAAGCTTGTGTTATTTATAAATTAGAAGAACAAATTTTATTTGATGTCTTTGATGAGCCCTATTAAATTCCCACAGAGCGGAAGGTGGAGTGTCGTCTGCTTTGAACGTTGGGGTGGACTAATCCACTGTGGGTGACGCATTTTATTTGGGATGGAAACATAGTAAATTATTAAACATAGTAATATAACAGTAGTTACTCACTTTCCCAGTTCCTCCTTGAGGTCATAATTATCACTAAAACGCGTACAAGCTGCGGGAGCAGCCATACCGAAAACTACAATATTTACCACACTAATGAAAACGAACGCACTACGTAGCTCAACTCAGCAACTCAGAAAGATCGATAATCTCACGCTTGGAATAAAGTTAATCAAAACCTTAATAAATGTTTATGAGAGTGAGATATCATTTATAATTTAGTTATATATTTTATTTAATAATAATATATTTCAAATTATGTATTTTAAATATAATTTTTAAACATAAATATGAGGACCCAACTAGGGATTTTAGTAACGATACCAACTGCTGCAAGGATAAGCTAGCTTTCTTTTTTAATTTAGCCACTATGCTATCGCCTTTGATTTATTTCCTTTACACTCATGATAGATATTAAAATAATTTAATATAATTAATTATGATTCTGAGCTGCAAATCAGTAAGAAGTATAAAAAAAGCAGTTGTAATAATGTCCACATTATTAAGCTTGGTTCACCGTACAATAAATAAAAGCTAACATATTCATTTAAACAAATCCACAGAAATATAATCAACTCTATTTTATATCCCGACTAATTTTTTTATATTTCGTTCACAGTGTAATAGTTAATACTTAATTATTAACCGTTTCACTAGTTAATTGATCAAAATCAGTGCTCTCTATACTATACTAGATGACCATAAACACACCCCTTACAAAGGACCAAATTGTGACGCTAAAGTTTGTCGTCTGCTTACTAGTGAGGGGACATATTTAATGGTTTCTTTCAATGTTCTTGTGCAAAAACGTGTGTCTCGTGAATAAAAGTATTTTTTTAAATAGTGAAGTGTTATACCCCACTTGACTGAAGACACATTTAAATTAAAGGATATACAATTTCGTTTTAAAGGTAATATTGTACAAATAAGAATAAAGTCTTTTGATATATTAAAATATGTAGCTAAAGCTCATGTTGTTTACATTCTGCCAAGAATATAATATATTTAAAATTGGTTATTAGCTTATATAACGGTTTCAAAAATAATGTTATATTTAAAGTTCAATAACTAAAATGAAAAAAGGTAGCTTCAAACTTAACTACATTCGTTTGAATGACGAACTTTATGTTGTGGTTTTACATTCAAATTATCATTTAGGTTATAGGCGTGTATGAAGTATTACTATGCTACATTATATTTAAAGTTGACTCTTATCTTGTATAGCTTATTGCTTTCAGAAGCCATATTATATTTAATGTTCGATAACTATAATGAAATAAGGTAGCTTCAAACTTAATTACATGTGTATGAATAACAAACTTTGTGTAGTAGTTTTGCATTCAAACTATCATTTAAATTGTAGGGCTTATAGGAAGAATTACTATATATTTAAAGTTGGCTCTCAGCTTGTACATTATTTTCAGAAACCATATTTTATTTAATGTTCGAAACTATAATGAAATAAGATCTCTAAAAACCTGGTTACTTTTGTTCGAATGACAAACTTTGTGTAGAAGTCTTATGTTCAAACGATCATTTAGCTTATGTGAAGTATTAATATTTTAGCCTAAATCGACTTATTTAAAGAAACAAGACACGAGTGTTGAACTTAGTTATGCTCTTCAAATATTTTATTAACCCTTTAATTTCGTTTAACTAATCATACATTGATATATTCATAAAAATTAGCGAATGATGTCGAAATGCCACATCGCCTTGTATGGGTGTAAGAGAGAAAGAGATACCCGAAAGTTTTTTATCTCTTAAATAATGGCATAAAGATGATAGTTCGAAAATCTTAGCCACAGATGACCACCCAGTTATATTATAGAGATCAATGGGAAACATGTTGGCAAAATTAATAACAAAACCTGAGATAAACTCTTTACAAGTTATTAGAAATAATTATAAACAAAAATTGAGGTGTGCAATGAATGAATTGTAATGAATTTAAATTAACTTAAAATCCACAGGGGATTTCAAATTTAATGAAAAAAAGTTAATATAAAATGTTTGTTGCCGTTTTAAAAAGCTAATACATTTGTAGTATTTGATATTGAAACGGGGAAATGAAGAGTATTCGTTGATAGGTAATGCTAATCTTGAAAAACTACAACACTGTATATTCTAAGCGCAAGTAGCGCTATGATAATAGATAAGCATAAAGAAATAGAGAACTGAACGGCCAACAAATCCAACAAAATATTGCCCGCGAATTTTTGTTAACTGTGAACGAGGTGTGAGCTACACTTGAAAATGTAATGTGTATTTTTATTGTTTCTCTAATTTATAATGGTTTACTGTCAATATAATCTAATTTCCTAGAAGCCACAAATTCATTTTGTTATAATATTGAAATTAAATCTATTCCCGTGCAGCACTGTTCGTGTGTTTAAAAGGCGTTAATCTCTTATATTTATGATATGCCATTAAGTTCTGAAATTAATAGTGTTGTATTGTCTTAATAATAACCAAGATAACTTATTTTTAATGGATCTTTATAGAGAACCTTTATTTTTAATGGATCTTTGTAAAGAACCTCTATTTTTAATGGAACCTTTATTTTTAATGGATCTTTATAGAGAACCTTTATTTTTAATGGATCTTTGTAGAGAACCTTTATTTTTAATGGAACCTTTATTTTTAATGGATCTTTATAGAGTATCTTTATTTTTAATGGATCTTTATAGAGAACTTTTATTTTTAATTGATCTTTATAGAGAACCTTTATTTTTAATGGATCTTTGTAGAGAACCTTTATTTTTAATGGATCTTTATAGACACGAAAATGTCATTCACATTAAGTCTTAACAGTTCTTATGAATTGGTTGGAAATAAATCAGTTCGGGAAACCACCACGCTAACTGGCAGTGCTGCTTCATCCCCCTTAATGTAGCAAAGAAGATGTTTTATAAGATTAGGTAGTCTAATAGTGGATTCAACACATTTATGAGTTGGAGTTAATTCCAAACAAAGAGAAGGGAATAATTAGTTTAATTGATATATATAAAAGTGAACCTATTGAATGAGTCCTTTTTACTTTACAACTATTACTGTTTGTGGTTTGGGTCAGTTTTTTATTCAAGCCATATATTTCCCGCTTGTTAGGTCTGTCGTAGCTTTATATTTCTTATAATCTAATGTAAGATTAGGACACAACATCCAGTCCCCCGGCCTGTTAATTCATGACTGTGAAAGGGTGAACCCACATTTCATGAACATTTGATAAAACACTTTTTTGCCATGTCTAGAGTCAAACCCGGGACCCTTACCTTAGTAGACTGACACGTTACCGAATGAGCTAAGGTGTCGGATAGAGAGTTCTTTTAGATGATTTAACCTTCATAGTAGATATATGTGAACTCAAAAAATAAACATAAGGTCATGAAAAGCTTCTTAATTCAACAACACGAAGGTTGTTGTGATTTCTCTTCATCCAGCCCTTTGGCTGGTTAGTGCTGGCTGCACCATCTGGTAGAAATCCCATATTTACTAAGGGAGTTCAGAAAGTGTGGCGATTCTTCGTTGCCTTCCTCACAGAATTTCTATGAGCGAGAGCGAAAGGGCCTACCAATTATTGCCGGCTATTTTCACATGACCTTTCAGGGTTCTTTCACACGCCACTATCGACACGGGGGACTGACGAATTTACTTCCCCTCCGAGGGGAGTTGTGCTACAGGTTTTTATAGCTCAAGGAAAAATCCGCTGACCTCGACTGGGTTTGAACCATTTTACATTTATTCAGTGTTTACAGGCCCGGTATCTTACAAACTTTAAATCTGGGCAGTTTTTCCACATAACTTTGACTTTACTTTTACAATTTCAATATGAATTTCCTTTTTAACATTACAACACAGATTTTGGCTCTTAATTTAATTGAAATTCAACTACCCCTAGCTCTATTTGGTCCGCCCCGGGTATATTACGCCCCCAGTACCCTCCCCTGCTGGCCCATCCTAAATGGCCGGGATTTCACTTCCGAGTCCGCCAAGCGCCCAGCAGAGGCGAGCACCCCCCTAGCCGCCACCCGGAGAGGCGCCCTATCGGAGTTGGTGCCCCACCTGCTTTCTAGCCACCACACTTCCGTTTTCACCCTTCCTTCCACCCTTGGCAGTTGAATTTCCTAATCTACCTCCTACCTAGTTCCCCCCCGTCCCTAATTTATCTATTTTAACTACCAAACTAAACTAACTCAACTATTCCCATTTCTGCCGGGGAACTCCGTCACCCCGATGGTACCAGAGGGCTGCCGCCTTTCTCCATCTTGACACTTGAGGGCCCATCAACCACCAAAATCCACCTCTCTTGGGTTTGAACCCACGGACATAGGGTCTTGAGGCGAGAACTGAGCCATAAGACCACCGAGGTCGACCATGAAAAGCTAAATGATACAAATTCTATTGCCATTGGTGCTTTGATGTATTTTACTTCCTTTTAAAAAGATTTTCTTTACCTACTTGAGAATAAAGAGGTGAAGTAAGGGCTAAGAGAGGAACACTCATGAAGGGACAAGAGGAGAACACTCATGAAGGGCCAAGAGGGGAACACTCATGAAGGGACAAGGGGGGAACACTCATGAAGGGACAAGAGGGGAACACTCATGAAGGGACAAGAGGGGAACACTCATAAAGGGCCAAGAGGGGAACACTCATAAAGGGCCAAGAGGGGAACACTCATGAAGGGCCAAGAGGGGAACACTCATGAAGGGCCAAGAGGGGAACACTCATGAAGGGACAAGAGGGGAACACTCATGAAGGGACAAGAGGGGAACACTCATAAAGGGCCAAGAGGGGAACACTCATAAAGGGCCAAGAGGGGAACACTCATAAAGGGCCAAGAGGGGAACACTCATGAAGGGCCAAGAGGGGAACACTCATGAAGGGACAAGAGGGGAACACTCATGAAGGGACAAGAGGGGAACACTCATGAAGGGACAAGAGGGGAACACTCATGAAATGCTTCCTAAGTATGGTAATGTGGGCGGACATAAGAGGAGGTGTTTATTTTTAGAATTAATACACAGCAAACATAAAGTAAAAAGTTCATTTTTATTAAATATTTATAATCCAATGGAATGTTATTTAAACATTGACAAAAAAAAAAAGTCTTCAAGCCCTCAGAGTTGTATGGCCGATAATTTAAAACCTAAAAATGTTTTCAAATAAACAAATATGTATAGAGAAAGTAATACAAATAATTTATACAACTATAGGAGTTAAAAATGACAACTATGAGATGGGAATCGAACCTGGGACCTTTGGCTTTTTGCGCCAATCAACTACCACTGAGCCTGGTTCATCTTGTATCTAGGACTTTTTTTTTATAATTTCATTAAATATTCAGATTTAAGGACTTAACATGAATTTAGATAATTTTATCAACTCATTTACATATACAATTAGGTTAGATTAAAATTTATGATAAAATATTGTGACAATTTGGAGAAACAGAATTCCTACTTATTCAGATAAAATATGCATTACCAACTTATTCTTATTGTGAATCATACAATATAATTAGATGTTCAAGACGAATCAAATACATAAAATAAAACTAATTATATAAAGAAATAATTTTTTTTATATATCTATTGAATTAAAAATAACATACTTTTAAAAAAAAGGATAAAAATGGTATTTGTATAAGAGGACCTACAATTCTAAAGTCAGCATTCTTTTTGTATGTTTTAGTCAAATTATATTAATATGCGGTTTTAAAACTCCATGTTAATTAATTTATTTCGTGAATTCAACTTGAAAAATGCCCGATGAAACTCAGGCTAGATGTATAGTTTATTGGTAATCAAACTATGAGTAAGATTCACCTAGAAAATTCAAATCCGATTGTGTACAGCTCTGACCAACGCAGGACTCTTTAAATGGAGAGTAAAAACATTTCAATTGTTTCTCTTTATTATGTTCTATCAACCTTTGTCAATTTACTTTTCCTTCGTTTTATGTGTTTTTTCTTTGCTATTTTATAAAAATAATTTGTTACACATTTCACACACACCTGAGTTTCGATAGAAATAAACTTAATTTGAGTGATTATAGTGGTAACAGTCGGTTTTTTTTTTCTCAAGAGGCAGCCATTATTGTTTTGTCGAGTGAACCGAGTTCCTCTTTTCATTGTAAAAGCTTTATTGTAGTTTTTTCGTTTATTTGTTCCTGTCCTTTCGTGTACCTTCTTCTATATATAACATAATATTGAACAACTAAATTTTTTTTTTATAAATACTTAAGACTTGAAAGCAAAATATTTAAAACATTGATAATGAACAGTTTCATAAAATACTTTTCACAAAAGTAACCAGTACAATATTAAAACAAATATTTAAGCCAAGAACACAAAACAATTCACTTTAATTAGGCTCCAGTAAAGTAATGTAAAATAATTAAATGTAAAATAAATAATTTTTTTTTAGATTTTTGGTACCACTAATTTATTATGAAAATTTTACTTTGAAGAAAAGAGAAAGTGTATGGTACTACTTTAAAAACAAAAATTACTTTGGATAAAATAATTTAGAAATCTTAAGAGGCTACACAGACAACTTTTTTTGTGCTTTAATAATCTTTTGTGAATATAATATTTAAACATTTTAAAACTATTCACACCCTTCTGGACTAAATATAAATATACCGTGACTTTGAATACCACATTTAATAAAATTTATATATTTAATAAAACATTTCATCTTTCATAAAATAAATGGACATTAAAACTATACTATTGTGATGTAATTGAATTTTAACTATGCAAAGTAAATTTACACATAAATATTAATACAGTCTTAAAAGTAACTAACATTAAAAACACCTAAAAATGTCAGGTTTTTACTTTTATCAAATACATCGAAATAAAGATTCAAAGTACAACTAGTCGAATTTATTTTAAGACAAGTTAACGGAAAATGATGGGACGGAATGGACTAATCTAAATAACTAGTAGTTATAATACAATTTTGTGATATTTAAAAAATAATCAAACTAAAAATGTTAACATTATTTTAATGCATATGAATTTAGCTAATAAGTGAATATGTAATAGTCAGGAATAATTGATGCATCAAAGAACTTTTTTACCTAGGGATGTGCGAGACTCGAAAATATCTAAAAAAAATAATATATCGAAATTAAAAAAACAAAAAGAACAAATAATGGCTCTAAGAAATAAAAAAACCAAACCGGGAATTTATTATTTTCAATAAAACCGTAATAACCCAAAAATAGGCCGCATTTACCCCTAAAAAACATCCTTTTATTAAGAAATGTTTTGGTTATAAAAATTGTCTTTCAATATCAAACTTTTACACTATATAATTAAATTTTAAATGGTGTTCATTGTAACTATCACTAGTGAATGAACTATAAGACAATCTAAGGCAAGCACCAGCTCAAATATCAAAAAGGAACTCTATAAACTAAATATTTCTTTAATAAACATTAGTTATATTTTTGTACTTTTAAAGGACGTTTTCTCGTCTCGTGTCTCGATAATTTTTTATATTCCCATCTTGAGATTGTCTCAGATTGAAAAAATGGTTCTTGCACATCCCTATAATATTATCACCTTAATCGCAAACCAAAATTATAGAGGGCCAGTTTCATAGTCAGACTTAGTACGCCACAAGTGTGACGCTAAACTAGACAACACCTAACTAAACTTGAATGGAATGGGCCAGTTTCGCATATGAAACATATTATTATAATCTTGAATCGTGGTCTGCTAAAATTTATAAAATGTTTTATACTTTAGAAAAAAATAAATAGAACATTAAATAATTTATTTAATTACGATGCCTTCCATTTCACTTTTTTGTACTAGAGGTCGTCAAATATAAGTAAAAGTATTTTCTTTAGTCAGTAAAATTCTATAAACAAAGTTTTTATTTAAATACCTAAAATTATTTTAGTTGACACATCAGAGAAATGGAATAAACAATCCAAATGGATTAACACAGGAAAGTGCAAATACGAGTTAAAATGAATATTTAAATAGGTACCAATGTTAACAACACCAACATTTTTATCTTTAATTTAAATTTGAAAGAATAGTTGATAATTATTGATCAATATTTCCAGATAAAAGAATATCTAACACAAAAAAATAGGACAGTTATTAAATAATTAGTTCCAAGCTTTGTCTAAAAATTCTTCAATTTAACTAGTATTCAAGCACATTAAACTTACTGAATTCTTCATACCATAGATTAAGACCATTTGTTATAAAGCAGAGGTCGAAAACATTTTTGGGCTTTGATTGAATTATGAACTTATTAAATTAAAAGTCCCATGATCACCCATCGTTTCTAAACAATATGTTTGCTCTTTTTTTTGTTATATATATTCATTAAATTCTCAAATATTAAGTCTACATCTTTTTAAAAAATGAGAATAAATAAAATATACTTTTGATATTAAAGTAATTATATTTCTTATAACAATATCAATTATGACCAATCAAGATAGTTTTTGTCACACTCGTATATTATTTGAAAATATTTGATACATATCTGCAAGTTTACAAGACTCAAAAGATTTACTTTTAATTAGGATGTAGTTTTCTTATGCGATCGACTGAAAAATTTCCGCGAGATCAACCGGCCAATTCTGATTGACCAGTTAACGACCTTGGTTATACTTTACATGGGGAATTCACTCAAGTTATTTATAGTAAAAGATAAATTTGTTAACGAGATAAATACACCTCATTACAAATATATTCATTAAAATATAGTGGCTAAGATCACAAAGTAATAAAATATTTAGTGATAAATAAAATGATAGAATATTAGGAAATTGGTAGAGCTCAAATAAAAGTAACAACACTGACACATATTTACACACACTTCAATATTTCGATGCTATTGTAGCCAGTCTAATTACTACTTCCTGAGGAAGATGCTACAATAGCATCGAAATATTGAAGTGTGTGTAAATATGTGTCAGTGTTGTTACTTTTACTTTTATTTGTGCTCTACCAATTTCCTAATATTCTATCATTTTATTTATCACTAAATGTTTTTGCTCAATGCACTTTTTTCATATATAAAAAGTAATAAAATAAACACTCATTTTATAAACGACCTGTTTAAAAAAACCTTTTAAGTGGATGCATATATATATTATATCTTTGTATAATGCATTAAATACTAAAATAAAAATTTATCAAAAGAAATATGCACAGATAATTTACAGTACTGTACCTATTAAAGTTTTTCAATGTTTACTACATGGAGGTTTGTACTAAACAAATGATGTTGTATCTGGTACAAACACGAACAAAACGTATATAAACCACAATGGGTATTTAGTTCACAAGGTATCTCAACAATTATTACATTAATATTTTCATTACCAAAGTCTTTTTTTGTATAATGAATTAACAAAGTACTTTGTTGCAGTGCATGTGACTTTTTTTTTTATTCTAGTTTCCTATAAACATACTGTCCCAATTAATAGATGATAAAATACACATTAAAATCAGATTGTCGAGTCAGTTATATGAAAGGAAGTTCATATATAGTTCAATAACCAACTTTCTCACATGTAGTCATATGAACTCTTGTCATAAAAACAAACCTAGCCTACAGACCAAATAACTATATTTCAGTTGTTACAGAACGAAACAATTTGGTTAGTAATGAAAGGGGAACTATATAATGTTTTACACATACTTGAACAATATTATAGTTTTTTCTTAGATACAATTTATACTTTTTTTTTAAATATGTAACACCTTTTTTAATTGAAAATTACAAAGAATTATGAATTCTTTGCCCTTTGGAGAAAAATGTTGGATAGGCCATTTAAATTCGGTTTTTTTTTTCCTCCAACTGGTCCAATTAAACTTAAGGAAAAATTAATTTTAATCTCAATTTCTAAACTGGGATTCACCATTACTATGTGGTTTAAATTTTAACAGAAATGAAAAGTCGTTTTTAACGTCACTTAAAAACGACTTGAGAAATATATTTTCTGTAAGAACTGAAAAAAATAGTATAACTCACGACCCATGTTAATCATAAGTGTTGTTTTATTCGACAGTGACCGATTTGGCGAGGTTCCTGGGACAGTCCACGTTGCACCCCTTCAGTACCGCGATGTGATACGATAAAAGTTGCATGGGGATCACAGTCAAGATACCCTGGGGACATTTCAACCGTCAATGATTATGTACAGAAGGCGTGTGAAACTTGTGTGAACACTAAAGGTGACGTTGAACGGTGAATATAATGAAAGGGTCGCATTTCAGTAAAATTCAATACCGTCACCATCTTAAATGGGGGGAAAAAAAATCTCAATTCTAAAATCCTTATTATAACAAAAATAAAATTAAGATTACATAAAATGTTAAAAAAATTTTTAACAAAAAATTTGTAACTTTGTATTTTCATCAATTTAAAGTGTATTTTGACTTACAATATAGAATATATTTTTTATATAATTAATAAAATTATTTTCTTAAGTTTATAACACTAAAATTGTCCAAACCAAGAAGTTAATGTCAAAAACCAAAAAAGCCTTGGAACATTTTCCCCCTTACCCAATTTTCAAAGTTTATTTTTTAGCACCACATCTTACTAATTGTTTGGGTTATACACTTTATTAATAATTAAACTAATGTGTTAGGGATTATGAAGGTTGATTTTATAGGAAGTGCACCTGAATTTGCATGGAAATTGAGTGAGAAACTATTTAGTAAAAACCACCCTCAGTGCACCTGACCCAGATCGAACCTTGATCTCTCCTTTATAGGCAGCCAGTCTATTGCGAGAGTGGCGCCTTAGACCATGCGGCCGCCGAAGCAAATAACTTCCAAAGCTGTTGCTCGGCTTCCGAGTCCACCAACTGTCACTGGTCCTCATATGTTCAGCTAAACTAGGATTGCAGCCACGGTAAACACCAAACCGTTGGTTGAATGTGGTGAACATACCTGTAAGCAGTCGACTGTATGCGGTACCTCCAGCGTCTTGGAAGCGAAACTCTGTGTCTCCGTGTCCCCCTTCTCGCAGATGACGATAGGCCGACCCTCCCTGGCAGTCACTTGCTGTAGCGCGTTCATGCATTTCTACAACAACAACAACAACAAAAAGACAAACCCTTAAGTATTGCGTGTCAAATTATTGTGCTATATTAAAAAAAATACAACAAAAAAAAAACTATGGCGTGAACCTACAAGCGAACTATACTCACTGAGCGGCTGCCGCCGATAGCGATTTTCATAGAGTGTTCAGACAAATGCTGTTAAATTTCCTATTACTTAATCTTACCCTCATACTCTTTGCTCCCCCAAGATTACAATTTTTTTTTTTTTAGCACTGCGTCTTACAACCCATTCGGTTTATACGCTTATGTACTAATTATGCCAATGGGTTTAGGGATTAGGAAGGTTATATTTAAAGAAAGTGTACCCATATTTACACGGAGAGAGTGGGAAACAATTTTGGATAAAACCACGCTCGGTACACGCGATTGAGATTCAAACCTTGGTTTCCCAGTCATTGACAGTCTAGTCTACTGCGAGAGTAGCATGTTAGGCTACGCGGCCACAGAAGTGGGTCATTTTGATAAATTATTAATAACTAATTCTCACTTTACCACATGATTTTTTTGGTGATGTTTATAACTATCCTTCTCTGGGTTCAACCAAGTTGGTCATTTATCTACCTTACATGGACACCTGTTCACCCAATATCCACCAGTGGGACGGTTTCATAACTATCATGCAAGGTGGTCGAGCTTTTGCTAATTGACAATCATATGAAAAAAATTTAGAAAGTAATTTAATTGCATGTTGTGCAATAAAACATTTTATAAGTGATTTTTAATACATAAAGTATAAAATTAAGCATAATATAAAATTTTCTCAAGCATAACACAACTAACAAAAAATATGTGAGCTTTTGATTCGACTTAGAGAATATTTTATATATTATTCAATAAAGTTCGGTTCAAAGTTAAAAGAGTACTTAGCGCACCACTAAAGTTTGGACACAGACCATTACATAAATCACAGTTTTCATATGGTCCATAAAAGGCGTAGAGGGTGTGAGTGGGGGGGAGGGGGGGGGGCAGGGGTGACAAAGGGGGTGATTACTCTGCAAAAAATTGTATATATATAAAAATATAACTTTTTTTTTATAATTTTTATTAAAAAAAAGTTGTATTTGTGATTTTGCTGCAATCTTTTTACTAACAACTTTGACTCATTAATATCTGAGTTCACAGATAAAAATGATAAAATATAGATTTCCTCGCATTCCTTCTTTAACAGATTTATTTTCATTTTGGCTATAACTAAATTTTATTTTTTGTTAATTTTTCAGAGATTTTTTTTTCTTCTAAAAATGGCTCTTGAAACTAGTATAATTAGCTCAGAATTATTTCAAGTTGCTTTAAAATGCCCTCCCACAAGGTTAAATTCCTGAAATATTCTCAAGGAAGGGGTATGGTTTCCATACCCCCGACAGACGGGGTCGGAAAACCCACATTGGCGCCCTTGATGAAGGGGGGAGGGAATAAATCTAGCGGGAAGAGAAGTTAAAGATCAACTCACCACATATACAGGATCTCTGGTAACGATCATGATGACAGGCATAGCTTTGTCCACCAACGCTAGAGGTCCATGCTTCAACTCTCCAGACATGAGACCCTCACTGTGCATGTAGGTCAACTCTTTCACTTTCTATCAGGACACACAATAAACTAGTTCAGTGCTTCAATAAAAACAACCTCTTGACAACGAGGCTTATGTTCTAGGGAACGGGCTCAGTCCCGAGATAACACAGGAACTGAAGTCGCCGATGAATAGAGTTGGCTCGAATATATTTTACAAATATGAAGCTTTGTTTCACCCACATATCCCAGATTAAAAAAAAATAGGAAAGAGAAATAGTAATTGGGCTGAACCATCAACCAGCGATATCAGAACTCTTAAAACCAATTCCAATTCAAAATTTCAAATAAAAAATAAAAATGGATTTGAGGGTGTTATTCCTAGAGCAACACACCTATTTTATGTGTTTTGTTTTTAAAAACAACTTCATTTCTGCAGTAAAAAAAAGAAGTTCCAAGCGCGGATTGTAGGTAACACTCTTCCCCCCCCCCCTCCCAACTGCGTCTCACTATCTATTCAGGTTATGCGCATATATAATTAAAATAACTTAGGCACGAGTAAGATATAATTATGCCTGCATTTGAGAGTGGGAAATAAACAAGGACGTAACACCTGGCTGGGACTACCCCAAACTATCACCGGCGGACAAGACTAAATGAGCTGCGCAGTTAGACTCTGTGGCCAGAGGCGCTGGCTTACAAACAAATACATCTTAGCAATCAACGATATTTACTTTACCTGGAGTTGTAAGCACATTTGCTGTGAAATAAATAACTACTCTTTCTATGTCCAGCCAACTAAATTATTTATAAACTCTTAACCCTACCAAATAGTTAAAATAAGAGAATCAAGTTTTACAGTAATTAATTTTATTAATTTTTTTAACCCCCCTTTCCAAATGTCCTTGGAAAACTTGGAATTGGCTTAATTCGTGGTAATCCTTTATTCTGCTACTTAGAGCACAAATAAAAGTAAAAACACTAATGATATCACAAATGAACCAAACTAATTAAGTAATCTATGGATATAAAGAAATCAATAAATTAAATGGAGATCAATATAAAAATAACGATTGATATTCGTGAATATAACCCATTGAACAATTTAACTACCCTAAATATATCACACCATGTTGACTATAAGATTATAAAAATTATGTATTAGCTGCACTAAAAAAAAGATAGTAATATTATTACAAACATTGAAAAAAACTATGAGATACTAAACTATTTAATTATCTAATTTCACTTAGTAAAGGTGGTGCAGCTATATATTATATAAACATAATGGAATTCATTAAACCTTTATTAATTATTATTATTAAACTCGGGCTCACCAGGGCACCCTCCATGCAGGTGGCGAAGTTATAGCCCCGTCCCATAATGAGCAGGCTCTTGTGTTGGTAGAGGTCCTTAGCTAGCTTCGACACTTCGTCGTCCAACTTGAGGACCTCGCGGATCTGCTCGTCCAAGTGGTGGAGACCGTCCAAGATCTGGGGGGTTGTATGACAAGTGATTACACACAGCCGGGAGCATGCCTTGCTCTGACCTGGGAGGCTCAAGGTTTGAACACTATCAACTCCATTTATGTATAAAGTATTATTGGAGGCTTTTGAAATTTTTTAATTAATAAATCAAATAATACATATTTCTAGAATGCTAATTAAATATATATATTATTATTATTAGCACCGCGTCTTACTACCCGTTCTGGTTATACGCACTTACGCTAATGTGTAATGGTAGGGTGATTGTGAGATGAAATGGAGGACCTACAGTTTAACGTGGAATCCGAACCACGGTGGTAGGCCTGGCATTCCACACATTCATAAGTTGTGATTAATACATGTCTTGTCAGAGGTGAAGGANTATATATATATATATATATAATTAGCATTCTAGAAATATGTATTATTTTATTTATTAATTAAAAAAATAATTCAAAAACCTCCAATAATACTTGATAATATATTACTGAATAATTTATCACTAATCATTAATTAAACAGGCTAAGATTGTAAATACAGTATTGCAATATTTTTACTCCCGCCATTATATCACCATGAGTTTCCAGTTTTAAAGTAATGAGCTTCTTAGAAAATCATACGGTAGTTTCCAGGTAATATAATGAAATCTTAATGTTAGCCCTCCAAAACTGTTTTTTATATTCATTTAAATATTTAACATGAACCTTTAATCACATAATTGATTTAACATGACTTGCACAAAAAAAGTCCACAACAACATGTAAAAATGTGCTTTCATTTATTTCTAAGACTTACCATCATAGAAACATTTTATAACTAATAAAAATTAGTATTGCTTTAAATACATCCTGAAATCCTTTGTACACCTTTGGGGAAACACTTTTCTATGGTATAGGTGTGTGAAATCCACTTTTTCAATTCAAATCAAAGTTTGAATATTTAAAATAATGTTTAATGTTGGAAAAAATATATGTTTTGTGTAACTATATAATTTCGGATATTAGATATAATTTAAAAAATGTTATACTTGAAACAAAGTTTGTCCTAAAATGATTACTAAAGTTTCAATCCCAAAATGTAATTTAATTATTCGATTAGTTTTATATTTTTTGTCATGTGAACATTGATTTGTGATGCACATAATAGCACAAAGTTACAAAAATTGGTCATAGATGCGTATTTTATTTTTAAATAATTTTATGGGCGAAGCTTCATAATAATTGTTGAATCAAGAATTTTACTTTCGAATCTCCCACTTCGTTGGCTGCATGGTCTAATGCGCTACTTTCATGTTAGACTAGAATGCCGAAGAAGGGGAGATCGGGGTCCTATCCTGGTCGGGTGCACTGACGGTGGCTTCTCCTCTAAATTAAGCCTTCATAATCCCTAACCCATTAGTGTAATTAGTACATAGGCGTATAACCCGAACAGGTAGTAAGACGCGGTGCTAAAAAAACTACTTTTGAAGTGAAGTCTTAAACCCCTATTATATGGTATTGTCTGAAATAAAACCAGTGTCTCCCAGGTCCATCAAAGGGACAGACATGTACTTGAAGCAACACTCAAGAGAATGAACACAGTCCTCCGGTAACAAATATTCACCTCGTTTCTCCGAGTCTGTAGGGATATCCTGTCCTCACTCATAACAAGAGCAAACATGACCATGGAAATGAACTGTGAAGTGTAGGCTTTGGTGGAGGCGACACCGATCTCGGGTCCTGCGTTGATGTGGACCCCGCAGTGAGATTCCCGACAGATGGAGCTTCCCACGGTGTTGGTTATACCCACAATGAGGGCACCCCTGTTTTTACAGTATCGGAGGGCCATCAATGTATCTGCTGTCTCACCTTAAAACATTTAAAAAATAATTCTTTGTTGTATATTAAGCAGCTTTTGAATAAATAAATAGTTTTCCATTTTCAGAGAAATTGTATGGTGTATAAAACAATACACCTGCTCTGGGCTCTGGTGGTTGTATGATATACTCTATGGTGTCACTCTTGTAATAGAATGGACCAAGAATGATCTAAATTTTAAATTATACCTTACCCAGCCTTACCTTATTCGTTTAAATATGTGTAAGCCTAAATGGATAGTAAAATACAATGCAGAGAAATATATATATATATTTATAAAATTGTGTTATCAATATTCATCAACTGTTTCCAGCCTGTGGCCGGGTCAGTTTAGTAAATTGCCTCCATCTTCCTCTATCCTTCCATCACTCTTCCTACTTTAGTTCTTTCCATTCTTCTCTCACTAGCACTCTTTCTGTTATCTGCTCCTCCCATCTTTTTCTTGACCTCCCTTGCAGTATTTTTCCTACATACTTCATTTCCAACATTTTATTTGGCATTCTCTCTTTTTCCATCCTCATTACATGTCCATACCATCTCAGTCTTGCTTCCTCTACTATCTCATGTACTCCAACATCCTCATTACATGTCCATACCATCTCAGTCTTGCTTCCTCTACTATCTCCTGTACTCCCTGTTTCCCAACTCTTCTCCGGATAACTTCATTCCTAATCTTATTTCTCTTCATGACATCTAACAAGCTCTTCACAAACTTCATTCCCATGGCCTCCACTTTCCTGATCCCTCTTACATTCAATGTCCGTGTTTCTACTGCACGTGTGACAATGAATACAAAGTTTTATCATGTATTAATTTGAAAAATGTGATGATGATAATAATAATAATGATGATTATGATGATAATAATATTTATTATTATTATTATTATTATTATTATTATTTTAAAACATTAAAAACAAGGTTGAAGGAATGAATTATTGAAGGAAGGAATTATTATTAAATATCAAAATCTTCCAAAATGTTATTATGAAAGAAGGTAAAGGAAAAGATGACATGCACAAAACGGAAAGAAAAACACAATATTAGTTTCACAATGATTGGAGGAACGCAATACACAATTTTAACATTTATTTTCATATTTAAAATGAAAAGGCGGCAAATATAATCAAACATTCATACCAATGTCTTCAGTCAAAGAGTTTTAATTTGAAGGTCCTTTTAATATAAACAAACACACACCTGATTGTGAGATGAAGAAGCAGACGTCGTCCCTGAAGACGGGAGTGTATCTGTCGAGAAAGTCAGACGCCAGCTCCACCATAACCGGTAGTTCAGTTAGTTCCTCCAGCAACTGACGTGTGGCGAGGGCACTGTGATAGCTCGTGCCACAGCCAATCAACATCAAGCGCCGGCAACGACGAATTTCAGGGATGTAGTCCTAAAGAAGAAGGTCAAATTTACTAACCGGGAAGTTTGTTAGGCGAGCAAGATATTTTTTTATCTAACTGCTGTTATATTAAGACATTCACATATCCCATCCTATAGCTGTCAAAGTTGACACTACCAATCTAAGAGTGACAGCATCACAATATATAACTTGACGTATGACTATATGAAACAAAATTTAGTAACTTTTTGTTAAAGATAGGTATATTAATATGGTAATCGGCTTATAGAATCCTATAACTGGGATTCAAACCAAATATTTTGAGTTGGTGGGCCACAGCTTTAGTACTTTTGGCATGGGTCGAGTCATCAGCAGTCTAGTTTAACGGGACAAAGAGTAGTAATACACCCGATTTAAAATACATACCGTATTTCACCGCATAATTGTCACATTTTTTATGCCTAGTTATCGAGGGGGAAAGTAGGGTGCGACCATTATGTGAAGCTTTTTAAAAAAAAACTAGTTTTTTTTAAAACTTAATACTGTATTGGCCCGAATATAATGCGATGTTTTCCTTCTAAAATTACTCTTTCAAAAACTATTCTCGTATCAGATGCACTGCCTAAAATTTTTCATAGATAAACCACCAGATTCCAAGGTATATTTTGTAGCGCTCTGGGGATGTACTGGCCGGTCCAGTGCGCTCGTCTACAAATAGACTGAACGATAAAACAAAGAGGGAGTTACTATGAGCAAATAAGTTATTATCTTGAGTTGACCAGACTTAACACTTATTTTTAAAGTAAAAGTTTAGTGTGAAATTTTATAAGCCAAGACTGAAATACAAGTGCAACCATTACACGGTGAAATACGGTAACATGGCAGGTGATTTCTAATGACGATTTATCAAGAAGGTTATCGGAATAAGCTCGGGTGTAAGCAAAGTGGTCTAGCAATCAAAGTTCCTGGCTACAGATCCATAGGTCCCGGGTTCCATCCCCGGTGCTCCCAGAAATTTTCTGTCATGCAGTGGGTTTGGAACCTTGTGAGGACAAAATGAGTAACTATTTGAATAAATAAATAAATAAATAAATAGCAGCTCCGGACTATAAAACCGAGATTAATGGCCAGAGGGCTCGTTGTGCTGACTGCATGACACCCTCTATCCGCAAATGTTGGCACTATCGTCGCTAACAGCTCAGGGTTTCTTGTAGGGGTGTGCGAAGTCGACTTTTTCAATTCGAAGCGAACTCGAATTGTATATATGAAATATATTTGAAACCAAATCGAAATTCTAATATTTTCTTTTAGTTGTTTTAAGCTTGAAAAAATATTATATTGTGGTTATTTATATAACTTAATGCACTCATATTACCTGGAAAATGTTTTATTGCACCATTGTTTGTAAGAGTTCGTGTCACCCTGACAAATCACAATTTACAAATAAATTACTTCAGTTTTTTTCCATATAAATTAATTTGTAATGTTTAAAACAGCTCAGAATGGCAGTAATTGAACATAAATTGAGTATTTTAACTGTCAATGTTTTTATTGGCGAAGCTTCGAAGCTGGAATTTGTTTCGAAGCAAAGTTGAATCTGACGTTTGTTTCGAAGTCAAGTCGAAGTTTCGAAGCTACGCACAGCCCTACTTGCTCTCAGGCTCACGAAATGTAAAGTAAGTTAAGTCCGCTTGAAGAAGAAGGGGGG
>CABFWO010000168.1:420791-433275 GCA_902155825.1 Timema genevievae | reverse complement strand
AAAAAAGGGGGGGGGGGGGGGGGGAAAGACGAAAGGAAAAACAAGATATTTACGTAATGAGGTGGTTTAAGGATTACCTTTATTCCTCCCAGTATGACGGCCTTGTTATCGAAGTTGACGCGACCCCTCATGGTGTTGATGACAGACTCCGGCTGCTCAAAGATTTCCTTCTGCATGAATGAGCTGTAGTTACCTTATGTCAAAAAAAATATATATATAAGATTTATTTTTTAAGTTTTGACATTCCTGACACTAAAAAAAGGTGGCCAAAAGGAGGTTCAGGGGAGGTAGTGTATGTGTGAGTACCAAGTCTGGTATTTGTGAATTGATTTTTTATATGGATTTTTTTTCTAAACAAAGACCATGTCTCGAGGTTAACTAAAGTAAAAAAAAAAACTTCTTTAAAAATTAAAGTGAATAAGCAGACAAATTTTATTATAAACTCTTATGTCGTAATTAATTAATATTTTAAGCATTTGAAAATAAAAACTTTTATTTTCTTTCAAATATTGAGTTTGAATTTTTTTTAACCTTATTATGATAATTAATAGTGGTTTAGACTTAAAGAATTGTAGAAAAAACCTAATCAAATAAAAAAATAAATAAAATAGTTTACCTCGACTTAATGTGAATTCATATCAGAACAAAGAATTTTTTCACTTGTTTTTTATTTTTAACTGCTATAACAACTAAATAGTTTATGTAAACAAATTATAAGACTGAAAAATAATAAAATAATCATACCAGTGTGGTAAAGTTAAGGTGGTGTTGCAAGTGAACGCGAGAAAGGGCCAGTGAAAAGCAGTTTTTATATCTATAATTTTTTTGGCTAAAATAAATAAAATATTGCTCCAGTACAAACATAAGAGTTTAATTTTATTCACATGTTGGTATCAACATTTTGTTGAATATCTATCATGAACATAGCAGCATTAGATGACAAACTTTTTAAATTAAGAGAATAAGTTGTCATTGAATATCAGAAGATATATACATATTTTGAGGAAGGTACAGGAAAGCTGGGTAGAAAACATAAAAGGGAATGAACACAATATGGCTTTTATAGTGAAAATAACACTTTACATTGCTGTCGTTAGACAAAGAGGTAATGGCTGCCTCTTAAAGAAAATTGATCGTTACCGCTCAATTCCCCCGGCCTAGGTTTCATTCTATCGGAATCTGATTTATTTTCCTTGTCGATCTTTTTATAATTTATTCTAATTTATATATTTCAATAATTTACACCTTTTGTAAATTGAACATCCTTTAAATTAAATATTTCTTATCCAATTCTTATCTAATATTAAATTACGCTCCTTACTAAGTTTCATATTTTTTAAAGAATATTTACCAAAATCTTATTCAAGAATTTGATGAAATAGAAATGATAGTTTGTCTTAAAAGGGTAATTACAAAATATAATATCTATAAGGTTTATTTACATTAGAAAAAGAGCCAGACCATCCGTAGAGGTGAAACTGTCCAGTGGTGATGATGATGATGATGAGAAAAAAGATTATATTCAACTCCAAGTATAGGATATAAGAAGAAACTAATAAAATATTACATTTGGAGCATCGCACTGTATGGAGCAGAAACTTGGACTCTTAGGAAGATGGGAAAGAAACACTTGGAGAGCTTTGAAATGTGGAGAAGACTTGAGAAGATCAGGTGGGAAGACAGAGTGATTAATGAAGAGTGGGTGAGAATAGAACCATTTTGGATGTGATTCTTCGGTACAAAGTAAAGTGGATCGGACACATCCTTAAGAGTAAATGTCTTCTGCACGACATCATGGAAGGAAAGGTTGAGGGAAAGAGGAGCTTAGGAAGGAGGAGGATTTAAATATTTAAATATTGGATGACTTGAGGGAAAGAAGAAAATTCTGGGAGCTGAAGGAGGAGGCTGAGGACAGGGCGCATTGGTGTTCTTGGTTCACCGACGAAAAGAATGGACCTGTCGTGAGACGATGATTATGAGCGTGATAATTATTATGATAATATAAAACTTAAACTAAAACATTTTTCGAATAAATTTAATATGTTCATAATACTATGAATTTAACAACGGTTGACCTTTCAGGAAGTCACCGTTTTGTGTATTCTCACCCTTCATGATCTGCTGAATCTCCATCTTGAGAGTGATAATCTCGCGAGAATGAGAGTCATCCAAGGACCTCCTCAACCGATGGATACTGAGCATACCGTCCTTCACTGCAGCTACATCATCATCCTATCAGGAGATTAATAAGTTATTTATTAGTTATGACACAATGTTAATGAATTATATAAAAAGTTATCAAGAGAAAGAGAGGTATTAAGAACTAAACTGATATTTTTTCAGAGGGAGGGTGAATTATCAACGTTAACGTCTGCGTCACACAAGGAGTTGCTACGATACAAACAGCACAGTTACTATTGTTATAGTAGTCAAGCCAAGCCATGTGTCATCTCCTGTTGTTTCCGAATTAGTAACAAGAGACCCGCATTGGTGATCCGACGGGTATAAGGTGTCATTCTTTGAAATAGAGGGGGATACTAGAAACAGGGAGGCAAGGGTTCAAGTTTCGGTCAGGTCAAAGTTCCTAGTTATAGCTACAGAGGTTCTGGGTTCAAACCCCGATACTTCCATCTTTTATTCTGTGAAGCAGTTGGTCTGTAACAGGGTTGAACTCGGCCTCGTGAGGACAAATAAGAAGCTACTGGAATAAATAAATAGTGGCTCAGGTCTAGGAAACTGAGATATATTGTGCTGACCACATGACACCCTGTATCAGCAACTGTTAGCAGTGGCCACTTAGTCAGCAGGAGCTTGATCGCAGGACTCAAAACATTTGAGTTATTTACTCAGCTTATTTTTGTCTTAAACGAATGCAATCACTCAAAGAGTCGACAGGAAACCCAAAAGTGTATATCCTAACATTCTCCTGTACCCTCACTTGCTCCGGTTTACCAGGGTTCAAATCCTGGTCCTGTCAATGCTCGGTAATCTATTGAAAAAAACAACAACTTAAGAATAGAACATTGTCTGCAAAATATTGTAAACAATTTAATATCAGGCCTACATTTTGTGTGCGAGTCAAGGTGTGGATTCAACACTTTTACTAACTCCAAACTTTAGATGTACACAGTTTTAGAAATGGTTACTAAAGATTTATACATGCATTTTACAAGATAATAAGAATAAGTGAAAAAAAAACCTAACTATAATCATAAGGCAACCGAATAGTTTAGTTTTTTACAAAGTTAAATTTTTTTTCTTTTAATTATGTAAGCAAAGTGGTGATTTTTTTCCTAGTACTTATCAGTAAAAATGGTATGGTCACAATTGTTTCATTTGTTCCTTAATTTGTGCATCTATTGCAGCCATCTGGATAGTAAAGTTACATTTGTGACCAGCGCTGGTTGAAACAGAATGGCGACTGTTAAATATGGTAAAATTATGATGTTAAATAAACAGAGTTACATGTTATATATATATAAAAAAAAAATTAGATTATTTTTAGTCCTCAAAGTTAACATATTTGTTACATATTATCCAAGGAAAAATTAGATCCTCAGCCTTACGGAAGTTGCTCCTTGAGCCAGGTTGAGTCCATCAACACTCGAGCTGCTAGTGTCAATGATCAGTGATAACAGTACTTCCAAACGAACAGTTGTTAAACAACTCACTTTTAACATGTTTGTCATAAAGGGCCCATTGTAAATGTAACGTGCAGTCTGAGTAAGCTTTTTGTGAGGCTACCTGAACCTAGCTTTGTGTAAGCCGGTCTATTGACTCAAGATGGATGTTTGTGTCCTCTCTCTAGTGGGACGATGTTTTAAATGCCCCTTGATGGCAACTAGCGATACCCGTGTGTAAAGACTCAAGCTCTACCAATGAGCTCAGCCATTTTAACCTGAAGGCTGAGGGTCTGGTGTAGACCTTGTCTGTGTTCTAGGGTGCGATTATCTATAATAATAAAAGGAAGTGTTTGTGTGTGTGCTATGCTCAGCCAAATCTACGGCATGCAGGGATCTGAAATTTTTAACATAAGTGGATGGAAGGAGATCCGAATGCACCTTGAAGCCGGATTTTTAAATTTTTTATTAGATTATTTTTAACAAATTTTTGAAGAAAATATTTTTAATCTAGTTTAGAATTACGTTTCAGATATACGGGTACCATGGGGTGGGGGGGGGGGCTTATATAATTCTTATACCACAGTGGGTCACGGGCAATGCAGTGCAGGATTGGTAGTAGTAGACTTTATGCGAAAGTTTTATCAGGGCTGTTATAAGTGAAAAGGTGTTGTTAATTTTCTGGTCAATGCGATAAAAGGGCCGACATGGGATTGACGGCCTTACTTCCACTCTGAAAGAAGCTGTGCCATGAATTTTTTATCGCTAAAAATAAAAATCCATCAACCCATGAACATCAGGTCTTGAGGCAAGCACTTCTCCCCAAGACCAATGAGGTCGACACGATTCAACATTAACATTTTCATAATGTTATAGAATGCCGCAGCACACATTTAAAGATTGTCATAGACCGTACATGCGCACAAATATAAAATGCCCTTCGTTAATTAGGCTCAGTAGCTATTTTTTACTGTAATGAGGCCGCATTGTACACTGACCTCCAGGAAGATCACTCTATTGGTATGCTCGATGACGGCGCTGGCGTCAGATGCGAAAAAGTACTCCACCTCAGCATTTTCTAGAGGCTGGAACTCGGCGGTGGAGTCGGATCTCGCGAGGATGGGAATTTCTCCTCGGCCATGTGGGCGATGATCTACCACCATCAATACCACGGTTATATATTTTTTTAAACAATCATTTGGGGGGCGGAGGGGAAGGGGGAGAGGATAAAGAAAGCTACCGACTCACATATTAAAATTATAGTCATAGAATCTTGTGTGGTGTGGCTGAGATTTTAGTCTAGAAAAATCAAAATCTTTCAATACAATTTTTACTATAAAAACAAGCTTTTTCCTCTATATTCCACAATACGTATGTTAAAAAACTGCCACAAATTTTTTGGCAAACACAAATTAATTCGGAAACATCTTTTAATTGCAGTTTGGCATGCCACTTTTATTTATATTTACTTCAAAAATCAATAAATTAAAGCGGTGTTTCCCGAACTTTCTCCGGTAATACATCCCTTTTGGGGCCGTGCTCTAACCAACCTACTACCCCTTCCATCTAAGACTAAATAACTGCTATTTTGTAAAATATATATCAGACACATCCTCAGGAGGAACTGTCTTCTGCAAGACGTCATGGAAGGAAAGGTCGAGGGAAAGAGGAGCTTAGGAAGAAGGAAGGAGGTAGAGGACAGGGCGCATGGGTGGTCTAAGTTCACTGACTAAAGGAATGGATCTGTCATAAGACAGAACACCTAATAATGATAATCTATAAAAGGTCATTACAAAGCTAAACAAAGGTGTGACAGAGAGTAAGAAAATCTTATAACAGTCCATGATATACTATCAAAATCTACATTAATTTGTTTTAACAGCCTTATTTAATTATATAAAAAAATGTTATAATTAATCAAATTTAGCATCAAATTGAGGGACAGTTGAAATACTTTGCGTAAGCGCACCAGAGTTTGGTAAACACCGAGTTTAATGTATGGTTTGGAGATGAAAGGTTTATTTTTTTCTATCGATTATAGTTCCTCGTAGATCACTTTCTTAGTAAAAGTCTTATTTTTTTTGGACAGATGTTTGTGTAACTTCAATTAACTAAAGTAGGACATCTAGACATAAGAGTATCTATCATGCGTAGAAACTGAATGTGTACCCAACCACCATGTCGACACTACAAAGAACAAAATACAACATTAGAGAACAAAGAAGACATACCAATCAACCACAAGAAAATATTCCAAAGAATCAAAATTAAATCATGGAACAGTAAACTTTTAAGATGGATGCTTGTAAAACTGACTGTAGATATATCATGACTAGTTAGTTTTATACTTTCACCACTGATTATTGAATGAAAATAAGATTAGTAGAGCAGTACGATTATATTTTAAGAAAAATAGACAAAGAAGAATTCTTATGGCTCGTTTAAAGATTATGTTATATTTCTTCAGGTGTCAAAATTATTCCTATCATGTAAAAATAAAATTTTATGCTTTTGTATTTTCAAATCTGAATTTCACAATAATTTTCAATAAAACTACGAGTTGTTAAGTCTTGATTTGTGTTAGGACGTTACCATTGTGTTGACACATTCATAGGTACGTTAATCTATTAAGCACATAAAGCACATAGAAATTACTAGGTTCATTTCAGACCAGACATTCTCTAGAATTAAAACAAAAAAAAAGTTTGTCTTTGTTATTTTGCTCCATTTGCTTAACAAAAGCCAAGAATGTTATAACAAAGATTATTTACAAAACATGAAGGTAGTCACAATTATTTTGTGCATCACAGGAAAGATAAGTCTTTTATGAAATATATAGTTACTTTTCAAAATATATATAAATAATAATAGTAAAAGCTGTTTAATTCACAAGGGTTGTTGAGAATTATAGTTTTGACTCCAGAAACTACCATTCAAAATAACCCAAGCATCCAATTCTCCAGTAAAAAATTGTTGAGACTTAATATTAATATACACAACAAACAATAAAAAAAAAGGAGTTTCAAACACAATATTTCACTAACACAACCAGATTCATCAGGTTGCGTATCTGAATCAATGTCCCCTTACCAGCTTTTCATAAAAAAATAAAAGTTACTGTAAAAGTTCGAAGACCGGTAAATCTTAGAATTTACCAGTAAATCCTAACATTTACAATATCAGTTAGTAAAGTAAAAGTCCAAAATATTTTAGAAAATGTTTACATTTTGAGTTTTAATCATCTCTAGTCCGGTGTGAGAAAGGATTCCCAGTTCTAGCTTTGATCAGCACTCAAAAGTAAATCAATAACCTAATCTAACAAGCCTAATCCAACCTTTAGGTCATGTTGGATTAGGCTTTCTTAGGTTAGGTTAGGTTAGGTTAGATTCTATTAAGTTATTGGTAAATACTAGGATATACCGGCACGTTCCGAGATTTACCGGTCTTCGGACTTTTACAGTAACACATGTACCCTCTATCTTGTGTTTTTTTTTGTGCGTCGAGAGTTTTGTCTCAACAATTTCTACTTGAGAAATAGACAGGCAAGTTGTGTCTGGTTTACCTTTCCTACTATTTTTAACCCCGATCTAGTCCAGTGCTCCGTTACAAATAAAACTCCAATAATCCTGATTTCTTCCTGTGATACTATGTTGGCTATTAGGTATTAAAACAAACCAATTCAAATAGGTAAATACATAACATCCGCCACATACAACATAAACATCTTAAGAAGTGCCTAGTTTTTAACATTTTGAAATATATAAAGTCCAAATGGCAGGTTTGAAAATAAGCTCGGTCCCTTTAGTTTACTCTGAAACGTAGTAAGCTTACCTTGCTTGTTTTCACTATGGTGTAGCTTATAAGATAGGGCCATAGTGTAATCAGTCAAGGTAAGACCGTTTGTTACCTTCTACGATAAACAAAGTCTACATCAAATGGGCTTTTATAAAAAAAAAATCTAGTAGAGTTTTTGGGACATTTTAAAATAGGTTCGTTTGGAAACTCAAATTATTAATTAAAAAAACAAAACAAAAAAACACAAATTTTCTGTAAAAAAAAAGGGAAAAAAGAGACGAGCATTTTGCAGAAACAATATAAAAGCAAAGCAAAAAGCACAGAGAGAAAGAGAAGAGAAATATAGAACAAAACAAGAGATAATACGTGTAAAATTATTGTTTCTATACCTGGATTCTGTGACTCTGCATCTAATTGGAGGGAGGGCAGGCACACAGATAAAAAAAAAGGAAAAAAAGAAAAATTGTGAAAATTAGTAAAAAGTGTGACAAATAAATTTTAAAAAAATCCATGCACAAATCATCGATCAAAAATCAAATATATGCATTAAATAAATATGTATTAGAAAAAAATAAAGAATAAGCAATACAAACTACAACAACAAAACTAATATGCGAGATAAACACAAAATCATGTACTAAAAAAGAGAATGAATAAAAAGTAAGTAAATATAGGAGTATGTTTATAGCATGGGACAGAGCTACTTTCTAGCAGGGAAATTTAACTATAAATAACTTTTGCATGAAGTCACAAAGCATATAATTAGAGAACAATGTAGTGCAAAGTATATTATTATTGCAAAAAAACAATCAATATAATATAAAAATAGCACATTTATGTACAAAAAATGTATTAGTTATGGTATCTATATTAATAAAATGTAGAGTTTGTCTATCATGAACATTACTCGATATCTACCTCACATAGAGGTATGCAATTTAAAAAAATTAATAGCCCCTGGATCCGAACATACGCACCTTGAAGCCGAACTTTTAAAATTTCAACTAGATTTAAAAAAAAATAATTGAAAATTGGGTCGGAAGAAATAAAACGAAGAGTTTTTTTTTCTGTCTGTCTGAAATAAATAAAAGCGTTGCCAGGGGCAGTTCAATGTGCTATTAACACTAACCACGCAGGGTACTTATGCTAGTATTCAATAAATTTGGGATTACTATGTAGGATATAAAGTTTTTAAGTGTTATTTTTCATGATACAATCTTACTGACCATTATAGATATGGACAGGTAACATTAAAATAACCACATTATTTTTTAAAGTTTAATTTTAAGGAAATTCATCCACATTTGTATAAGAAGATGATGGAAAATTACTCAAGAGTTTGATAAATTTATCTTACAGGTAATATTCAGTAAGGCAATTCACTATAACAAGCATGCTCGTAGATTAGGTTGAAATATTTGAAAATACTTTAATATGAACCAATAAAATAAAGTCGATTCAACCAATATTAGAAGTGAAATAATCTAGTAAAGTTTAAAAGTGCTGTGTGTCTTTCTGCTTTTTGTGACTTAAAACTAATTATTACAAGAATACATTTTAAAAGGAATTATACACCCGCATTTGCCAGAGGGGAGGATGGAAAAATATTAATGGAAGTTTTAATATGATGCCGGGATCACAATCAATTTAACATTCATTTAACTTTCATGTAACGTAACATAAAGGTTCTCCTCTATGTTTTATTTTTTTAAATGGAAGCCATCACGATGCAGTTCATTTAACTTAAGGGGTTGTCCAGGGAGAATTTTCACATTAAGGTGAACGTATCACACGTTCTAGCTAGCCAATCATGTTGCGAGTTATGCCAACAAGGCTATTTAGTACTTCAATTGTTTGTTTATGGTATGGAAACAAATTCTCCGGTACTGCGCCCCCCCCCCCACCCCATGTTTTGCAAACCCTAAGACATTGTATCGTCTTGTTACACTATTTTGTACATCCAGTGAAGTTTCTATTGCAAGTACTTGCAGTCTAATCAGACCTAAAGGACTGGATTTTATTTTCGTTAACAATTTGTTTTCAAACAGTCCCATATTCATTGTCCGTGTTTATCTAGAGTTGTCAAGTTGTGTGAATCCTGACACCACACTTGTTTCCTTACGTTAAGTGAACCATAAGTGAACGTTACATTAAGTGAATGTTAAGGCGATCGCTATCCCGGCATGAGTAATACCACCGTGTTGTTTATGTAAGGTATTAAAAAGTGCAGAAAATAAATACAGACAACACAAAAAACACACACAAACAACAAATAAATCAACACAAACACATACACTAATGAACAGAAGCACACAAATATTAACAGGAAGATGATTCAAAAACAATGTGTTTCAAATGATTGAGGAAGAAAGGAATTGACATTAAATAAAGTTAAAAAAATATATCCCTGAGAGTATGTACCCAGTGTTTATCTTGAAAGGTAGCAAGCATACCTAGCATGGTTCAACTATGGCATAGCTTATAAGATAGGGCCATAGTATAACATGTAAAAGCATGCCTGCCAACTCTAAGGGTGGACTCGGTGTACTATACTTTCCCAGACCCCTACTCTGGCTGTCGCCACAATCTTTTCAAACATTACAAATACATATGGAGGCAATCCAAACTGTAGAATAGATTAGATTAAAGTTATATTCTTTAAATCTTTAGAATGACACCTGGACACGGTAATCAAACTCAGGACCTTGGGCTTAATATGCCAGGACTCGGTAATCGAACTCAGGACCTTGGGCTTAATATGCCAGGACACGGTAATCAAACTCAGGACCTTGAGCTTAATATGCCAATGTTCTAACCACTGAGTTATCCAGGAGTAGTCCCATGCCCGGTGTTATTACAAACTTTTTATTTAGACCAACTTAATAAAGGCGGGGGTTTTTTTTTGTTTGTTCTTGAATCCGCAAGCAGTGACAAAGCAGTCAAAGCCGTAACACTAATTGATCATCACTGAAAGGTGTACTGGAAATGGGGCAATCGAAATTTGATTTTTCAGTATCGTTTTCCTAAACTTTGATGCACACGTACATTTTCTAAATTATCTTCCTAATACCGCAGATTAAGTAGTTAGTAACCCTGATGTTTGAAATAATTTTATTTTAAGAAAAAAACAAGTGCATAGGACCATTAAAGTATGGAGCACTGTCTATGTCATATTAGAAGGGAAAATATTTTTTGATTCGCTGGGTTATAAATCATAATCTTTTAGCATTATCATCCGATGCCTATTTTGTCCATACTTCGCAAAACTCACACCAAACAGATATTTTTCAGTATTTTTTATTTATTTATTATTTGAGGTATTTAATGTGCACTTTCTGAACCGACTGATTATATCAGCGCAAGAGAATTTCTATTAGCGAGAGCAAAAGGGCCTACCAATTTCGCATATCATCCAGGGTTCTTTTACATGTCCACAATCGATGGCTTTATTTCCCCTCCGAAGGAAGTTGTGCTACGGATTTGTATCACTAAAATAAATAAAAATCTGTCGACCCTGCAGGATTTGAACCCACGAACAACGGGGTCTTGAGGCGAGTCCTTTACCTCAAGAAAACCGAGATCGACAATTTTCAGTAAAGATCCCATTAAATTTATATTAAACTCAAACCGAATTTAAAAAATATAACTTTTAATTAGAGATGGTAAAACTTTAATTAGAAGAAACAAATTGTCTTTGAAACTTATCACCTCTCCTCTATTTTAATGTACTGACATAAAATATCTAAGATTTGAGAAATACAACAAAAATGTTAGGAACAAATAAAAGATAACAATGAAGAGATATTAGTAATAATACACTTGTTTTAGTTAATACACAAAAACAATTGAGCTATCCATTACGTTATCAGGTGATGAGGTGTTAACTAACATATAAGAAAAGATAACAAAGTACTTGAAATGATAGGTAATTTAGTTTGAATCAAAAGACAGGAAAGAAGAATTCCCAGTTAAAGAAGAACAGTGTCGCAAGTTTCCTAGATAGTATTTGAACTATCTTTGTTATATTTGCTTAAGCATGAATATTTTACATGTATGTGATCATTTTGAATTACAAAGAAATTAAAGAATATCGGCATGGGTCGAAGGGGAGTTGAAGTAGGTAAATATTGCAAATGTAAGGTCAAAAGGCAGTAAATCCAAAGTTCATTGCTGCACTTACAAAAGTACGCCACCTATCCCTATCTTGAGCTAGTTATATCCAGTCCACCTCATTACACCCTATCCCTATCTCTAGCTGGTTCTATCCAGTCCACCTCATTACACCCGATCTCTTTCAGGTCCATTCTAATGTTATCCTCCCATCTACGTCTAGGTCTTCCCAATGGTCTCTTCTCATTGAGTTTGCCAGTAAGTACCTTGAACAGGTTCTGGAAGCTTGCATTAGCGCTGCATGTCCTGCCCAATGTAATCTTCAAGACTGGATTATCCTAACAATTCTTGTGATGAGTGCAGGGTATGTAGCTCTTCACTATGTAACCTCCTCCACTCCCTAGTATCCTCATTCCTTTATGGACCAAATATCTTCCTAAGCATCTTGTTTTCTTCGTGTAAGTTAAGAGACCACATCTCACACCCATAGAGAACAACCGATAACATGATTGTTTAGTATATTCCGAGTTTTACATTTCTTGAATGCAACTTACTGACAGAGTGATAACAGGCATTTCCCCAACTGTATTCTATTCCTAATTTTCACTCTAATATTGCTAGTTAAAATTGTTCCTATTTATTTAAACTTATTAACCATGTCAAACGGTATGTTGTTTTAAGTAATCTCTAAATCATCGCTCCCAATCTGTGTTCTTTGTGTGATCACTTATCAGGATTCACTTCCAAACCTATTTCCTAGCTAGACGAGTGAATTATTAAAATATTTTACGGTTAATTTTCAATATTAAATTTTAGCATACGTATTGGCAATATGAACTAGTTAACATGAAGAAATACAATTTTAAGGAAATGTAGCAGCATTTGTTTCCCAAGAGAAAGAATGAGAAACCAGTTGTGTAGCTAGTAACCACATAGCCAGTAGGTACGGGGGGGAGGGG
>CABFWO010000168.1:400878-412037 GCA_902155825.1 Timema genevievae | reverse complement strand
GGGGGGGGGGGGGGGGGGGGGAGGATTACAAGGAGGACACTCGAAACGGAGGTTATGAATAGGAGTCCAAGAGGAAGACCCAGGGACATGTGGATAGAGGTAGCGAGGAGAAGTGTGGAGAGGAGAGGAATGGAGGAAGAAAGGTAGGTGGGAGGACAGAAGTAAATGGAGAGGCTTATGTTCGAGACAGACCTTACCAGTGACAGGAAACTGTACATGATGATCAAAAACAGTGAAATCTCTTAACGATGTTGCCTAGTTGGGTATTTCGAAGCTATTTTGTGTAGCGGGTTGCACATTAAATTGACACAGCAAAGCACCCTAGGTGCTACATCACTATAAGTGCGATCCCCCTTAGACACGAATGCATGGAATAGAAAGAAAGAGAAGAAAATAAGCAGTTCACCATACAAGGGCTCTTGTTTATCTACTGATAACACTTTCCCTCTTCCTCTGGTGAGATTACACACTCACTATACTGTTTTCTCCATGAAAAAAAATTGACTTGCTTTTTAAAATTACCTTTTTCTTATTTCCTATTGTAGACATTCGCTACCAAGGACTTTTTTTAATCTACATCCTGACAGGAAGACTCCTACAGGACATATTCGCAACCAAGACAAATAACCAGAGTTTTAGAGGATTTATAAAAAATATGTTAACAAAAAAAAAACCTATATTAAGATCAAGAAAAGAATAATTTAGTGACAATGTAGGACAATTTTTAGAATTATTTAAGAATTAATGGTTTTTGTTTCAAAGTTATATCTTTAAAACTCACTGAATAAAACTTAAATTCATTAACATGTGAAATACTAGGTAGGTAACGCCCTTAATAGCGGACAACCTTCCGGGATCAAAGAAATGCCCGTTGTTAAGAAGCGTCCGCTATTTGGAAAAATAATTTAATTTATAAAAAAACAACTGTTTGAACACAGTTTAATCTATGTGACCCTATATACTGAGCATATTAACTATACAACAATATAATTACAGTATTGTACAATATGGTACACAGAGCTGAATACGATATATTGTACATAGCTAGCTGTCAAGATTGCGTAATACACAAAACAATATGTAAATACAAATAAATGTGAAGAGTATGCCCACTATACTGTATATGTGTGTACAAGCACATATTATAATGCCAAGACACTGATGGCTCGGAAGTGATAGAAGGTATGATCTTGAAGAAATGTAGTAAATACTACTCAAGCTATTTTAGAAACTTTTACACTTCACATGAGACAATGGCATTCCTGACATTCCCACAGTAAAATAACAAATATGGACATGATGTTTTCAATTTTTGGCCAGTTTTAGGAGATGTTTATGCAAAAATATGAGCCTCTAGCAGTATCCGCATCCGTTATTGGGAGGTTGTTTCACCGCAAGAACCCATGGTATTTTACAAGATAAATTTAAACTGTCCGCTACAAATTATTATTATTATTATTAGCACCGCGTCTTACTACCCGTTCGGGTTATACGCACTTACGCTAATATGTAATGGTAGGGTGATTGTGAGATGAAATGGAGGACCTACAGTTTAACGTGGGATCCGAACCACGGTGGAGGCCTGGCATTCCACACATTCACAAGTTGTGATTAATACACATCTTGTCAGAGGTGAAGGAAGGGTTTCCGCTATATAAAGAAAAATTCACTATTCAGAGGTGTCCATAAAGGGAGATCTCATTGTATATTACTTTTAAAATACAGTGAAATTATAGCCTTGTTCTCAATTTTGTCGGACCAATCTAAAAATAAATTATTTATATACGAATAAGTTATGTTATTGATACTGTAGCAATGAAATTAACCCTGCATTTAAGGATTGGGTTTATCATTTAACAAACGATCATTAGGAGCATATGATAACACCACAGTCTTGATAGCCTTCGATTGCACACCAAATCTTCGCTGCCAATCATTTAGAGAAGTGTTTTTCAAGGTTTCATCAGTCATGTAACCCTTTCGAGGCTATATATAGCCTAGCCAACATAACGTACCCTTTTTACAGCTCTCTATAAAAAATATTCACTTTCTTGTATAAAGTATATAACCATCAGTTCACATTTTAATAAAGCTTTTAATTATGAGATAAACAAATCTGCATATTGTAGGTAATTGAGTATTAGAACTTGACACACGCTTCTACCAACATTATAACTCACCATTGTGGACCACGACGAAGGAATGATCGACATCAGACCTTTGAGGATGTGAGTTGATCTCACTGGGCACACCGTGGGTCGCCCAGCGGGTGTGGGCAATGCCGACGTGGCAGTCCGTACTCTGGTCAAACTGTAGGTCTTCCTCCTCTGAGGGTCGAGAAAAAAAAAATCTGTTTTAGTCACTTAAAGAAACAAAACACATATATAATATTTAAGTTAATCTTTCATGGGATAAAGCAATGAATAAAAATAATTGAAACATTTATAACTTGAAACTTTATCGAGTTTCTGAGAAAATCAGAGCCGTATTCAGGATTATATTTAATCTTATTGAAGTGATTGTGACGCACTTTTACTCCAATCTTAAAGAGCGGGTTTCTGAACGAACGACAACAGCCGTAACAAGATAATTAATTGGCTCAAAGCAACAGCTGGGATGAAACTATTGGCCTGCATCAGTGAGCAAGCAGACTAAATGTCATATAGTGAAGAATGTCAGAGTTAGAATTCTAGCTAAGTGTACCAAGATATATATATATCACTTGCCTAAAATAAAGAACTTTTCAGGACAGACCTGCTATTAAAATTTGCACTCGGCCAGGCCCCATGTCGCACTTATTGACCCTACAAATGACTGCATTGCTACTCAACTGCACTCAATAGACACTTCTTTATAGTTTCAACAAAACCTACTTATCCCTATCTTGATAAAATCTGCTATTCACGGAAAGGAAAATTAACAGTAAGGCCAATCAAAACCTAAATAAAAAGTAGATTAAAAATATTTTCAATTTATCATTATTGAGGATCTATAAGAGTTGGCAAATAACATATCCACTCCCACAAGATACACAACGACAGAACAGGAAAACAAATAAATGTTTGGTACAAAATAATATTGTGACATTGATTAATAAAAGGAAAGATAAGGGTTATCTAATGAGCAAAGAGGGGAAAAATAAAATGAAAGTATTTCGTAAGGTATAAACATTATATTTGGAAGAAGGCACAGGAAAGTGGATTCAAACAAATAAAAGGAAAGAACACAATTTGGCTTTTACAACGAGAGAAAGAACGCAGTTCATACTTCACATTGCTGCTAGTGGACAAAAATGTAATCGCTGCCTCTTGAAGAAAATCGATTATTACCGTCCGATCCCCCGGCCTAGGTTTCATTCTATTGTGGGGGGGAGTGTGAAATGCGCAACACAACTTCCTAAAAGAGGAAACCATAAAACATAAAATAAAGAATACAATTACCTCGTAGAGTGAGAGGAGGTTTTCCGTATAGAGATATAAGGTACAAACAGTGGTGTAAAAAACTGTGTAGATACTAGAGTTAAGATCATAATGACTTTGTATTAAATTTTATAGTGGTTATTAAATGCTCAAACTGGAGTATTTGTTTTCAGATAATAATGGCTAAGAACATTGATATGTTGAGTTGTAGCACAATTTCTCCAATTTTAAAAAAAATTAGGGTTACACACACTGAAATATATAAATATAAAAGGCTTGGCGTACTGACTCCATAGCCCCAAAATAAACTCTGGGGACATTGTTATAAATGTCACCATATATTTACGACACATATAGTGAACTATCGCAACACTGTAAGGTTTCCTAAATCCCCTAGTGAAAAACAATGAAATAGAGGAACTAACCCTTCATTTAATAGTGTTTGGTTTGAATAATTGTTGGGATTCTGATGAATCTTTGTGGATTCATAAGAGAAATAAAATTTACAAATGACCAAATAATGTTAGTAATTTAATTTAAAAAACAACCTTCTTTTTAAAAAAATTACTTTTTAATAATCAAAACTTTTATATTAAATCTGTTCATTTTATTTTAGAAATTGTGTGTAATCTATATGACTTATAAATTTAACTACATCATTATTGATGCACTTTGTAAGTTTTGAGATTCTTTGAATCTCACATGCCAAAAAAATACGCGTTCTCCCGGTAATTTAGATAAAAAAACTAGCCTTAGGTATAAAAAATCTAGCTATTTGCACTATTTTCCTTTAATTTTTGGCACAAAAATTTTTAAAGACAAAAATACCACTTTTCTTTATAAAATTCTATAAATATTGTAGATACACTCAATGGTGTATTTGAAAATTTTATTAATATTACAGTTTTTTCTTCTAAATTTCCTGAATTCACCCTGTTACACCAAATTTCCTAACTTTTCCAATTGTAGTTATACCAGGGTTACCAATATTTCTTGCTACCAAATTCCCAGTGTATTCCAGGAGGAATTTCCATTTTTCCAGCCAGCTTACATTGAAGAAAAGAGTAATAGAATTTCATTTTTAATCAAGGTGACCAGTGTAAAGAGATGTAACTTATGTTTAAAACAGAATGATTTAAGATTGATGGGGAAATACATTTTTTGTTGCCCCGAAACTTTTGTTTTTAAGGGGTAATATAAGACACATTTGAATCAGTGTGCTTAATTTTTCAGTTTGCTCTCTCTAGTCCGTCCAAAGACCTATTTTATAAGCTTTCAGTTAAATGTCCCAAATTAACAAATATTCCAGTATTTTTAGTAGATTTTTGAAATTTTCTGTTTTTCCCAGATTTTTTTTCCAGACACAAAAAATTCCCCATTTTCCAGATTTTTCCAGCTTGTAACAAGAGAGAAAACCCCTTCCCCTTTAAAAAAAATATAGCCCCTTTATCAATAAAATAATTAATATTATTCTAGTATTATTGAAGAATGTAATAATTAATTACCGGTAACAACATCAATGCAACCGACACACTTGTCGATAATAAAGGTGTTTATAATAAATATTTAAAAATTATGGAATCATAAAACACAACAAATTACTGACTTAAGAAACTTACTTGAAAGTATCTCATCTTCGAGAGCCTTCACCTTGCCGCTCTTCCTCACGATGGCGATGCTTTTTCCGTCAGGGGTGTCCAGGGCCACGCCAGCCGAGTCATAGCCACGGTACTCGAGCCGCTTCAAACCGTTCACCAGCAGTTCCAGAATCTCGCGACGAGACTTGGGGGTCAGGTAGTTCAGATACGCAAAGATACCTACAACAAAACACAACAACAAAATTGCCAGATTTAGTTTAGCAACAGTTAGCTACTCTGTTATACAACAATATTTAGTTGCTTTTTTTTAGCACCGCGTCTTACTACCCATTCGGGTTGTACGCTTATTTACTAATTACGCTGATGGTTTTAGGAATTAGGAAGGTTTATTCAGAGGAAGTGTACCCACATTTGTGTGGAGAGAGAGAGTGGAAAACCAGTTTGTAAACACCACCCTCAGTACACCTGACTGAGATTCTAACCTAGATCTCCCTGTCATCAACAGTCAAGTCTACTGTATGAGTAACACCTTAGATCATGCGACCACCGAATCAGGTTATGGTAAATTGTATATTTATGTCTTATGTACTGATCAAGTGTTTTTTAAATTTATCTGAGGTATTTAAAGTGTACTTTCTGAACCGACTGATTATATCAGCACATGAGAATTTCTATGAGCGAAAGCGAACGGTCCTACCAATTTTCACATACCTTCCAGGGTTCTTTTTTTACTCGTCACAATCGACATGGAACCGACGGCTTTACTTACCCTCCGAAGGAAGTTGTGCTATATATTTTTATCGCTCAAGATATATTTGTTGACCTCGGCTGTATTTGAACCCACGAACATCGGATCCTGAGGTGAGAACTTTACCTCAAGACCTGCGAGATCGGCAATATTATGATATTACGCAAATATTACATTCCCGGATTGAGCCTTTAATATTAAGTGTATCTGTTATAGCTTAGTTTTATTTGTAGCTTGTGTGGTGATGAATTTATGTAGAGGAACACTTGGTTTACCCTGGAAGGTAGCAGTGAGATAGCAGTCTTACCTTGACTGATTACACCGTGACCCTATATTACAAGTTACACCATAGTGGAACCAAGTAAGGTCAAGTTGCTATCTTTAAAGTTAAACGGAGGGTACAAACTAATTATAATTGATTTTTTTTGTAGTTACAAAAGTTACTTAAACAGTTTCTATCTATTCATGTCAAGTCATGTGATCTGCAGATGTAATTTTTTTTTATGGATGGTATAAGTACCTACAAAAAAATACTAATAACATAGTGCTTTATCAATGTCGATGAAAAAAGTTTTTTCTATCAAAATTCTACTATACGTGTAAGATAGAATGGAAAACTTTTGAAATAATGTGGTGATAAAAAATTTCATCTCTTGAATAGAAGTTTTGATAAATATTTTGGTGTGGTTGTAAAAATATTTTTTTCCTTTTCTTATATCGAAAACATATTTGAACAAAAGTAGAAAGTTCCTCTGTGCAGAGACTAACAGAGAATGTATAGCTATTCTTCGTATAACAGTACCGGTGTCAAAATGTCACCCAAGAACCAGAAGTTAACCTCGTGAACCGCTATTTCCCATGTCCTTGTTGCCAAGAGAGGACTTGATCCAAGGTGAGCCACATGAGTGTGTGTCTACCTATCTCACACGAGTCAACACTCTCGCTCTTACAAGAACTCGGCTGCCAACATGAAAACAAGAGCAACTTTCTGCGAGGATCACAGCGATACTAACTAACATGGCGAAATACCTTTGAGAGTGAAAAGGAACTGTTATACTTTTGGAGCGATGCTTCAAGTTCAACCCAAACAGAATTATGGAAATAACTAGCGCCCCACCAGGTGTGAAGGAGGGTCACAATTTACAAATGCTCACTTCCTTTAATTCAGACAACTTTGCTCCTTTAGTTTCCTCTGGAAAATAATTATAACAACAAGTATTCAGGGCTTCGAAGTGACCACACCAAGTCTTCAACTTCGCCTCTTTCTATTTTTCTACTGTCCGACTCCTTCGGAAATGGCTAATGTAAAAAACAAATTGACTGCAGGAAAATGCTCCAATACAGATTACTTCATGGGAAGCTTCTTTAGACATTGTGAATTTATATTTGAGTAAATTTGTCAATCCAAATTACAAATTTTCATCTGAAATATTAAAAAAGTATAAAAATATTGTTATAACATTATAAGTTTTAACTTTTAAGACCAAACAGAGCTGGCACATTTTTACAAGTATCAAGTTATATTTTGAGAAAAATAATAAAATACTGGCTTAAATGACTCGAAGAAGTTTAAATATTCAAACTTTATGTTTATTCCTGTTTTATATTAATATTTTATTATTAAACATTAATGTATTTGTAATATTTATGTTTGTAAATTGTATTTATGTCGTCAGGCGATATAATAAGGGGGTTTAAAGCGTACAGATTAAATGGATGTGGACAAATTGAGCTAACAATGGTTGCGATAGTGTAAATTGACTCCCAGCCATGTACCGGGTTACAGGTAAGATGAGTCCACACTACCTAGCGTCGTTACACAATTCAAGCTAAAAACCTGTCAAAGTTTGAGATTTTAATTTTTTATCCAAATGATTAACATTACAATATGAATGTGAGATTGCGTTATCCAATTTACCTACCCAAGGGCAGCCACACGGGTTTCTTAAATGGCCAGATTGAAGTCCCATTTGACGGGGGTGTGGGTGGGTGGCATCCCTTCCTCTCTCCCCTCCCCCTGAGAAAAACTTTCAGGAATTTAACCTTGTGAGAGGGAACTTTTCCGATGTTCGCGGGTTCAAACCCAACTGAAGTTGACGGGTTTTTCTGAGCAATATAAATCCGTAGCGCAACTTCCTTAGGAGGGTAAGTAAAGTCGTCAGTCCCATGTCGGTTGTGGACATGTAAAAGAAACCTGGAAGGTATGTGGAAATACCTTTCCTGGTAAAAACTTGTGAGTACTTTCGCTCTCGCTCAGAGAAATTATCATGTGTTGATATAATCAGTACAGTCGTTTCAGAAAGTGCACGGTAAATATCTCAAATAAATGAAAATGAAAATAAGCGAGTCTGCCTATCGGGCTAGGGAGATCCAGGTTCGATTCCTAGGCATGAATATGGGCCGTGTTGTGTCCTGTCTATAACTATGCCAGTTTTATAAGCGATGAGCTGATATCAGGATTTCAAAAGTGAACATTAAATACCTCTAAGATAAACCTGTCACGTGAGGTCATATCTGCTACTATTATACTTTATCAGGTTTCATTCAAATGGTTTCTCAGTAATCTAATAGATGGATAGATAGTTTGGTTTTATCAGGCAATTAGATAGCGTCGAGGTAGGCTGACATTTCCTCTCAAGTTACCCACGCCCGCCGAACTGTAGGAAGATTTTGGTATCAAGAAACTTTTAGAAAATATTATTATTATTATTACTAGCACCGCGTCTTACTACCCGTTCGGTTTATACGCACTTAAGCTAATGTGTAATGGTAGGGTGATTGTGAGATGAAATGGAGAACCTACAGTTTAACGTGGGATCCGAACCACGGTGGAGGCCTGGTGTGTAATGGTAGGGTGATTGTGAGATGAAATGGAGAACCTACAGTTTAACGTGGGATCCGAACCACGGTGGTAGGCCTGGCATTCCTCATATACACAAGTTGTGATTAATACACGTCCTGTCAGAGGTGAAGGAAGGGTTTGGCAATCAGATAAATCTTTGCCGGGACCAAGGATTGAACCTCGGACCCCCCCAGCAACAGAAGTCTGACACCTTAACCCCTAGACCACCAGGTCACCAGAAAATACAAAAATATTGTTTATGGTAAACATTGATAAAATGTTACCATAATATTACTAGGGATGAGTCCTCGAATCTTTAAAGCTATTATTCGAGAATTTGAAACTCAAATCGTTTAAAAAAAAACTTTTTTCTTCTCCAATTTTTTAAGTGAAATTTTGTTTTAAAGATCTTAATACTGCTTATTGATGGTTCAGAACCATTTATAATTATTATAAGAAGGATTTAAAACAGCCAGACCCCAAATTTGCGTGGAAAACCATTTAGGAAAAACCACCCCCTCGTTCCCCCGAACCGAAATTCTAACCTCGATCTCCCCGTCCTTGGGCAGTCTAGCTCAACACAAAACTAGCGCGTCAACTAACTAAGCCGCCGAGGCGGGTTATGTGAATAGTATATTCAGTTACTTTACTAATCGTCAGAGAAAGGGTTCTTACTACGAAAATTGGACTGTAAACACATCCAGCAATGGTTTTCTCTTTGAAGGACGAGCTAACGGCACTGACAACTGACAACCTTTACCTTCCCGAGCTGCACAGAACACGCTGAAATAACACTTCCAAGGTTATTGCGGGAAATATAGTCTGATATTGCGGGAGAAAAGGAAACCTTCACATGAGCAACATTTATATTTTGTCGTCTGGCTTGGGAGAGCGGTTAGCACAACTGACTAGCAGGGTCTCAACTATGGCTGGCTTCACTTTGGATTGCCGTTTCCTCCACGATGTTGTTGTACCTGTCTTTTACCTTATTTATATCTGAACTGACTGATTGATCAGCACTCTAGAATGTCTATGAGCAAGAGTGAAAGCACCCACCAATTTTACCGGGAAAGGTTATTTTCACATACCTTCCAGGGTTTCCTCTACATGTCCACAATCGACATGGGATCGACGGCTTTAATTCCCCTCCGAAGGAAGTCGTGCTACGGAGTTTTATAGAACATCGGGTCCTGGGGCGAGCACTTTACCCCCAAGACCACCAAGGTAGACTCTACCAGCTTATCTTGCAAGCAAATTATAGGACTGTCATCCGCCTCGGTGACGTAGTTGGCTAACGCGCTAGTTTCGTGTTGAGATAGACTGCCGAGAACGGGGAGATTGAGGTTCGAATTCCGATCGGGTGCAGTGAGAATGGTTTTTTTAAAATCAAATTTTATTCTACGCAAATGCGGGTACAATTCCTCTAAATATAGCCACCTTAAAACCATTGGCGTGGTTAATAAATATGCGTATGAACTGAACAGGAAGTATGACGCGGTGCTAAATAATAATAAAAAACTTAATGAAAGTAGGTAGCATTTTTATATTATTTAAAGAATTAATTTCGTTATCATAATATCAGAGTTATTAATTTGGTAAAGGGGGTATGCAAAGGGGGCGATCACTCCCTCCCCCGCAAAGAATATAAACTGCAGACTATTAATAATAATAGTAATGATAACAATCGACTATTCGTCGCGGCAACAAACTGATACAAAATGTATAGCGTTGTAAAGAATGTCGAAAGAAAGCTACCTTGAGTAGTTCATTATTTATTTTATTTATTTATTTACTTAGCACCGCGTCTTACTAACCGTTCGGGTCATATTTTTAAGTACTAATTACGCTAAAGGACTAGGAAATGAAAAGGTTGAATTTAGAGAAAGTGAACCCGCATTTGCGTGGTGGGAGTGTGGTAAACAATTTATGGGGAAACCACCCTCAGTTCACCCTACTGAGAGATTCGAACCTCGATCTCCACGTCCTCGGCAGTCGAGCTCAACACGAGACTAGCGCGTTAGCTAAATGCGCCACTGAGGTGGGTAATAGTTCATTACATCTGCAATCGTTATTGTTCATTCATGATGAGCTCATTCTAGAAACGTGACAGATAAGCAGAAGAGCTGTGAAAAGGAAGAAAGAGAAAGAGAGAGAGAGCTTTGAGTAGGATTGATTTGACAGCTACGTTTCTTACGGTCAGATTCTTTCGTCACTTGGACCAATGGAGCACAAAGAGAGGGGGCAAGTGAGGAATTTGTCCCCTTCTATATACAAGATTGCCAATAATTTCATACCCGCTTCGGTGGCCGCATCGTCCAAGGCGCTACTCTCGCAGTAGACTAGACTGCCAATGACGGGGAGATCGAGGTTCGAATTTCGGTCGGGTATACTGTGTTTTTCTTCCTTATTTTTAAAACGGTTTTCTACTCTCACTCCACACATATGCGGGTACATTTCCTCTAAATATAACTTTCCTAATACTGTACATAAAACCATTAGCGTATAACCCGAACGAGCAGTAAGACGCGGTGCTAACATTTTTTTTTTTTTTA
>CABFWO010000168.1:341387-397654 GCA_902155825.1 Timema genevievae | reverse complement strand
TTTTAACTTTTTGTAATTTCCCCGTCGGTTACAGGCTAGAAGCTATAAGTTTGCCAAATTTAAAGTTTCTAGCTCATCTGGAAGTGGGTAAACATTAATGTCAGTGAGTGAGTGAGTGAGTCAGCCATGTGGCTTTATAGTAGTATAACGGCGCCGACATGTGTTGACAACTGTGGCGATCATATTACTACCCTTTCAGGTTATCCGCATATTAACACTCTAAAGGTAACGATGAATGTGGGTGAATTTATACAAGAAAAAAAAGAGGTGAGAATAAGAAATCATGAAGGTTAAAACACCTCAGTAAACTCTGTCGGAATTCGAACGCCGAATCATCGGGGGCAGGTCATGTACAATACAAGGCGAGACTAACGGCTGGTATCAGTACCCCGATAGATAACGACTCTGAAAAGAGATTTAAAGTTTTCTTTTATCTATATTAAGCGTTTTGTTTTATATATGTATTTTTTTAAGTGTAAATTATCACAAAAAGCAGTTAACAAGCTCTACTTACATATATTAATAGCGGTTGCTATCGAAACCAGGACACCAGCTAGGACACCTTAGCCGGCTAACCTTGGCGGATTGTGACAACGCCACCTTGATCTATCGTCGCACAGAAGAACCGTTGTAAAGGTCAGAGGAAATATGTACGATATATAGATAGATATCTAGATAACCTCCAACACGACCGTTTCCACATTTATACAAGGTCTCGACGGAGGATCGAACTTGATACCGTTAGTTGTCAGGTTAGATTTTGTATGGGCTACGCCTTTACTGCGAAGGGCATTATTCGTAAGTTTTGAGTTAAATTTAATATAATTTTAAGGGGTTTTTATTTTAAAAACTTGCTTTCTTCGGCGCTTTCAGATTTTTCTGCGAAGTATCGGGTCTGGATTGGAGTCACAATCAACCTCATAAATAAATAAATAAATAAATAAATAAATAAATAAATAAAAAATAAGTAGCTGCTCCGTTCTATAAAACTGAGATTAACGGCTCTATCTTCGGCGGCCGCTCGGTTGATATAGTTTGCTTGCGGGCTGATGCCATGAATTCCCCCCTCCTCCCCCCTTTAGATTTAACCGACAGTACTAGGCCTTGCGAGGTGACCTGGCGGTCTAGGGGTAAGGTGTCAGACTTTTCTGTGCTGGGGGTCCGTGGTTCAATCCTCGGTCCCGGCACAGATTTATCTGATTGCCAAACCCCTCCTTCACCTCTGACAAGACGTGTATTAATCACAACTTGTGAACGTGTGGAATGTCAGGCCTACCACCGTGGTTCGGATCCCACGTTAAACTGTAGGTCCTCCATTTCATCTCACAATCACCCTACCATTACACATTAGCGTAAATGCGTACAACCCGAACGGGTAGTAGTAATACGCGGTGCTAATAATAATAATAATAATTGTTGTATATAATATTGTTTATCTTGTACGTAATGTTGTAAACAATGACTACAGCGTCACACGTGACACGGCTGTGAAAGAAATGCCTAGTTTTACCATGAAAACAAAGTTCGGAAGCTCCCGAACATTTTATTTCCGGTGATACAATTTACAACGTAAGTTACCTGTAACTAGTAACTCGATATGTCCAACAAGACGGGAAGTACAAATCCAAATTACGACTACTTGGCACCAACCTTTAGAACGAGGACACACACATTTGTGCCACCGGAAGTCTAGGTAGAACGGCTCATAATATGAAAAGCTATGCAATCTACAGTTTTGTGATTTTTGTTTACGAAGCTAGTTAGCGCTTTTATGTCGACACGTCTTTTAGGCACATATAATAGTTACTTTTTTTAAGGAGAAAAACATATCATGTTTAGAGATAAGTTTATTTAATTTGTTTCACGATAGAATGGTGACAGGGAGGTAGGGGGTTCGAAGCTTAGTCGTGTGTCTTTCAGATGGTTTTATCACATGTAATTTATCTAAGGGTTCGTGGTTTTTCAACCTCTAACCACACCAACACGAGTGCACTTCCTCTAAAATTTACCCTTCTCTTCTTCAACCTATGAATTAAGCCATTAGATAATTAATTCATAAGTTAATACGTATGCATTATATAAAACTTAAAATATAATTGATTTGCTCCTTAGAAAACTCAACATGTAAATATCAATCCTCATTCATCTGCTAGATACAGTAGCCCCATGGCTTCTTTGGGGCTGACTGACAGCTGACAGCTTTTGAAAAGCTACCAGACCAAATTATGTATCCCTACGCCAAACCATATGATCTGCAAAAAAACATGTGTTTAGCAGCTGTCACTTCTAACAGTCAAAATTTAGTTATATACCTAACTGTTGACTGTCAGAAGTCTGCTGTGAACTGTCAGTCAGCACCAAAGAAGCCATGGGGCTACTGTAGTTTCACACGTATGCCAAGCCAAACCACCTTCTCTCCAAGTGTGAACAATGAAAGCGCGCTCAGGCGAGTGCCCCGCGCACTTTCCAAGGAGGAATTACACGAGCAGTTAATTACAAGTACCGTACCGGACTTTCTGTCAACATTTCGTGCACTTGGACGAGCGACATCGCTGACCACTCGACTACCGACTGTTTAACTAGGTGAGACTTAACATTTCCCGAGCTCCTTAAGATGATATCGGTTCTACAAGCCAAGACAACTGGCGTAACTGATTCAAGACAGCAACTGGCGGAACTGATTCAAGACCGCAACTGGCGTAACTGATTCAAGACAGCAACTGGAGGAAATGATTCAAGACAACAACTGGCGTAGCTGATTCAAGACAGCAACTGGCGTAACTGATTCAAGACAGCAACTGGCGTAACTGATTCAAAACAACTTAGCGTAAATGATACAAGACAACAACTGGCGTAACTGATTCAAGACAGCAACTGGAGGAAATTATTCAAGACAGCAACTGGCGTAATTACTTCATTTATTAATTTATTAGTTTCTTTACTCTCCGTGAAGCAGTTCCTTCACAAATAAAGGAACGTCAAAAACAAATTACCAACTTAAATATTACTATTAAAATACCCTTTTTACTTTCTCATATAAAGAGAAAGTATTAAAATAGCGAAAATGTTCGAACTAGAGATTATGATGAATCTTTTCGTTTTGTGTGTTCCCGAACCCAAAAAAGTGCATTTTACAATTCTGTCTGTCTGTCCCCGGTCACAGATCTGAAACAGTTTGGTGAATCTTGTTCAAACTTTATATTTGAATATTATAGGGTCATCTACCTTAGGAATTAAAAAAAATATGTTGACCCTAGTCTTTAATTTAAGGGTTGTTCAGCTATGAGATTTTTTTTGGATTTCCAATTTTTACAAAATGGCTCTTACGGTTTTGTTTGAAAGGGATAACTAGGAACGTTTGACTTCCCAAATAACGCTCCATTCATTGATGGGTAGTTTGATCACTGACTGATGTGTGATTTTTTTTTAAATTCTAAATATTTCGAAAAGAGATAACGATTTTGTTCAAAATTGGTATCTTGGTAATATTTTGTGTGATAAATAGCAAAATATGTTTATTTTTATAAAATAAATTATTCAAGGGTAGTTTACTTATGACATATTTGAGAAAATTTGAAATATTTCAAAAATGCCCTTTATGATTCAGTTCAAAATGGGTATCTTAGAAATGGTTTCCATAAGAACATATTTTTACAAATATAAATAATTTGAGAGTAATTAATTAACTAATTTTTGAAAATTTAAAATATTTTATGAAGGGTGTAAACAATGATATTTAAAATGTACAATATGATGGGGTATGCTTTTTTTTTAAATAAAATAAAAAATGAAAACTTTCTTTTAGAGGTAGTTTTACTAAAAACCCGTTTTTGAACATTTCGTACCAAGCTATAATTTACTGAATAAGAAAGTTTATACGACTGTAACGCACCATTTATTTAAATAATATTGTAGATGATTTAATTTCAATTAACACCTGCTCCAGTGGCTGAATGGTCTAAGGCGTCACTCTCGTGTTATATTGGCCTGCTGATGACGGGGAAATCGAGGTTCAAATCTCGGTCGGGTGTACTGAAGGTGGTTTTTCGTGAAAGTTTTCCCACTCTCTCTCCACGAAAATGCTGGTAAATTACCTATAAAATGCTTCCACACCATAAGAGTTGGCTAATTATTATTAATGCGTATAACCTAAAAGGTAATAAAACACGGTGACAAAAAAAAATTATTAACGATAAATAATAATTAATGTCTTATCATAAATTAACTCTTTAAAAAAATAATCATGTAATTAGAATCATAATCCTATTTTCTTTATATTTAAAATTTGATTACATTTTAAGGATAACTATTTAAAATATTGAAAGCCTCGTATTTCACGTTATTTATCATTCTTTAAGCTATTTTGAATTTAAAAAAAAAGTTCAAGGTTGTCACACTTTGTAAGTTTTGAGATTCTCTTGACTTTTACAGGATTTACTTACAAATAAATTATGCATTTTTTTCCATTATTTAATATGAAAAACTGTTACTATGAAAACAAGTTTTTTTTAATCAAGCTTAGCTTGATTTATGACCATATATAATTTAAAAGTGAAGCTTTAAAAGCTTCCTGCTTTAGGTGTACAGTGTTAATAACAGCGTTGTATTGTTGCCTAGTGTGGATACAATGGCAAGTGTTGCTCTCAGCTGAATAAACACGCTTTCAACTGTTTCACTATTGAAAATACACCGTAAACTACTAGTTCTACGACATCATTCACCGCTAACCAAACAAACATGCAAACAACTTAAAAACTCTGCTTCAAAGTATCAAGGAAATAGATAACTTATTTATGAGCTAGCTTCATTTTAAAATTATTTACTTAAGTTTATCTGACAATTAAGTAGGTACCTAAACAACTCAACACAAAAATATATGTTGGAAAAAATAAAATAACCGTTGTTTATTTTCTTTAAATTTAAGATTAAGATAGAACATTTAAATATTTGGTGTGGGTTTAATATTTGAATTCTACCAACTATTATTATTTTTATTACTAGACTTTACAAACAGGATTCATCAAGTTTGAAAAAACCAAATCAAAAGAAATATTGATGACAAAACTAAATAGAGATAAGTTAAAAAAAATCCTAATTATTTCAAAAACTGCGATTACCAGTAAACTTGTTGATTCAAATTTTTGAACTCCACAAACTATTCCAAAGTTTATCCTGGACACAAACAAATTAAGATATATATAGATCGTGTTTTTAATCAAATTCCACCCGTAACAAGTTAGCAGAAGGCCAAACCACTAACGCGTATGAATTAAGAAGAAGCAGTCTGTAAAAAAAAAGAGCATCATGGTCAGAGTCAAGGAGAAATGAACAACGTCACAGTTGACAACACTACAAAGACATCGCAACAATGTCTCTCAGCGATACAGTTGGAGATAAAAAGAGTTGGCAAACCTGGGGCGGCATCCCTTTTGTACTGTGGACCATATCAATTGAGCGACAGTGAAGGATACAAAAATGGTTACTTAAAAAAGGTGTGTTTTTGCCATTTTTAGAGCTAAACATTTTTTTGACTAAAATAAAGTAAATAAAATATTGCTCAATTAAAAACAGAGTTTAATTTTCTTCACACGGTGATATCAACAGTTGTTAATATCTGTCAACAGCATAGCGGTATTAGATGAGAAACCTTTTAAGTGAAGAGAAAAAAAAAGTTGTCATTAAATTCCAGAACACCTTTGAGAGATATTCAACAACTGTTAATTTCACCACGGGAAGAAATTTTAACTACCATGTTTCTACTGGAGCAATATTTGTTGTGTATAGGCCAAAAATAATGTTCTGCTCTAAAAAAAAAAAGGCAAAAATCCTGAACTTTTCTCGCGTTCCCTACATCCCCACCTTAAGGTAAAGTAATTAATGTACGGGGCTGAAATCTAGTATAACTAGACGTGAATATATTTATTATCCTTTTCAATATATGCCCCCTTATCCCCACATATGTTAAATTCCCTGCATAGATGTTATAGACTCAAATAATCTTGGTAGGTACAGTAGCCCCATGACTTCTTTGGTGCTGTCTGACAGCTGACGGCTTTAAAAAGCTAGCAGACCAAATTATGTATCCCTACGCCGAACTATATGATCTGCAAAAATCATGTGTTTAGCAGCTGTCACTTCTGACAGTCAAAATTTAGGTATATTCCTAAAGGTTGACTGTCAGAAGTCAGGTGTGAACTGTCAGTCAGCACCAAAGAAGTCATGGGGCTACTGTAGTTCTCAACGTAGAAATGACCTCGACCACAAGAAGCTCGACAGAGAAACGAACCAGTGTCCTCTTGAGGTGAGGATAGTTCCCGCTCCGTAGTATCAAGACACTTGTCGACGTCAACGTCCTTCAAATGGATTTCCTGGACCGCCGGTCTGTATAATATAATCGAACCAGGCTCGCGTAGAACGCCTCGAAGTTATGTAAAGAGAAAGTTTCTCCGCCCGCCGCAACAAATAGAATTTCTCCGCTCACATAAAGAAAATAAAACACCTCACCGTCTTACCCAAGTCGATCCTACTATATAGATTCGATAACAGCCTACGGTATATTTCTAAAGCGGGCTATTCGTTAGACGAACCTGGCCCCGGCTCGACAACGGATCCATCCAACACTTCCCATACATTACAATACTGTCCGTCTATCTATTCCCGGTCACAGATCAGAACACTCAGTAGTTTTCCAATCACGCTGTGAACCAAACTTGCCAATAGCTACAGTAGCCCCATGGCTTCTTTGGTGCTGACTGACAGTTCACAGCTGACTTCTGACAGTCAACATTTAGGTATATACCTAAATGTTGACTGTCAGAAGTGACAGATGCTAAACACATGTTTTTTGCAGATCATATGGTTCGGCGTAGGGATACATAATTTGGTCTGGTAGCTTTTCTAAGCTGTGAGCTGTCAGTCAGCACCAAATGAGCCATGGGGCTACTGTACCATGGCTCCTTTATCAAAGAAAGCTAGAATTGCTCAAATAGTCGGCGCAGTCATTATATTCTCTGAAAAAAATTGGAAGGAAAAACGTGTATGGGCAAAGGAATAGTTAAGAAAAAGAGAGCACTATATTATAATTAGCACCGCCTCTTACTACCCGTTCGGTTTATAGGCACTTACGCTAATGTGCAACGGTAGGGTTATTGTGAGATGAAATGGAGGACCTACAGTTTAACGTGGGATCCGAACCACGGTGGTAGCCCTGGCATTCCTCACATTCACAAGTTGTGATTAATACACGTCTTGTCAGAGGTGAAGGAAGGGTTTGGCAATCAGATAAATATGTGTAGATAAATATGTGCCGGGACCGAGGATTGAACCCCGGACCCCCAGCACAGAAGTCTGACACCTTACCCCTAGACCACCAGGTCACCTGAGAGCACTATACTAATTTACGTTTATTACAATCCATCAAATCATGTAAGCCTCTTGATTTTGTAAATTACTTTAGAATGAATGATAAATTTTAGGATTTGTTGAAGTTAGTAAAAACTTCTGATTGAAAAAGATAACACTTTGATGGGAGATGCAGTTAGTCCAGAATAATACCAACACTGAGATTTTTGGTGACTGGTTTAAGTTTTGAAGATTTAAAATACAATTGTACTAAATATTTCTCAACTACTTTGTAAAATAATCCGAGAAACAAGCCGTGCCATATTTCCTCGTTACTGTCTGAAACCGTTGTAAATACTTATTGGTCCAAAACAAAACTCAGGAGGTCAAAGTACCATAATGTACATTCTGGTACCCATGTCATTCGCTCCACTTCCGCTTTCTTTTGCTTAATTTATCTGTCGTAGCTCACGACGAAATGAAGATCTCAACGAAGATATATATTTTTTGATAACGAAATCTTTATTGGCATTAGGAAATAATTGCTTTCATTTTGTTATCAAACAATAATATGCAGTATTTTTCATTTGTTTATTCCTGTAATCCTTGCTTTTTTTATGTCCCATATGAAACTTTTATTTTTATATAGAGCAATAAACTCTTCCCAAAACACTTTTAACTTCAAATGCCATCGTAGAACAAACAATCTAATATCCTTCAACACAAGAATCTCGCGAACGGTCCTAGGTCGTGACGTGCGCACTCACAAGTCAACTGGCATAGAATTCGTCCGCGGCGGATCATCGGTCCACTCGACAGGAGTGTAGACCACACCGCGACATGTCCGATAATACAACACACGACCAGATGAGTCGTCCGTCGAGACTCAACGGACTCGTGGATGGCAGCCTTAAAGCTTGATTCACACGCTCGCCGAAAAATAGAAAGCAGAATCTGCGCAGTAAGGGTTCGGCCAGACTGGCGAGCGTGCGAATAGCAGATAGCTCTCGTTGTTGACGAGGAGGCTCCGAATCTTGGCTCAACGAACTGAGGGTGGTTTTTAACAAGAGATTTTTGTTGTGGTTTTCTCATCCTCTCTCCACGCTAATGGTGATTCTTATTTGTAAAGGCCTACTTTAATAATATTGAAGTATTTTAACATATCAGATTTACATATATATAAATTAGGCCGTTAGTAGCAAGTGTGCTAAACCTACCGATAGTAATAAAAATGTCAAAATGAGAAGTTTTCCTAGCACTCAATGAACCAACATACCATAATATTGCCTAGCGCCTGTAAACTAGACTGTACCGGCTCGAGCGCTCGCTCCAGTCTGGCCACCTCTCATTACAACCAATGTGTTCTATTTTATATTTTAGTCGCTCGCTCGCTCCAGTCTGGCCACCTCTCATTACAACCAATGTGTTCTATTTTATATTTTAGTCGCTCGCTCGCTCCAGTCTGGCCACCTCTCATTACAACCAATGTGTTATATTTTATATTTTAGTCACTCGCGCGCTCGCTCGCCCAGTCTGGCCTCCTCTCATTACAACCAATGTGTTATATTTTATATTTTAGTCACTCGCGCGCTCGCTCGCCCAGTCTGGCCGTCCCCTAAGTCACACACTCTAAATTGACCAAAGATGCAACGCTTTAAAACAGCTGATTATCAACATATTATTTTCTAGTGGATAAACATACATTTTAGATAATAGTTTTCAAATTATAACGCTGTGTCGTGGCACAATACAATACATCGATACACAGCTTTACATTGACGGGTTATTTCAAATCTCCTCACAACGGACAACGAAGCTGTCTGCTCGCTTCTAGCTCTACAGCGCATGCGTTGACAATGCTTGCGCATTAATTAGTTGTTGGTTCTGAGATGTGATTGGTTTTCATGTGCCAAACATCTCAAGCAGAGCGGACAAAGTAGAGAATAGTTGAACTTCAGCAAAACAGCTCGCGCCGATTGAGCGGAAATCTGGTGATTGGCTTAGAGCGCGTCACGTGACCACGTTTCTGTTCTGCGCTAGTTTTTCGGCGAACGTGTGAATCCACACTAACACAATAACAGTAATAAAACAACTGCTTCGGTGACCGCATGGTCTAAGGCGCTTCTCTCACATTATACTAGACTACCTATGGAGAAGTCGTGGTTCGAATCTCAGTCGGGTGTATTGACGGTTTTACACTCTCCTTTCACGCAAATGCAGGTATACTGCCTCTAAATATAACCTTCCTAATCACTAAAAAAATTCATTAACGTAATGAGCACATAAGCGTATAACCCAAACCGGTAGTATGACGCGGTGCTAAAAAGATAATTAAAGTTAAAGAGTTTATTACGAGAATAGGGAGTTTTTTGCTACAAAGGTTGCACCAATGACGTTTCTTTGTTTTATTCAAGAGATTTTTTTTTTACCGATAAAGATTGTTTCCCAAATCTCGCCACTTATTTAATGAATGAACAGGATGTCGTACTTTGAACTATCTACATCCCACACATCAAACCAAACACTCTTACTATCGTACACACATCCGTCTATTGTAAAGACATGGGGAAAACCAGTGGCGTAAGTGCAAGGGGGGTTCAACCATCCCTTTTCCCTCCAGGAATTTTTATTTTTTTAGCACTGTGTCTTACTACCCGTTCGGATTATAGGCTTCTAGACTAACTACGCTAATGGTTTATAAGGAGTAAGGAAGGTTATATTTGTATAAATTGTACCCGCATTTACGTGAAGTGATCATGGAAAAGAATTTTAGAAAAACTCACCCTCAGTACACCCGACCGAAATTCGAACCTCGATCTCCCCTTCATCGGCAGTTTAGTCTACTGCGAGAGTGGCGCGTTAGATCATGCGGCCACGGAATAGGGTCTAAATATATATTATTTCATTGAAATATTATCAAAATTATAACAGCTTAAAACCCTAATTAGGTTTTTTAACACGCATTAAGGTGGAATGGAAGGGAACGCAAGATAAAGGTTCAACATTTTTCAGTATTTATGAAAATAAAAAAAAAAATTTCTTCAGTTTTAATTTTCTACATATTTATATCAATCTCAACAGTTCTTAACATTGTGTAGTTTGACTAGATTTTTTTTTCCTCTCTCTTTAGTCAAAATATTTCTGGTCAAATTCCGCTGTAACAAGTATTTAAGAGCTAGGGTGTACTTTTTATCCATTGTCACATATGCAGCAGAAACATGGACATTGAATTTAAGAGGGATCAGGAAAGTAGAATCCATGGGAATGAAGTTTGTGAAGAACATGTTAGCTGTCACGAGGAGAAACAGGATTAGGAATGAAGTTTTCTGGGGAAGAGTTGGGGTACAGGGAGTACATGAGATAGTAGAGAGATGGGAGGAGCAGGTAACAGAAAATGTTCAAGTGAAAGGATAAGGATGGAAGTAATTAAAGTAGTAAGAATGGTGTAAGGACAGAGGAAGATGGAGGTATTTTACTAAACTGACCCAGTCACAGCCTGAAAACAAATGATGATGACTTTGACTTATGACATAGAAAAGAGAATTTTTCAAGTGGCACCAGGCCTTAATTATTTTAAATTACATTCTAAATGTTTATGAATTAAGAGACACGACAAACAATATATAGGCTTATATATATTGAAACTGAAAACAACTAATTGAATATTTTTATTGTACATTAATTATACTATTACAATTTTGTCTTTTTTATTTATTTTCTCATTCTCTCAACTACAATATATATCCGAAACCCCACGGCCAGCCTTCTCAATTTTTGAAGCAATTCCCCTTTCGCAAGCCCCCCCCGCCCCCTACCTTGCGATTAAGGAGTTAATTCTCAATCCTCCACTTTAAAAAATGCATTGTTAAGGTGTACCTACTATTTTGAAAATGCAAGTAGCTCAGTTTTATAAATATATAACAAAGATAACTTATCAGTAAATAAATAAATAAAAAAAATGGGCAAATTATTTAAAAATATTGACATTGTTCATTCAAGTGGGTTTTGATTTGATAAAGAAGTAACATGAATGTAAGAAAAAAAGTTGTGATAGATGTAGAAATGTCAAGATAATATAGCTTTCTTTATCTGTTAAGTCTAAGAGCATCAACATTATTTTTCTTAGGACATTTTATCTTTAAACTTGATATGACATATTTTTCGCTATCGAGGATTCGAAGTCATGCCTAGGTCATTTAAATTACATCGCCTTTAGTTTTAGAACAATGGGTAGAACATGTAGTTTTAATTATCTCAACAATTTTTCAATTCCCTTTATTGGACTTTGATGTGCTGTCTTTCTTTATAGTAAAAATGTTGCTTTGACTCATTGTGTATAGAGACAGCGTATAAGAAAAATGAATATAAGTCAACTTTAATGTGTTTCTGATTAATAACCATAAACTATTTATATGTGTAACTCAAATTTCGCCTGGACGCAAATTTGACAGGTACAATCTAGACCAAAAGTGCTCATCTCCGAGTTTGTTCTTTGCTCAAATGTTTTATTTATTAATACATGTTACTCCAAGGCTGAAGGGATTAGAATTAGAATTTTATATATATATATATGTTGTTCCCGGGTTATACAGAGTGTTCCCAGGTTAAACTTTGGGAAGTGGTAGTGGATCAAAAAACTAACTCAAAATGTATTTTGAAGATTTTCTAATTTTCGCTTTCTTTTCGCCCAATGCATGCGCACTTTTAGATCTTCNCGTGTCCTTCCAAACGACCACTCAGTGCCAAGTACCACAGTACCGCTAGATACCGGCTGACCTTTCCGGACAAGTCACAAGGACCTCGCGACCTTCAGACGAGACCTCAGCAGTTCATGAAAACACGACCCAGACTTGACCAATACGGACAATCCTCGGACCATTCGGGATAATTCCTTATTGCGAGTCTCTTTTGCTGCACAGTTTCTAACTATTTATTTGAAGCGCGCCCTTTCTGAACCTACTGATCAGCACACGATAATTTCTATGAGCGAGAGTGAAAGGTCATGCCAACCTTCCAGAGTTATTTTACATGCCCACAATAGACATCTGACCAACGGCTTTACTTCCCCTCCGAAGGAAGTTGTGCTACGGATTTTTATTACTTAACTCCGGCTGGGTTTGAACCCGCGAGCATCGAATCCTGAGGCTAGCACTTTACCTTAAGACACCCCATCTCCCCATGGGCTAACAACATATTTACACTAATGAGACGGTAGGTACGTGGAAGATAGAGGAAATATACCCTTATTTAAGTGGCGGGAGAGTGGAAAATCCTCCGGGGGGAGGGGGGGGGCTCTACATCCGTCTGGGATTTGAGCCCCAACCTCGTTATCACCGGAAAACCAGACTAGGCCAAGTTAACACCTTTGCCTGCCTGCCTGCCCAACAGTTTTAGTTTTTGAGAGTCTATTCTTTAAATGGGTGTATATTAAGATTATATTAAACAATTCCGTTATCATTATCCGATTTGATAGGCAGTGAACACATTATTTTCCTGACAAAATCCCAAATGATTCTCTTTCCCAGTAAGATTGAATAACACAGTCCAACAGCACTGGGGTTCGCTAGTGTCACTGATCAGTGATAAAAACACTTCTAAATGTGCAGGTTGTTAAATGACTCACTTTTAATATGTTCATCATAAAGGGAATATTGTAATCGTAATGTGGAGTCTGAGTAATCTCTTTGTGATGCTACCTGAACCTAGCTTTGTCGTTTGTACTAAAGAAGGATAATTGTGTCCGCTCTCTTGTGAAACCATGTTTAAAATGAGATATTTTTTTAATGCACCTTGTAGTCACTGTTTTGTCAAGTCTAATTTTAATAATTTTTCAAGCTAATATTGACTAAAACTACAATAAAATAAATATATTTAACTATTGAAAATATAACGTTCAAGTATTGGTTTTAGCAGCAGTGAGTTAAAAATGTAAAGGTATTTTGGGTATCAAGTCTCAAGGTATATATAATGTCACATTTTTAAATAGGCTAAATGTTAAAAAGGCTCAATGGGAATAGACCATTGGGGAGCGTCTAGCAGATGGATAACATTAGAATGGACCTGAAAGAGATAGGGTGTAATGAGGTGGACTGGATATAACTAGCTCAAGAGAGGGATAGGGTGTAATGCAGTGGACTGGATATAACTAGCTCAAGAGAGGGATAGGGTGTAATGAGGTGGATTGGGTAGAACTAGCTCAAGGTAGAGATAGGGGGTAATGAGGTGGACTGGAAAGAACTAGCTCAAGATAGGGATAGGGTGTAATGAGGTGGACTGGATAGAACTAGCTCAAGATAGGTATAGGGTGTAATGAGGTGGACTGGAGATAACTAGCTCAAGATAGGGATAGGGTGTAATGAGGTGGACTGGATAGAACTATCTCAAGATAGGGATAGGGTGTAATGAGGTGGACTGGAGATAACTAGCTCAAGATAGGGATAGGTGGCAAATTTTTGTAAATGTGGCAATGAACTTTCAGTTCCTAATGCCATAGAGTAAGTAAATGTTAAACGAAACATAGGGTGTTTTAACATCATTCAAAATTTGAATCAATTTCTAAAAACTAAATTTGTTTTTTCAACAGTTAGTAAGAGCTTTGCTGACGATTTATTTCATAAATTATAATGAATATTGTGAGATAAGATTATTAAGAATCAATGAGATAAGAACCGAGATTTGTTTATTATTTTTACTATTTGAATTATTTACACAATAATCAATGTACAGGGTATATTTTTAATGACAAGTAAACCAATAATTTAATTTATGAACATGGCCATCCTTATCAACAATACATCTGTGAGGTACATGCAATACTTTAGACCCCTCAGCCACTGATGTATTTGTTTAAGATGGGGTGCTAGTGAGCGTGAGTTTAGGGAAGTATTTTTGAAGTTTTTACAGCGTAAACATTTTTGGCCAAAATAAATCAAATATTTCTTCTATAGAAACATATGGTTTAGTTTTCTGCACATGCTAATCTCAACAGTCCTTGAATATCTGTCAGATGTGTCCTGGAATTTAATGACAACTTTTTCTCTTAATTTAAAAAGTTTGTCACCAAATGCCACCATGCTCATCCCAGATATTCAAAAACTGTTGAGATTAGCACGTGCAGAAAGCTAAACTCTATGTTTCTATTGAAGAAAAATTTGATTTATTTAGTTCAAAAAATGTTTATGCTATAAAAACTGCAAAATTAGCGCACTAAATTCGCGCTCACTAGCACCCCACCTTAAATGTCATTCACAGCCGCAAACCCATGCATTACAATGTAAATTCAAACTATCATCACAGACAATACGACAAGTGATAATTGACATTTCACAAGCGGTTGCTAAGTTGTATAACTAAGTGTGAATTACACCAAGAGGATAAGAAAACTACGAGAAATATAAAGTTATTGGTGCACACTTAAAGGAGTTTTAAAATTTTTTTACAATTCATAGAAAACACTTGTGAGAAGATCATATATGATGCATGTGGACCTTAACGGTAGTTGCATTAATTTTTGTATTTAATCTAAAAAAAAATATTGCTACACTTCACTGTAAAACAAAATAATGGACGTAAGATAAATAAAAACTCCATTGCTTAATCCTGGGAATGAGCTATACCGACCGAACGGCCGCCACCGTTAGTGATAATAGTGCTAATATTTGTGGATAAAGTGTGTCATGTGTTTAGGGTAGCAAACTCTCCAATCGTTGATCTCAGTTTTCTAGACAAGAACCTCTACCTATTTATTCAAGTAGCTCCTCATTTTTGTCATCACAAGGCAGAGTTTAACAATGTTCCACACCCAATGCTTCACAGAAAAATTCTGGAAACACCGGGGATCAAACCCAAAACCTCTAGAGCGAAAGCCAGGACCACAGAGGTGGTCATGATAAAAGTAAAATATGAACATTATTTTACTTTAAGAAATCTTATTAAAATACCATTGCTTTTGGTAAAATAATACTGAGGAAATACTTCAATCATGGATCTTTGACTTTAGGTGACGGTTGTTTTATCATTGGAGCCGTCAAGATTTACAATTATTGTGTTTCACAATAATTAGTCTCTCTGGTCATTTTCCAACAAAGTTGTTGTAACCAAGTAGTTAGGTATACTTATTGTTGGCTAAGAATCAAATATAATGTTAATAAAATGTCATTACCTGTATCAAAAGTCAAATTTGCACAAAAAACTGTGATTTGGAAGACAATTAGGTATTTATATAGTGTTTGCAAGGAAATCCAATAATGATTTTTATAATGTTGTTAAGTGCAGGCGATTATTTTTATGTTTCATGCCCTTTATTGTTGATTACCTTTGGTTTTACTTGTTAATAACTGAGAAATGTTAATTGAGATACTAATTAGCTAATCGGTACAATACTGATAAGAATTAAATAAAAAGTCAATTTTATATGAACTTGTTTTCTGTTTAAAATCATTCAATAAGTCATGGATGGACTATATAAAACTTATTTATAACGCAAAATAAAATAGCAGAAAATTTTAAACATAAAAGTTAAGTGATAGTTAACATCATAGATAAAATTTAAATCCATTTGGGTTGTTGGGTTGGGTTGTTTTAGTAAATAAAAAAATAAATAAAAAAAGCCTAGGTACTTTAATACACTCAATTGACTTATTAATTCACAGGTCTAATATTATAAAAACCCACATAAAGTGCTAATTTCCAATAAAATAAGTCCTTAGTACAAAAATAAAATAATTTACATTAAAGGCAACAAGGGTAAATTATGTGATCCGGTGTGAACTTTTCAACAAATGTGTGAAAACCCAACACAAAACAATTTATCCTGGCACAGAGGTTGGTAGACCTACCACATTCTTTACTGATACAGATCATGTTTTCACATTCAATACAAAGCTAAATATTGTTCAAGACAGGAAAGAAAAAGGAAACCTTGTCTAGAATCAAACTGAAAATGTTGAATATCTTACATCACCTCCTGGGTTGTGACATTTACAACAACAAGAAAAGTGAAAGTAAACCCCTCACCCCCCCCCCTCTCTCGACCTGTGCGAGATGAAAAGATATTGTAATATATTAATGGATACTTTGACCGATTAGCCTGTGCAACTTAAATCTCTAGTATGGACCTTTATTCAAGTCATCGTTATAGGAACTCTTCCCTTCAATTTTATAAATTTGAAGGTCTATCTATACTCCGTTTCAATAACATAGGTCTACTATGGAGTTCTTGATACCAGGGTTGTGGAGTATGAAGCAGTTTTGGGTGGAGTCAAAGATGGAAGTCAGTAAAAATGTATCGACTTTGATTCTAAATACGGTATATAATTTTAACTTTATAATTTTTTTTTACTAGGACCAATATTTATAACGGAGAGCTGCTGGAAAACAAAATTGGAAACCAGAAGTTGGAAAACATAAAGCAGTTAAACTACCTGGGAAGTCTGCTGACAAAGGATGACTACTGTAACAAGGACATTAGGTCGAGGATCCCCATGGCCAAGGAAGCTTTCATTAAGCAAAGGTTACTGCAAGTTAAGTTTGGAACTGAGGAAGAAACTGATGGAATGCTACATTTGGAGCAGAAACTTGGACTCTCGGGAAGATGGAAAATAAATACATGGAGAGCTTTGAAATGTGGTTCTAGAGAAGACTTGAGAAGATCAGGTGGACAGACAGGGGTACAAATGAAGAGTGGGTGATAAGAGAACTATTTTGGATGTGATTCTTCGAGTCTCGCTTAGATTATAATACGGTTATTTAAAAGTATTTAGATACGGTATATACCTATATACATCCAAAATGACTTATCAACAATAAAAATAAACTCAATAGGTACCTAATGAAAATTAAGCCTAGGTAGTGTATATAAAACAAAAATTAGCTGTTTTTAAATTCTGATTATTAATGGGACATTTCAAACCAATGGAATAAAAGGGAACATTGCCTAAACACCTTATAATATAATATAGTGTATTTTACCTAAGATGTAAACTCATTAAGAATTTAACATCATCATTATAATCACAATGAAATGCTGAATCAAACTATACTTTTGTTATATATTTATTAGAAATTATTTTATTTTCACAACATTTAGACAACCAGGATGGCTATAAAACATATTTTACAAAATTCCCTGACTTTTCCAGGTTTTCCAAGCAACATTTTTCAATTTTCCCTGACTACTTTTTTCCAGTTTTTTTTTATCAGTTATTTTAAAAATTAAAATGTTATTTTATTTAGGTATTATTAACTTTTGTTTTAGTGTTTGGTTGCAAAATTAATGGAATTTTTAGACATTTTTTAATTCCCTGACTTTTCCTTATTTTTAGTTAAATTCCCTGACATTTTCCTGTTTTCCCTGTTATTCAAAAATTCCCTGACTTTTCCAGGTTTTCCCTGTTTTCCCTGTCTGTAGCAACCATGGTTGACAACTCAACAAAACCTGAGTCAAGACGTAGACATACTATACGACCACATGGTTTGCACCATGACCCCTTTCAAAATGTCATCTTATAGTACAAAAGTAATTATTTTTAATATTAATTGAGATTATAGTTTATTAGCGAATGAAACGGTGGCAAGGTTAGATCAAGTCAGTCTAGTTATTACCCTAATGAAGGTTTGGTTACGTTAGGTTGGATAAGTAACCTACATAGTAATATATTTAGACATTATTTAGATTCGACTCCCGGAGGTTGTATCTATTTGGACTGTACCACGTTTACAGTTTAGTTATAACCGAGACTTGTGTGAGTTTTCTAGAAATTAAATCGTTAGTGGATGTGCAAAAGTGTTTTCGATTAATTAAGAAAAGTGTAGTTAATTATTTACAAGAAATTTGTCTGTTGTAAAAAGAGTGAAATGTAATCGCTGAAGACGATTATTGCACATTGGCTCTATAATATATCCTACGACTTTAGGTGAGAAATTTTATGGATTTTTCAACAATATTTGTTAGTCAAGTTTTTTTAAAAAATCTTGAATTTACTACCCACATTTTTGTGAGTGTAATGTTAATATAAATTTTGGTATTTTAGTTTTTTTAAAAATTGGCATAAATGGTATAGTTATTGGGTTTCATTCCCCCCCAAACACCCCAAAAAAATGGCACTGCCACTTTTTTTTAAAAGTTCACGAAAAACTTGTAAGGCATTGAACTAAAGAGCAAAATAGCCAAATTTTATTATAAATAAAAATTAAAGTAAGAAGTAAGTATACGTTGTCAGTCAATAATAGTTTTGAAAAAAATTTAAGAATAAAAATTTGAATGTTTAAAACCATTTGTTTGAATGAACGTCTTTTAAAAGAAGTTCTTTTTTAATCTTCATCTAATTTTTTTTTTTACAACAATGTTTCACTTTGATTTGAATAAAAAATATTGTCATATATTAAAAATAAATGACAATTTAATAATTTTAAATATTATTACTAGCCCCAATATTCAACCCAAATGTAAATAAAACATGATATTTTACATGCTCAAAGAAAAATTACCGGTTAAAGTTTATTTACCAATGGTCAAGAAATTAAATAAATAAACTTTATTTTGTACTGTAAAGTTTTAAAGGGGGTGTGTTTGTTAATACAATGTGTGTAAATATTTTTAGTTAAAGGATAAATGTTATATGATGACAAAGTGATAACACCGAGTTAAATTACATATTGAAATAAAAAACTCACCACACATGATGACACTTAGGCTATACTGCCACGTCAACAATTCAGTTGTTTAGTGAAAGTGAAAATGAACACTTTACACTTTACCTCCTGCTCTTTTACCAACAAAGCGACACACGCACACACACTAACAGCTGTGTCAAGAAAAATGAGGGAGGTGGTAAAACAAATGAGTTGCGTCGTCTGCTAGTCATGTAAAAATCGATAAGATAAATATTACACAATGACAACTCATGGCATTGTGAACAATTTAAATTTGTAGTTAACTTGAATTTTTTCCAACCCCGTCACTAATAATTATTTGTTGCTAAACAAATTATTATACTTCATGTGATAACAAAACCAACGTCAGATCAAAGTGTACCAACTAAATAAAGTATACTTACCCTTTTAGCATATTGATTACGATTACTCTGACTAATTATCATTATAATCGTTTTATAAATTACCAAAAATGATTATCAATGAACTATTACAAATTTTTCTATGGTATAGTTATAATAACAAAGTTATTAATATTATCATGATATATATATATGATAATATTAGATGTTGCTCTGTGTTGAATCCTATAAAGTAGAAATTTATTAAAATCATAATATATCTACATGGCATTACATTGCCTTGCTTCAGTTTTTAAATGCCACGAAGTGCTACGAACTAATTGCACTTTAATTAGTTTTATTCATTTTACTTGTTTTTTAAAAAAGGTAGGAAATTTGGAGATACTATTGGCAGCGGGAAGACTTTTTATTTTTCTGGCTCGTATCATATGAGTAGCTAAAGGTCTATATTAAATCATTAGATTCGAGCGAGTTGTTCACACAATTTCAAACTACATGGTAAACATGACTTCCTTATTAAAAAGTTGACCTGGTGGTCTAGGGGTAAGGTGCCAGACTTCTGTGCTGGAGGTCGAGGGTTCAATCCTCGGTCCCGGCACAGATTTATTTGATAACCAAACCCTTCCTTCAGCTCTGACAAGACGTGTATTAATCACAACCTATGAATGTGTGGAATGCCAGGCCTCAACCGTAGTCCGGATCCCACGTTAAACTGTTGGTCCTACATTTCCCTCTCACAATCACCCTACCGTTACACATTAGCTTAAATGCGTATGACACGAACGGGTAGTAAGATGCCGTGCTAATATAAATAATAACGTATTGAAAACATGGATATTTGCAAATAGCTCTCAAACTTCTGGTGAGCAGTTGATTTTGGTTTGTTTGCACCTTAAGGCATTACTCTCGTGTTACGGCAAAATGGTACTGCCGATGACAGGGAGATCGAGGTTTGAATTCCGGTCGAGTGTACTGAAGGTGGTTTTTACAAAATGGTTTCCACTCTCCCTCTGCACAAATGTGGACACACTTTCTCTAAACATAACCTTGCACATCCCTAAATCATTAGCGTAATTAGTACATATGCATATAACCTGAACAGGTAGTGAGACGCGGTGCAAAAATAATTTGAAATGGACAACTCTGAATTTATATAAACAGGATGAGGCAGTATTAATGGCCTGCATAAAACATTTATTCAAATTATAATTAAAGTGGATCTAAGTTAGTAAAAAATCAATTTTCTCCTCCCGTACCATTTAAAATATAGCCTGTGTGAAGTACCATAGTGCAAATTAAAATAGGGATAGGTACAAACAATTCTAAAAACAGTAAAAACTCAAACCAAACATTCACTTCCCATTTATAGCTATTAACCAATGCTATAATATTAATTTTCAGACTCACACAAATGAACTATTAACGGAAAGTTCCCAAGCAACGCTTCAGAGACTTACAGGTCTCCCAATAGTTCATCACCATGGATACGTCTGTGAGCTACCGCCGAACCATAGGTTCCCAATGCCAAAGTTTCACAAAGTCCTTGAATTTCTTATTAAGGACAATGTCATTTCTAGGGAGAAACAGGTACGGTAGTTAAGCTTTTCGAGGAGCTCTATTTGTAAACCTGTCCTGAAGGGTGATTGAGTCTCCATTTATAAATATTAAAGCTATATACCTTAGAGGGAAAAGATTCATAAACATTGATTCTTCTGACTGTTCTTATCCATTTCTTTATAGGCCTATGTTTGTATTTTCTAAAAGTTTCTTTTTACCAAATTCATACTACTATCTTGAGCTAAGTTACACAGGAAGACATATTTTTAAATTGTGTTCATATATATGCTAATTTGATTTAATTAAATTGTACTGTCGACTTCAATGTTCTTGAAGTAAAGTGCTTGCCTAAGAACCCGATACTTGTTGTTACAAACCCAGCTGAGGTCGAAGGATTTTTCTTGAGCTGTAAAACTCCATTAGCACAACTTTCGGAGAGGAAGTAAATCCGTCGGTCCCATGTCGATTGTGGTATGTAAAAGAAACCTGGAAGGTATGTGAAAATACCTTTTCCGGCAAAATTGGTATGCCCTATCGCTCATGCTCATAGAAATTCTCGTGTGCTGATATAATCAGTTGGTTTATAAAGTGCACGTTAAATACCTCAAGTAAATAGAAATAACCCACTTCAGTGGCTGTGTGATCAAATGTGCAACTCTTGTGTTAGACTAGACTGCCTGAGATGGGGATATCGGGGTTCGATCCCGGTCAGGTGCACTGAGAGTGGTTTTCTCCAAATGGTTTTCCACTCTCTTTCCACACAAATGCAGATGACCTTCCTCTCAATTAAAACCCTCCTAATCTCTAAACCATTAGTGTAATTAGTAGACAGGCGTCTAACCCGAACAGGTATTAAAATGCGATGCTAAAAAAAGTAGCCTATTAATAAATTATATCCTTTATCCAAGAGTTAAAGGTGTAGTTGGGAAGTTGCTGTTGATAATTAAGGGCACCAACTGTTTGCGAACCTTTTTTCACAAACTGTTTTAAAAATCCATTTCAAAAGCTCCAAAACTTATTTGGAGCTCAAAGAAATTATAACTAGGGATACATATTTTTGAACTTATGAAATAAAACAATAGTAAAGGTATTTGTACATGAAATCAAAAGTTTTCTGACAAATTCTTAATAATACTCTTATTTTAAAACAAAATTCATGTTTAATAGGTTAAATTATGTTTGTACTGCGGCCTATAATCACACTCTTCTAAGATTATATTTGACAAGAGCTATGTATAGAAAAAGTTTACAATCTCCACGACAGGCACTAATTCACAAACGTTTTGAAAAATATATATGGACGTTAACTCTAATAATACAAATTTTACTTCAAGCCAAAATGGTTTACAAAATGAAATATTCAAACCCTTTATAAATGCCACCAATACTTTTCACACATTGTTTTAAGATACTTTTTGTTGGAGTTTGTTGGTTATTTGAAAAATACTTTCATTAATTATTTTGCCGTAGACATATGATTAATAATAATAAATTTAAACTTTATTTTACATATTAAATGAAAAAACTAATAGACGCAAAAGTATCTAGAGCTGAAGAAAAGGCAAGCTTTTTAATAGCATACTTAATTTCTGTATAATTAATAAATAATAAAATTGTAGATCATGGTTTGGAAATTATCTCTCAGCAATGATTAAGACTTACTTAGGCCTATAACAAAAAATGTAAAATCTTAGTAATATTACTGTTAGGAAAGCTAAACAATTTATTTTCAAATATAAACATTTTATTCCTTTAAAAGTGATCGTAATTTTAGGGTGCTGCCTATATTCAGGGACGGCTTATTTTCAGGTCGATAGTTATTATTCGATGCATCTTTTTATATTTAAATAATTTCTTTAGCAATTTTAAATATATAATTCAATATCTATGTCCTGTCTCGTGAATGGCTTAGCAATGATCTTTTCAGGTAATACATCCTAAACAAGTATCAAGAGAACTAGCGTGCCGCGCTCACACTGAAGAGTATGTTGACAAATTCTTCAGCGGTAAAACTACCGTCGAAGAGCAGAGGGTGACCGGGTTTACCTGGACTCCAGGACTAGCCAGTAGAGTCAGATATGAGACAGGTATGAGCTCCGGGATTCATTATTACAATCGCTCACCATAAACATCATCATCATCATCATCATCATCATCAACAGTTTCCATCCTGTGGCCGGGTCACTTTAGTAAAATCCCTCCATCTTTCTCTATCCTTCCACCATTCTTCCTCCTTTACTTTCTTCCATTCTTCTCCTCTCACTTGAACATTTTGTTATTTGCTCCTCCCATCTCTTTCTTGGCCTCTCCTAAGGTCTCTTTATTTTAAAATAAAAGATAAAGTTTGTGCAGTGAATCGTACCATTTATTTTGTGTTGTACCACTCTTTTCTGTATATTCTTTGGTATATTTAAGAGGTTTTATAGGCATAGTAGGGCCTCCATATCTGCAGGTAATATGCTCCTAGATCTACCATGGTTACGTGAAACCGCGGATAGTAGGCGTAGATTCATGAAAATACAACATAGATAAATTATACGAATTTGTATCTTTTTACGTGCAGACACCTCTTAAGCCGGGTACACACGTACATTATTCGTCCACGTTTATTCAATGTTCGATATGACTCGCACAAGTGTGGAAAAAATATATTTGTTTACTTGTGTGAATATTTGTCGTGCATAACGAGTAACGAATATTGCTTCGCATTGAGATTGTAGACTACCACACATCAAAGAAGACTAATAATCGCCTGAGAGCAATTCATCCACGAATACCGAATGTAGAGTATGTCTGGACAGTAGGAGTGGCGAAACTGTGGGGGACTTTGCCCCCCTGGAAATAATTTGCCCCCTCCTGGAATAAATTCCCCCCTAGATATATTTCAAATCCTCTGATATTCACGAATATGAAGCTGAAAGATGGCCTTAAATCAAACTCCAAATGATTTCTAGATGCGTTTCATTGTCAAAAATTTGCCAGAGAAGACCGCTTCAAATAACTATTAGATTAGAGACATCTAATTGGCAGTAAAAGTCAGGGGGGGGGCGCTCTAAATAGCTTCTAGATGCATGTCATTTTGAAGAATTTTTAGGCAAGGACCACCCCAAATAGCCTAGTTTCTGAAATAATTCAAATTTCAAAATGTTTTCTGTGGAAGACCACTTTTTTGCCGTCTATCGGCTGTCGGAACCCTAAAAAAATAAAATATTGGGTACACCAAATCCTTGCTGAAAGATTTTCTCAAGGAACATTTCAAACAAGTAGGATTAGAATTTTGAGATCTATTTCAACCTCCATGATAACAAGTTAGCAACTTGGTAAACGAATTAACACACAAAATAGCAATTAGATTGATAAACAAGGTCCTTTCTCAGTGTGCGACTCTTTACTACTGAGGGTGCTCGGCACCGCAGCGTGTCACAAGTGTGAACTGCGTAATACAATCCTACAAGCGACTAACTTCTGACATGACACTTTTATCAGGTCTCTGTGGTGATAAAATGTCCGGTAAAAGTGTCGGCCTCGACACTTTTATTGGGTCGGAATATATGTGAACATTTCCATATAAATAGTACCATCAGTAGCACCTCCGACATTTTTATCGGTCCGACATAGTGGGAACAGGCCATAAGACATTGCGAACATTAAATAAAGTACATAATAACGTGTAATGTACACTACAGTGTACTTAATGTTCTCCACTATTCTTGATGAAACTATCACATGATCACTGATGATGATAGTGATATGATAGCACTATGCCCATGATGAGGAGATAAAGTGGGGTGATGGTGTAGGCATTGTAACTTATAAACTATTTTTTCCTTTAATTAAAAATAAATAAAATTGGGCAGTGGTAAACCTCGTGTAGGGGGCCCTACTGTACTATATGAGTCCGTTAAAAGTTATGTTGTGTATGCAGGAGGCACAGTGTTGGCCAGTCAGTTATCCATGTCTAGAGGTCTGGTTACCAGTACGGCCGGCGGGACTCATCACGCATTCCCCGATAAGGGTTCTGGTTACTGTCTCATCAACGATCTGGCCGTTGCAGCCAGTCACCTCTCGGACACCACGGACATAACCAGAGTGCTCATCGTGGATTTGGATGTACATCAGGTAGTTCTGCATTTAACTATCTTTTAGGGATGGAATCCATGAATCCTCAAATCCTTGAGGAAATGTGGATAAGAACAACTGATTAAATATAAGAATAAGAAATTACAAATAGGCAAAAAAAATTAAATAGGGGGGGAAATAAAGCTGGAGAAGATTCAAGGGAAGTTAAAGTTGGGGAAGATTAAAGGGAAGTTAAAGTTGTGGAAGATTCAAGGGAAGTTAAAGTTGTAGAAGATTCAAGGGAAGTTAAAGTTGGGGAAAATTCAAGGGAAGTTAAAGTTGGGGAAGATTCAAGGGAAGTTAAAGTTGTGGAAGATTCAAGGGAAGTTTAAGTTGGGGAAGATTAAAGGGAAGTTAAAGTTGAGGAAGATTCAAGGGAAGTTAAAGTTGGGGAAGATTCAAGGGAAGTTAAAGTTGTGGAAGATTCAAGGGAAGTTTAAGTTGGGGAAGATTAAAGGGAAGTTAAAGTTGTGGAAGATTCAAGGGAAGTTTAATTTGGGGAAGATTAAAGGGAAGTTAAAGTTGTGGAAGATTCAAGGGAAGTTAAAGTTGTGGAAGATTCAAGGGAAGTTAAAGTTGGGGAAGATTCAAGGAAAGCTAAAATTGGGGAAGATTCAAGGGAAGCTAAAACTGAGGAAGATTCAAGGGATGCTAAAACTGGGAAAGATTCAAGGGAAGCCTAAATTGGGGAGAAGTCAAGGGAAGTTAAAACTAGGAAAATAGGCAATTTTCTAAAATTAAGACTTATAGACCAATAAGAGTAATTGGGGAAATGTTACACTAAAACATTTGCTAGAGCTAAACATTAATCAACTTATTATTTAATGAGAATTCACAGAACAATGCATAAAACACATATTTGAAAGATATATTAATAATATTTTTAAAAACATTTGGCCCACATATAATTAGTTATTCTGTGGCCGAGTCAGTTAAATAAATTGCCCCTATCTTCCTGTATCCTTCCATCATTCTTCCTCCTTTAATCTCTTCCATTCCTCTGCTCTCACTTGCACACTTTCTGTTATTTGTTCCTCCCATCTCTTTCTTGGCCTTCCTTGCATTGTTTTTCCTACATACTTAATTTTTTTCATTCTCTTTAGCATCCTCTTCTTCTCCATCCTCATTACATGCCCATACCACCTCAGTCTTGCTTCCTCTACTATCTCATGTACTCCAACATCCTCATTACAGGCCCATACCGTCTCACCCTTGCTTCCTCTACTATCTCATGTACTCCAACATTCTCATTAAATGTCCATACCATCTCATCCTAGCTTCCTCTACTATCTCATGTACTCCTACATCCTCATTACATGTCCATATCCATCTCAGTCTTGCTTCCTCTACTATCTCATGTACTCCAACATCCTCATTACATGCTCATACCATCTCAGTGTTGCTTCCTCTACAATCTCATGTACTCCAACATCCTCATTAAATGTCCATACCATCTCACCCTTGCTTCCTCTACTATCTCATGTACTCCAACATCCTCATTAAATGTCCATACCATCTCAGTCTTGCTTCCTCTACTATCTCATGTACTCCAACATCCTCATTACATGCCCATACCATCTCAGTGTTGCTTCCTCTACTATCTCATGTACTCCTTCTACGCGGCCTCCACTTTCCTGGTATCTCTTACATTCATTGTCCATGTTTCTGTTGTACATGTGACAATGGGTACAAAGTACACCCTGTAGAACAACTCTCCCTGCTGTCCTCTCCTCATTAGATCCTCTCTACTACCACCTTTCACCTCATTCACGCCTCCAAGATATCATGACATGCATCTATAATATCACACGAAATACACGCTGACTCCATATCAAGGCAAACAGAGATCTTAATTTCGATCTTTCCTCAAACACATTTTTATATCTCAAGAGATCAAGTAAAAAATCTTTAGCCACTTATTTTCAGATTATGTTGGCTTTGATATTAAAAATAAAATACAGGAGTATATAAAACTATGCCACTGTGTGTAAAGTAATGATTGTGGCTGATATGTTTCAGGGGGATGGCACCGCTGTGATATTTAAAGACAAGGAACACGTCTTTACCTTTTCCATGCATTGCGAACAAAACTTTCCTTTCCGCAAACAGAAAAGTGACCTTGATATTGGTGTGGATAAAGGAACGGGGGACGAACAGTTTCTAAGGATTCTCACCGTGAGTTTTATAATGTGTCTCAGTCTTGAACTTGGTTAAATGTCATCCTGGTTATATTTGAAATTGGTTAAATATATATATATATTTTTTCACAGAACCTGTTTGGATTATTTGCATAGATTGATTGAAATAATGAAATAGGAATAAGGAAGTTAAGATTTTAAAGGAAATGTACCTGTAAATTTGTGGGAGGGAGATGTGAAAACCATTTGGGGATAAAACCACCCTCAGTACACATGCCTAAGATTTGAACCCTGATCCCCCCAACAATCCAGTCCAATGTGAGTGGGGTGCACTAAACCAGACGAAGCCAAACAGTCGATCATGATCTACCGCGGCTGCTAGTTTAATCGGTCGATTAAAGAAGGTTGAGAAAAAAGAAAACGAAAGAGAGGGTTTACATTTTTTTTTTCAAATCAATATTAGAAAATTGAATCAACTGATAACCATTTACAATCCTGCCTTTGTTTTATGACAAAGTAATTAAGAACCCTCATTTAACAAACTATCCTAAGATTATTCGGTTTCATGTAGCAACCTCAAAGTCATGTGTTTAATGAGAAAGTACTTTTTTCAGGGAAATTATGTATTTTATTTGTTTTGATGAAAAACCCAGTTTCAGTGTGTAAAACGACTATAAATTTTTATATTCAAAATTATTTTACTAATTAAAACACCAAACTGGTTATTAATTTTTTTATCAATGAAACAAAGAATATAAACCTATGGTTCTGTAGTAGATCGCAAAGGACTTACCTTCTCTGGAGTAGATCAGTAGATCAAAAAGTCTGGCCGCTCTTGTATTAGACTACCGATGCGGTTACAGTAGAAGCCCGATGTAGCGTGGTTGGTGGGGGACATACTTAATCCCCACGTTATAGCTTAGCTGTGGTACATCGGAAGGCGACCTGTAGAGGCACAAATGGCGAGGAGAAAGGACAGGGGAAAAAAGACTACAACATAATGCATCTCCACACTTAAATTTTCTGCGACATCACGACACGTGTACTGAACTCAAGACTCAACACTCTGCTAATAGGTGACACCCATACTAAACTCCTGCGGACAAGGGGGGAATAAGTAGTTCCTGAGTGGCTGCTGGATTTCAAGGACAGCGATGCTTGCCTTGGGTTATTGTTTTCTGGGGGGTTGGAGATGCGGTGATAACAGTAACTCAGAATTTATCTATTTACTGAACCTCTACAAGTAATAATATCAATAATAATTTTTTTTTTGTAAACACACTTCACCCTGCCCTACCCGGATTCGCAGTTACAGGATCTCGCTTTATCTGGCTTCTTCTACATCTTCATTATTGCTTTTAGTTTATTATTAGTGAAAATGTTGTCCTTCAAGCACTGATATCTATTACAATATTTTAAAGTTTAATATAAACTAAAGTGAAATAAACTAATGTATTGAGTATTAAGTTTTATGTTGTAGGTATAAAGTTTTAAGTATAAAGTATTAAGGTATAAGTATTAAGTTTTAAGTATCAAGTTTTAAGTGTCAAGTTTTAAGCATCAAGTAATAAGTGTTAGGTATCGAGATTAAAGTGTTGATTTTTAAGTGTCTAGTTTTGAGTGTTGAGTTTTGAACATCGGCTTTTAAGCGTCAAGTCTTAAATAATAAGTCTTAAGTAATAAGCCTTGAGTATTAGGTGTCGAGTTTTAAGAGTCAAGTTTTAAGTGCTAAGTAATAAGCGTTAAATGTCAAGATTTGAGTATAAAATTTTAAGTGTCAAGTCTTAAATCTTAAGTAATAAATCTTTAGTAAAAAGTGTCACGTTTTAAGTCTTAAGTATTACCTCTCAAGTATTAAGTCATAAGTGTCAAGCCATACATATTACGTTTTAAGAATTACATCTTAAGTATTATGTATTGAGTGCCAAGTTTTGAGTGTCGAGTATCTAGTTTTAAATATAAAGTTTAAAGTTTTCATTTTTAATGTTTAAGGTTGCTTAAGTTTAAATTTAAATCAAGAATATTTTTTACAAATGCTTAAAATTAGTATTTGAATTAACTTTTACTATATGAAAATATTCAACCATTATGTTAATTTTCCCTAAGTTTTAAAATGATTTTTCTAGACAATATTTTTGGTTAGGCCTATGTTTTATTTACCTAGCACAAAACTATACTAACAACTATATAACTTTAAACTTTTGAACCTTCTTGTTGATTTATTTACTTTTCAGGAATATTTGCCATATATTCTCGACTCTTTTCGTCCGGAGTTAATTATATACGATGCGGGAGTCGATCCTCACAAGGATGATGAGTTGGGGAAACTCGAACTCACGGATCAAGGTTTGGTGAAATTATTTGGTCATATAGAATGAATTTAAATTTTATCATCATCATGAACAGCTTCCAGCCACTGGCTAGTTCTGTTTGGAACATAAGCTCCACCACCTCTTTTCCTCCCACCACTTCTCTCCCTCCTCCTTGGCCCAGTCCTCGCCTCCACACTCCTACTTACTCCCTTCAGCCATCTCTCCTCCAAACTCCTCCTTACTCCCTTCAGCCATCTCTTCTCCACACTCCTACTTACTCCCTTCACCCATCTCTCCTCCAAACTCCTACTTACTCCCTTCAGCCATCTCTCCTCCAAACTCCTACTTACTCCCTTCACCCATCTCTCCTCCAAACTCCTACTTACTCCCTTTGGCCATCTCTTCTCCAAACTCCTACTTACTCCCTTCACCCATATCTCCTCCAAACTCCTACTTACTCCCTTCGGCCATCTCTCCTCCAAACTCCTACTTACTCCCTTCACCCATCTCTTCCTCCAAACTCCTACTTACTCCCTTTGGCCATCTCTCCTCCAAACTCCTACTTACTCCCTTTGGCCATCTCTCCTCCAAACTCCTATTTACTCCCTTCACCCATCTCTCCTCCAAACTCCTACTTACTCCCTTTGGCCATCTCTCATCCAAACTCCTACTTACTCCCTTTGGCCATCTCTCCTCCAAACTCCTACTTACGCCCTTTGGCCATCTCTCCTCCAAACTCCTACTTACTCCCTTTGGCCATCTCTCCTCCAAACTCCTACTTACTCCCTTCAGCCATCTCTCCTCCAAACTCCTACTTACTCCCTTCAGCCATCTCTCCTCCAAACTCCTACTTACTCCCTTCAGCCATCTCTCCTCCAAACTCCTACTTACTCCCTTCAGCCATCTCTCCTCCAAACTCCTCCTTACTCCCTTCACCCATCTCTCCTCCAAACCTCTCCTTACTCCCTTCACCCATCTCTCCTTCAAACCCCTACTTACACCCTTCAGCCATCTCTCCTCCAAACTCCTCCTTACTCCCTTCGGCCATCTGTCCCTCGGTCTTCCTCTCTTCCAAAATTCCAAATCCTCGTCCACATCAAGGGAAGCAGGCAATGGCACGAAGTAGGGGGGAGGTGTCTGTGGGGGTGAGGTACAACGGAGACTATGTGCGGCCCCGTGACCGCTTTGGTAGCTGTGAAGGCCCTGCAGGAACCTTTAAAAGTGACGGTTGACGGCGCTCTGGTGTCACTACGATGTGCCAAACAAGCTGGTAGTGGCTGCAAAATTGCATTCAAAATAGGAACATGAAACCTCAATAAGGACATACATTTAAATTTCATTCTATACATAAAATATTTTTAATTAAATAAGTCTTAGACCAGGGAGGGCTTGTTTGGAAACTTCCCGATTAATCTCCTAGTTATTGCTGGTTTTCTTATTTTCAGGGTTGTTCGACAGGGACTATTATGTGATGGATGAGGCGATTAGACGGGGCATCCCCTGCTCTGTTGTGATTGGAGGAGGTTATTCACGAAACATCGATGTTCTCGCCAAGAGACACACTATAATGCATAGGGCTGCTACCAAGATTTGGTCTCAGAGGCAATTATAATAACTCTTGTAAAAAAAAATCCCAATAAATAAGTAGCCTTTTTTTACTTTTTTGTATTCATTCACGCTCAAAGATACAGCAACATAAACATAGTAAAACGTGATGATAAAAAAAGCTTCGATGATAGAAACTTTCTCACCAATATATAACCACATCTAGACATCCCCTGGTATTTATTTCAAAATTACTACTTATATTTAAAATTTAAAGGTAAGGGTGTGCAAAGTCCACTTTTCAAATTCAAAGCGAACTAGAATCGAATAATATGGTATATTCCTGAAGCCAAATCAAAGTTTAAATATTTAAAAAAATGTTTAGTGTCTGTTAAAAATATAATACTTTGCATACCTACTTAAATTTAGGTATTAAATATGTTTTATGAAATGCTCTCTTTCAAACATAATTAATGTATTTCGTCTTAAAATGATTAATTAAGCTATCAAAAAAATGTAATTTAAATATTTTGGATGTTTTTGTTATACAAACATTAATTTGTGATGGAAATAACTGCAGAAAAATAAGGAAAAAATCAACATAAATGTGTGTTTTAACTTTCAATATTTTTTTGGCGAAGTTTCGCTTTCAAATCCGTAATTTTACTCTCGAATCAAAGTCGAAGCAAACAAATATCCAAAGAGAAGTCGAAGCGTTGCACACCCTAATGGAGCAGGTAATATAATAAAAGCTACCAATATATGAACTTACCTCTCAGTGAATTTCCATCTTAAATGTTTGGAAATAGTAATTAAAACAAAATATCAAAGTAAAGGATGGCAAATTAAAAAAAACAAACGATTCCTTAGTGTTTTTTAATCTTTTATTTTGTCATTTATATAAACAAACAAAATGCTTCCTACTTCTAGAAGTGACATAATAGTGTCAGCACCATACAATAGATATGTAGTTACAGTTTACTTATTTATACTTTCTTCTAATACACAACACCTCGAGAATTGTACCATTTAAAGCACACATTGAATAATTACATAGCATACATTCATTCATTGTTTCACTTACAAAACAGCTATTGATAAAATATCTGTCATTCGTTTATCGGTTATAATCTAGTCGGACAGCTAGTTAGAATAAGAGGGAGATTAAATCCCAGTAGAGTTTACCTACATATTTCAAAATCAAATACTTTTAGGGGATGTACATGGAAGTCTAATGACATAGGATGCCTACTGCACCAAGGGAAATTAGGTTGAGGATCGCCATGGCCAAGGAAGCTTTCGATAAGAAAAGGTTACTGCAAGTTGAGTTTGGAACTGAGGAAGAAACTGATGAAATGCTACATTTGGAGCAGAAACTTGGACTCTTAGGAAGATGGGAAAGAAATACTTGGAGAGCTTTGAAATGTGGAGAAGACTTGAGAAGATCAGGTGGAGAGTCAGGATGACAAATGAACAAGTCCTAAGAAGAGTGGGTGAGAAGAGAACCATTTTGGATGCGATTCGTCGGTACAAAGTAAACTGGATCGGACACATTCTTAGGAGGAACTGTCTTCTGCACGTCATAGAAGGAAAGGTCGAGGGAAAGAGGAGCTTAGGAAGGAGGAGGATTCAATTATAGGATGACTTGAAGGAAAGAAGAACATTCTGGGAGCTGAAGGAAGAGGCAGAGGACAGGGTGCATTGGCGGTCTAAGTTTCCTGACAAAAGGAATGGACCTGTCGTAAGACAGAACACATAATAATAATAATTACATGGGTTTAAATCTAAAGGAAGTTTTATTACAAACCAGAAAAACACATTTTGAAACTTGAATCTTTCAATTTATCCTATGTGACTTTTATCTTAAACTTTAGTTACACTTCTAATTATATTAATACTATAATCACTAGGCAGTTCATTTTTTACAAGTAGGTTCTCAAACTTTTTAAACTAGTTAGTATTCATGTTAGCTATGACCTTTCTTAACATTTGAAAAAATATTTAAAACTGGCTACATATACATCCAACTGCTTTATGTCTTCTTATTTTGACAAGACAGTGATGCACATTAGAACTCCGACTTTCAGAAACTCGACTATTTGAATTGTTAATCAATCGAATCACCGCAACCAGGACTAAGTCCCCCTTTACTTTCTCAAGTCAGCTCACTTGGTTGTTATTCCTGTCCATTGCAATCCAATTTATAATCATGTTAACTAATTTTTCAATGTTTCATATTTGTTTTAAAGTTTTATTATTATTATTATTTATTATTATAGTAGTTTATAATAATGTTATAATATTGCTTTTTTTTTCCTCGTGATTTTCCTTTGATACAATTATCTGAATTTTCGATTATATGAACCACCTTTGTCAAGAATTAATTTTGGATAATCGAGGGTTTTAGTGTAATTTGGCTCTCCTTGTCAAATTGATCAACATTTTAACGAGGCGGGTAGAAATAGAACTACTTTTGAGTAATTTTAGAACTGCCAGAAAAGGTCAACATTAGTGTTAACAATGTATATCTAATACCCAGAGATTTGAGGTAAATAAAATGATTTGAGTTTCGCTAAATAAAAAGGTTTTATTTGGGTATTAATAGTCGGTGATTAAAATACCTATTTCGGCTAAAAAGTTAAAAAAAAAGTCAATTCAGATTATCGATAGAAAAACTAGAGCTAAACTTTTCATTGAGTGTATCACACAAATGGGTAGTAATACGCGATGCTAAAAAAAACACCTCATTTTTAAATTTAAAATATCTGCCTTTGATTACAATATAACTTTTATAAAAGTTCAAACACATATTTTACTTCTTTATCAATAGTCTTTGATTTGTCTTAGGAATGTAAAGAGAAGAAAAAAGTGTAATAGTGCATTTGAATCCATTTATTTCTGGTAATTTCATGTAAAAAAAAGAGGCAAAGCAAGATGACGCCTGCTTCTTAGTAAAAATGTGTTGAGTTTTTATATCTTTAATTCTCATCAAAATTGACCCAATCGACCATTATTCTCATATATGAGGATAAAAGCAATAAGATTCAATTATGTTTACTTTTGCTTTTGCAAAAATACTTAAAAAATGCTAAGATGAACTTTAAAAATATTTTGATATTTATTTTGATACACTAGTAAAAGTTCATAAAAACACGTCTCACGAAATCTCGGTGTGTCTACTTATACCTAAATCCTAGATAAGTACAATATTATGACCCTTTGAAGATATTATTATTTTTAAACTATTTAATATACATTTATGTTAGTGATATGTTTGAGATCCTTAGCTGTGATATGTCTAAATCATTCATTTATTGATATTTTTTTAAATTCAAAATCATGATATTTTTTATGAAAGAATTGATTAAATTGTTTTGTTGTGAATTAGTTTACATTACGTTACTTCTAGAAATACATGAATTACACAATATAAACATTACAATACAAAGGCGCTCCCATTTTTTTCGACAAAATAATTATTACATTTTAAAAAAAAAGTTAATTTTTTTTAGATTGAAAACATATTCTTTTTAAATTAACATTAAATTTATCATAACGGTAACATTATTAGGATATACAATATGGACTGAAACATATATATTTCATTGCTTGGAGATTATATCATACAAATTTCAATTTATATACATTAAGGGTGATTTACACGATGCTGCTTTTACTCGCTCTGAACAGGCTTCTTTATAAGCTGGCGAATTCGCTGGTAAAATATTATAAAGACACATCTTCTTTTATTCTCTCACGTCATAATTTTGCAGACGCAGCAAATAAAATACTCTAGCCGAGAAGTTGAACATATCCAACTTTGACGCTCCCGCAAAGCGAATAACTAGCTGCTTTTACCAGCAGGGTCAAAAGAAGGGGTGTATTTCATTTGGAAGAAGGTACAGGAAAGGTGGATAGAAAAATATAAAAGGGACGAACACATAATGGCTTTTACAATGAAAAGAAGAACTCAGTTCACACTTTACATTGCTGCCATTGGATAAAGAGGTAATGGTTGCTTCTTAAATAAAATCGATCTTTACCGCCCAATCCCCCGACCCAGGTTTCATTCTATCGGAACTCATCTGGGAGGAGTGTGAAATGCGACCAGCGAATGGGACTGCCATAATGCGCATGCGCGAGACGGGCAGCTTGCTACAAACTTTGTGTGTGACGCACATGTGAGTTGAGTTGTTTTGACGCCCTGATGCTCAAGACCATCTAAATGCTGGTGATTGTATCAGCTAGCAGCCAGATATTCGCTCTGGGGGAAGCATCAAGGTTGCGTCAAAAGAGGCATTAGGTAAATCACCCTTTACTTTTAGTTTAATTGTTTGTAAAATAAATACAAATATTTTTTGAAATATTTATCAGACTTTGTGGTGAGCACACATCAAAGATGTTCAAGTTGACATAACATATTGAGTAGGTTAAACAGAAATTTAGTATTGCAGGCACAGTTGTTAAATAATCGTACTACACAATTTAATGTTGAATAATTTTTAGAGATGGAATGCTCGAGTCCTCTGGTGTTTGGGAAATTCTAGATTCTTAAAGATCTAAAAAAAAGTATCTCAAATACAATAATTGTAAAGACCTTGAATTGATATAACTTGTATAGTTGGCAGAATTATCTGACACCTTATTTCAGTGTTCAGTTGGTAGCGTGTCTGTCTACTGAGCTAAGGGTCCCGGGTTCGATACCCGACATGGCCGAAAAAATTATCATTGGTGAAATGTGGGTTGACTCTTTCACAGTGATAAATTAACGCCTGAGGACTGGATGTTGTGCCTGTCCTAGTTGTAAGTTAGATTCTAAAGCATATGAAACTATGACAGGCCTAGTATGGCGACAGTGGGAGATATATGGCTTGAATAAAAAACACCACAGGCTGGAAACAGTGATGGATGTAAAAAAAAAAAGGTGGGAGGCTAATAAAATCACAAAAAATGACAAAATTGTATTAATATTATAACTAATTTACTAAAAAAATGTTATATTTGTTGCTTATGGCACAGTATGCGTGGAAAAAAAAAAGTTTGTCGATGACATTAAGCAACTTTTTTAATTCAATATGAAGTATTTTAACTTTCATTAAAAGTGTATATTTTTAAATATTCAAGGATCCAAATTTGGATTCGAGATTTGAAAATAAATTTAATATTTGAACTCGAGAAATATAGGATCCCGACCCATCTCTAAATTAAAGAAAAAACAAAAGGGGGGGGGGGGGGGAGGCACATTTTCAATTATATTTTTAAAATTTTTCTTAATTAAATAACACACTGTCAACAAATAGACTTGAATTTAATGATAGAACCAAAACAACTAAGCATGATAATGTTACTTTAGTTATGAAGTGTTTTACATAAAACCGACACAAGGGTTATCTAACTAACTTAGATCTAACATTATTGAAGCATCTGTAAGGGTCTTCCTAGGTTCTTAACCAATCCCGTCATGTCGATACACAATCGACTAATATAATTATCCTCATTACAGTTCAAAATGACACCATCAATACTGAAAAACTTAGGGAGATAAAAAATTATGTAGCAATACATTGGTAATCACAAATCTAGCTTCAGTAATGTTATCAAACTGATATTATTAAAAGGTGTAGTCATTTTACAAACAAATACAGTAGAGACTCGTTAGTTTGAGGTCACTTATACCTGTCGAGTGCTTTCTCCACCCCTAGATCAAGATTATGCGCTACATAATCAATATACACCAAATTTTTTTATTATTACTAATAACACATTTTTATTCACTTCAAACTATCGAGACATTTCTGTATACCATTTTTCTTCAAATCAATTATGTGAAATAATATTATAATTTGAGAGTGACCAGCAGGCTTAATGTATTAGTTTGTACTATGGGGTGGGATTCAAATCTCGGAGAGTACACTGGCATTAATTTCTTCATTTAGTGATTTCTCCAACTTCGAGCAAACTCAGATACATTTCCTTATAACTCACCCTCATTCTATGGTCTTAGTTTAGTTAGTGTGAGTTGTCAATAGTTAAATTGGGTGGTTAGACATGTAGTACAATATTGGAGTTACAATATATGATAGCAAACAAACAGATACATATATAGTTTACATAAATAAACTCACAATAAATCAATTGCTGTTTGCAGAGAACATATACACAATACATGAATGGCACTAGTTACTTTCTTTGATATGTATTGATTCAGTTACATCACTTAATATCATGATATGTTGTATTCATTGGTTATATATTTTAAACAGTTATAATCACAATTTTACTACACACCCTTAAATGCACTGTACCTAATATATTTGCCTTACAAATACAGAATTAATCATTAAAAAAAAGGCTTTCACATTGTAGATTTATATTTAAAATACAAACTTAATTTACCATACTTCAAAGTATTTTTTTTGTGTGAAAACTTATTTCTAAAAATTCACAAGATTAAATACAATATGTTTACTTTAGGACGTTATTTTTAACTAACATATAAAATGTTTTTAATGATAAATACACTAAAGAGTTATAAATTAATTAGTACTGTATATTAATGTTATTAAAATAATTATTAGTGTACAACACTCATAAAATAAACACATAAATAAAATTTTAGGATTACCAAATAGGTCATAAAAAAATCTGTATGCAAATACACTAGAGTTGCGACTATCCGGCTTATAGTGGTGGCATTCCGGGCTGTATAATAAAGAATCCAAGAGTGAATAATTTTCAGTAGGAGTTTGCCTCATGAAGCTAAACCTCTCTTGAAACAGCTTCTGTTTCCAGTCATATCTAAACAGTTCTGTTATCTACACCTCTCTTGACATAGCTTATGTTTCCAGCCAAATCTAAACAGTGCTGCTATCTACACTTCCCTTGACATAGCTTCAATTTGCAGTCAAATCAAAACAGTGCTGCTATCTACACCGACCAAGATCACCCCTCTCTTGAGACAACTTCTGTTTCCAGTCATATCTAAACAGTTCTGTTATCTACACCTCTCTTGACATAGCTTTTGTTTCCAGCCAAATCTAAACAGTGCTGCTATCTACCCTTCCCTTGACACAGCTTCAGTTTCCAGTCAAATCAAAACAGTGCTGCTATCTACACCGACCAAGATCACCCCTCTCTTGAGACAGCTTTTGTTTCAAGTCAAATCCAAACAGTGCTGCTATCTGCACCGACTGAAACCACATCTACCTTGACACAGCTTCTGTTTCCAGCCAAATCTAAACAGTGCTGCTATCTACATCGAACTAGACCACCCCTCTCTTGAGACAGCTTCTGTTTCCAGCCAAATCAAAACAGTGCTGCTCTCTACCCTTCCCTTGACACAGCTTCTGTTTCCAGCCAAATCAAAACAGTGCTGCTATCAACGCCTACCAAACAATAGTACTGTATTATAAGCCAACCGCATACATAGCAGTTATGCTTTGCTGTTTCCATTGTAATAATTGTAAGGTGTTTACAATCAATTTTTTTTATTAATCACTGTTGGATAAGTACAGGTTTGTTTATTTTAAAACGAACTTGCTAACATCGAGAACGGACAATCGAAGGTCTGATAGTCGCGACTCTAGTGTAGATCAACAACACTTGTCAAACTCTTTATTACACTATTCAAAGCTATTTACAAATATGATACACTTATGTACATGTTAAGATAGTTATAAAGCCTCGTGCAAAGTGTTATTTATTCACTACAAATAGTTTCTATGTTCCTCCATCTCAAGTAATTTTTTTTTTTTGTTTTGCGACTAAATCTACGAATGGACAAGAGTTACTGGTGCGGGCGCTCACTTTTGACCTTTATAAGAAAGGATCAAAGTGAGACAAAAAGAAGTATAGTTTGAAAATATATAGTTCAATAGAGAATTAGTTTGTTGTATTTTTTTTATCAATAGTTATTGTGTACATGAAGTAGCTATAGTACTTTTCACAGCATGCAGAAAATCTAAAAAACTATATTTTATGATAATGACGTAAGAAAATAGTTTCCATTCATAAAGTATTTTTTTCTTCTTAACAGTGGTGAATTACAAGATATTTTTTCAGTATGTTTTAAAATAGTTTTGCGTACAACCCGAACGGGTAGTAAGATGCGGTGCTAATAATAATAATAAAATAGTTTTCTAATGTAAATATATTAGTTGTAAATGTTATCTTATCAAAACAAAGAGTTCTAAAGATAAAGCGCAAATTATGTGAATTGGACGTATTTTTTTTCATTATTAGTTAAGAGTTTTTTAAAAGAATTCTGAATAATACCAACACATTAATGTGTTCTTTTATAGAAAAATATTTTTAACAGAAAATAAAATAATTCACAATTATATTTTAACATATAATTTAATGAACCAATTTACAGCTCTCATTTACTTAACACTGTAAACAAAAATTATTACTAATAAATATTAATTCTGTGACTAAACAAAAAGTACTTTATTAATTTCAGTATTCAAAATTAATTTTTTTCCAGGAAAACAAATGTTGATTTAAAATTAGCACACGTAAAACCTAATAAATCAAACTTCGACTACTCAACTACTCGGCTTGATAGAAAGACTCTCTTACTATATTTACTCATGAATGGTTCCCTTGTGCGCAGGGGTGTGCTGATAATTTTTTTATAAGTTTCCCTACGTATTTTCACAAAATTTACCATTGGTTCAATTTTAATAAAAGATAAACACACAGGTTATGGCCAAAATTGAGATTGTTTTAGAATTCAAGTAATGTTTTTTTATAAGTATTGATAATAGCTATCAAAAGTGACAGCTGCAGATCACATGACCTGGCGTATGAATAAATTATAGTAGTTCTAATAAATTTTCTACTTCTCAATTTTGGTCCTTCTTATAAAAATTAGACTTTAGCTACAAATGTATACATACTTTTTTACCCTAAGGCATTTGGAACCCTTAATTTCATTAATACCATTATTTGACATTCTGACAACACGATCGCAAGTATGGCTGTAGCATTAAGGTTGCCGTTCACTTCAAAAGACATAACTGGGACATTATTAACAGCTTTTTTTTCTTAGTACTTGTTGCCATTGGCATGTCTTAGAATATTAATAGTCGCTATTTTACATTGGTAATAAATAAATGGGATGTCATTAATTTTTGTCTAAATTTTTAAGGCGAATACCAAGTCAATAAATGGCAGCGTAGACTTATTAGCATCGTCCAGCGTTAGAGTTAATTTAACTATGAGGAAGATTTTGTACATTTGCCAAATGGGATATATTCATACCATTTCAAATGTTCATTTAATATTTATGATATTTAATAAATAGGATTGAGGTGTTTGAAAATTAAGCACATGTAAAAGTAAAAAAACAAACCAATGACACTCATTATTTACAAACACTTTGTTTTTTTGATACCACATGGTATTTCTTTAGGAGAGATACTTCACTATGAAATAATTGACAGTTGCAACAGTAAATAGTTAGGTATATTTCTCATTTATAGAGCCCACCCCTGATTTAATTAAAAGTTTGAAAATGCAATTTTCAATACATGAGTAAATATAGAATTGTAAATAAATAATTAATCATGGATTTAAGGTGGAATGTAAGTCACTAAATTCTAAGGTTTTCATTTTGGCAAGTATTTGTAATATAAAACAATATTTAGGCATAAAAAAAAAAGAGAGCATATTTTTGACACTTTATAATATTTGTATTTTTTATAAATATCTCTCAAGAGCAATGCAAAATTTGATTAAAGCATATTTACAAAAAAAAAAAAAAAAATCATCCATTGTATCTTAGTAACTTTTCAAGCTAGATGCGTGCATTAATTACATTAATGTGATAGGGATGAGGAAGGTAGAATTTTAGAGGAAATACACCCACATTTGCATGGATACAGGAAACTCGCTACAAAACATTAAATTCAGAAAGGGGTCGGCTCTTATTATTTTAAGTGCCAAAGCTTAATTTTATCTACAAATTCAAATAATAGAAAGCAATCCAAAGGTAAGAGATTAACTTTCCTACTCAAACGTAATTATTGGTGTAATTTATTTGTTGGTTTTATTCTCATCAAATTTAATAGATTATTATAGGAAAATAGAACACCTTTTATTAATGTTCAATCAATCAGAACTTACAGGTAAACCTTGATTTTTATAGAAAGTCCACATTTGACCTTCCGACATTGAGTCACTAAAATTTGACATTCCAGAAATATACGCCTATGTCTTATTTTATTAATTTTAAAGTTCCCTGCTTCGATGGCCGCATGGTTTAAGGTGCTACTCTCACAGTAGACTAGACTGTTGATGACGAGGAGATTGAGGTTCGAATCTTGGTCGGATGTATTGTGGGTGATTTTTACAAAATGGTTTCCCCCTATCCCCGCCACGCAAATTTGGATACACTTCCTCTAAATATAACCTTCCTAATCCCTAAAACTATTAGCTTAATTAGTACATAAGCGTTTAATCCGAACGGATAGTAAGACGCGGTAATAAAATTAAATGATGTTACTCTAGTTATATTGAAAAATAATCATCTATCATAATGTGGTTATGAGATTCCAACAAATTCCAAGGGAACCTGATACTAGTATTGTAAATTCCTACTTATTGTGTGGGTAACAAAAATGATTACTAGGTAAACGCTGTCATGCTTCTTACAAATATTGACAGATTTATAATCATACTAAACAAAAATTATAGGCTACTCATAATAAGTGTCAACATATAAACTACATTAATCCATTCTATTTATTTATGCCTGAAAATTACTCTATATTTTTTTTTTTAAATGGCCAAAGTGAATAGCTTAACTTGCTGGAAATACTGTCCCACATTGATTTATGTAGACATTTTATATAGTAATGTATCTAAATATTGACTGAATTTTTGCATATTTACATTGTGGAATTATTTATTCCCAAATTTAAACATTATTGATTTGAAATATAGTATATTATTTTACAGTACATATATAAGCTATTAAGGTATATTATTTTAACTATAATAACCGAACTTAATCAGCATATATAAAAACCTGTACATGTGCTTAGTCTCTACATAATTCTACTCAGATAAGATATATGTGTAATACATTATTTTGTACCTTAAACAAATACATTATTTTAAATTAACTTAGCTTTAGAATGTCACCATTTTATGCCATACATTACTCCATGTGCCCCTCAGAACTTATTACACTTTTCGCAATGTCTCTTGTCGAATTGCTTCAACTTCAACTTCAATCACAATTATTAAGTTCCTGAATGGTTCTTGGGTGAGTCACGTTAACCCAAATCGTGAAACTAGGTTCCCAGGAAACTTTTTGTGAATCAATTCCATTAATGTTCAACCCTTTCTGAACCTTGAACTACAACGGAAGGGAATGGATACCGACATCATGTGTGTTTCCAGCAAGATGGCGCAATGACCCGCACAGCCCGAACATCGGCCAACTCGGAGGTCCAAGTATCCTTCGGCCGGCCACCCAACCCGGTCACAACTCGGGCAGCCAACACCGATTTTGTCTTATGGTTCATGTTTACACGATTCACACGTGAACAATTAAGGAACTTAACAATTCAACAGGAGACATTGCATAAAGTCGTGTCAAGATTTGAGAAACGCATACAACAATGTATTGCATATAATAGTGGACATCTTAAGGACATTGTTTCAAAAAAATTAATAATTCAAGGGGATGTAGAAAACTGTAAATCTTTTGTTGTTAATTTAAGTTTAATTTGAAGCATTTATTAATTAAAATAGTAAATATATTATGTTATTAAATTTGTCAATAAATTCTGCCCCGCCCTTTAGTTTGAACTTAAATCTTATCACTAAAACTTTTAATCTTTGTAATGAAGTTAAAAAAACAAACACTTCAAATCATACTTTTGTTGAAATATAAATAAAATTGCATTGTCGAAAAAAATTGTTAGTTTTTACCCCTCAAAACATAAATAAGTTGAAAATTATTGTTGTTTTTAAAAGTATTCTCTCTCTTAAACAAATGACAATATATTATTGTTTCAACATTCAATGCAACAAAATATCAAGCATGTGTTGATTATAGCTTAAATATGTTTTAAATACACAGCTATTTGACCATGGCGACGATACATGACGTTCTAACCTGTATATTGCTAATACACGCACTGTTTACCTAATTAATATATATACATTTAATGACCTACTAACAAACTAAAATGACTAGTTTAGCCTTAGGAAACCAAAATAATACAGCAATGTGTAACAATTAATATATATCTTTTTTGGGTATTTTTTTTTCAATCCTACATTAATAAACATTAATAGAATAATTTCACATATACTATATATTTTCATTGAATATTGATTTATAACAACGGAACTATTTTGACAATTTACAAATATAAGTAACATTTTTTGACAATTTACGTTTCAATTCGTAAAATGTAATAATACTTTTTAACACATTTTGAATTTATTTAATGTAAATACTTTGTACGATTATGATGTGTATTAATTAACTTTGATATGTATTCAATTCCCTTAAAAATAGTTGTAATAATAATATTGATATGTATTTTACAGACTCTTTTAATATCATAACAAACAACTCAAAATTGTTTCGAATTCTCATTACACTAAATAACATAAACCTCATAGCTTCATTAATAATTATTATGTTATGTGAAAACTTAAAGGATAAGTTTTAACATTTTCAAAATAAGTATCAGACTACTTATATTTCTAAGCTATTTAGTGCCCGTGAACTATTTATAGTGGATTTTAAACCACTTATATCTAGAACAACAAATTTCTAAATGAAATTCCATAAAAGTGAGTCAAGCCAACCCTTAAGATTACTGTGTTTAGTGCATTCATCTTTGATGGAAACTTTTAAAATAAGTATTTATGGACATTTATCATGAACATATAATTATTCTTACAATTATATGGGATTAACCAATCAATCTTTTTTCCAAAAATGTTTAAATAGTAAAGTAATATTTCATAATGTATAACAATAGTTAAAATCACAGATATAATATTATTTATATCCAAACAGAACACACAAACCCAGTGATTAGGCGCATTTACGTTTAAAATAATATTTAAATTGATTTAAATTGTGATTTAAAGTCTTAGACATAAAATTTCAATTCAAAAATTTTTTTTTGTTCTTATTAATCTTATATCTATTGAATACCATTATTATAAAATTTGGCGTATTTGAGGAATTTATAATTTTGAGTTTCATATCAAAATAAATTTGTCTTATGTTGATATGTATTTCTTACTAATTAATAAACTATACATTCATGATATTAATATAATTAATGTATGAAATAACTTTCATTAAAAGGTTTACATTTTGTGCAGCTTTGACTTTTTTTTATGACTAATAGCAAATGATTGACTAACAAACTTTACTGCGCTATAATAATATATATTTTATATTGTTATTCTTTAATAACCTAATGACACATATATTAAGAAATAAACCGTTATATTATACCAGGGATATGCATATTCACCTACAGGAGGGCCAAATAATTTTTTTTTTTTAAATTCTGCATGCCAAAGAATTTCATTCATAATATTTCTTCAAATTTAATTTAAAAAAATTATAAACACACGTAAGAGCTTGAAGTGAATAAGTTTAAATACATAGATAATGTCTAACAATCACAAATAGCTCAGTGGCTTGGTATGTTTTTAAGATTGTTCAGAAGATTTAAATGATAGGGTGTGAGATGAGTGAAACTGTGAGATGATTCTCAAGAGAGAAGACAGTAAGTCGGTATGAGGATGAGAAGATTTATATGATAGGGTGTGAGATGAGTGAAACTGTGAGATGATTCTCAAGAGAGAAGACAGTAAGTCAGTATGAGGATGAGAAGATTTATATAATAGGGTGTGAGATGAGTGAAACTGTGAGATGATTGAAATTGTGAGATGATTCTCAATAGAGAAGACAGTAAGTCGGTATGAGGATGAAAACAGTGACATTTTTTTTGGACATGATTTACCAATTTTGGAAATGATGATTTTAGCGTGGTTTTCTAAAAATACGGTTTTGTTTGGTTTAAAAAAAGCCTGCTTGGTAGCACATTTAAATTACTTATCCCGCAGACCAGATTGAACTCACCGCTGGGTTGTATTTGGCCCGTGGGCCGTAGTTTGCCCATCCCTGTATTATTATTATTATAATTATTATTAGCACAGCGTCTTACTACCCGTTCGGGCTATACACACTTATGCTAATGTGTTATGGTAGGGTGATTGTGAGATGAAATGGAGGACCTACAGTTTAACGTGGAATCCGAACCACGGTGAAGGCCTGGCATTCCACACATTCACACCTTGTACTACTCTTTAAAGTTTGAACACATACCTACACAGTCAGTTTCAATGGAAATGTTAGTATTTATACTATATTAGAGTAGTTAAATGTAGATAGACCCAGTGGTGTAGTCGTGAATGCTTGAACGCAAGGCCGTAAACTAAGTCACCCTAAAGTTGAAGGGGGGCTCCTGGGGGGACAGCCTCCCAACCGCCGTAGGCGAAACAATTTCACAAACATATATGCCTCTAGAAGCTATTTGGAGCATTTTTTTAAAATGGTTATAAAGGCAGAAACTTAGTGCACTTGCCCTAAAATTCCAAGAAATTGCATTGGGCACAATGGATTTCATCAGAATTTATTGATTCATAGTATGAAAAAAAGTTTTAACATAATATTGATATAAAATCAATTAGTTAACTTAGAATTGCCTAGTATAAAACTTTACTAAAAAATAATTATTTTGTATATTTTCCTATGAAAAGCAGTGCCGGAACGGCGTTCCATGCGCTCCCGCTCCACTACACCCTTAGATAGGCCTAGCCTGGGAAATAGGACGTGCTGAGCAATCTAAAGTTTTATCATGATATATATTTTCATTTAATTGTTTATATTATTGACTCGCTTTGGTGGACCCATGGTCTAATGTGCTACTCCCACAGTAGATTAGACAGCCAATGATGAGATAAGGGATCTAATATCGGTCGGGTGTATAGAGGTTGGTTTTTTCAAAACGGTTTCCCACTCTCTCTCCACGCAAATGCGGATGCATTTCCTTTGAATTTAAACTTCTTCATCTGTAACCCATTAACATAATTAGTACATAAGCGTATATATAACCCGAACGGATTGTGAGACGTGATGATAAAAAAAAAACTATGTGAATGAGTTTAGTTTCTCCTCGTTGGTTATTTTCAATCCTTTTCTAGCATTTATTGTTTATTACTATTATATTTTCTCAAATATTTTAAACCTTTAATGGCCTAGTGTTAAATGTATCACTATCATAAAAGTTTAGAAAATATTCGTTGTCAATGAAAGTATCATTCCCATAAATGTAAAATACATCCATTATAATGTTTGATTATTAGTTTAGATAGCTTCCCCATGTTCTCTGAGAATCTTGTTAAATGAATGGTCTTATTGTCATAAATTACTCGAAACGTTGAAATGAGAATCAACATGCCCACAAAATGGAAAAATTAACCTAAGAAACCAATTAAAGTTTCCAGTTTTTTTTTTAAACTCTGATATGATCAAAGATAAAATATGTGTATTTCGATTCTATTCAAGAAATGCTATATCCAATATGAATTTTTTTTTTCTTATTTCCAAGGTAAGTGCTCAGTTTTTGACTTTATATTTTCTTATTTTGACAGCAATCATCAGGTTTATATAAAGATTAACAATATTAAATTTTAATATTCATATTTTATGCCCTTAGAACAGATTTTACTTGCTTCATTTGGACCACCTTGGACCTACGTCATGTCACTTATCGGGCTAACCCACGTGTGTTTTACAAATGGGGGGTTAGAGAGGGGGGCTGGTTGGAGTACCATATGCGGGGGTGTGCCACCCACCACACCACACCCTCCTCGAAAGAAGATTTCAGGAATTTTTTGGGGAGGGAATTTTTGAGCATCTGAACATAATTTTGATCTATGAGTTTCATGAGCCAATTTTAGCGAAAAATGTTTTTTGAAAAAATTAACAAAATAAATAAATAGTAGTTGTGGCTAAACCCATTGAAAAGAAACATATTTTTCACACGTTTATTGAACAGAACAAAATAAAAAGAAAGCTGTTAAATAGGAAATGGGAGGAAATCTACGTAAATAGCAAGTTGCAACCAAATCCCAAATATCTAATTATAATTTTTCGATAAAAATTAACAAAAAAGTAGATATGACAAAATGATAAAGGAGGTTGAAGCCCCCTTATTACCCATTTATGTGCACCCATGTCACTCATTATCATCATTCTTTGATAGGTAATCATGTCCATTTAGAAACATCCTTTACCAACTTAACCCTTCCTAACCTAACTGACAAATTACAGTGACGGTTTCCTCAGGCAGCCGTTCTCATTTATTCCCCTTCCGAACGTCGAGCAGTTTCTGCATCGCGTTCAAGCTCTCTTCTAGGGTGTGTGAGAACTTCCACGTACTGGTGTGTTCGCAAGAGTTGAGTGCCGAAAGACAGAACACTATACAGCTAGTGTGTGGGTTGTATGACGCCCCATATCCGTCCTGGACTACAGGCCCGTAGCCCACTATCGAGTCTATATTGGTCGCCACCTGGGGAGGGAATACATTTTATCTATAAGTTATACCGGCAGGGGTTGGCAACCTTTTAGTAGCGTCGTGCCGAAGTAGTATTGCAAAGTCTCTCATCCTGCCAACCAACCTAAGCCTACCCAAATCGTTTATATTTTTATACCAGTTAGCTAGTACAGCTATTAAAACAAGTTGATCTTGTAAAATGTAACAGTAAAAATATTTTTCTAAATCGAATACATTCAATAAACTACTGTTTCTTGAATATTTAATATTTTACTATAAATTATAAAAAATTCAAAAATTATAAATCTGTTTTGCAAAATTTAAGTTCTGAAAAGACATTATTTTGAAATTTTGAAACAAAGCCGGTGGATAATAAAACATGTTATTAAAATGATTATATCAATGGTTTTAATTCAAAAAATAAAGGTTTTATTTGATTTTCATTCAAATCGCTCAGTATGCCATTAAAAATTGTTCCGCGTGCCACAGGTTTCCGACCCCTGAGTTATAGTGTTAACTGACCCCTTCTGTGGATGATAGTGAGTATGAGGGTGTAGAACCAGTGGAAGCACTTAAACCTCACTTAAGCCTGACTAACCAAAACCTGGTGACCATTGGAGTAATCTCCCTTTCAGTAAAAATATTCAAGGTACCAGCCGGGAATTGAACCCGGGACCCTAAGACTCATAGCCAGATACACTGACTACTACACCACGGCAATATTTGATACATTTTGGCCAACATATTTTTTTCGGCATAAAAACTTAAAAAGAAATACAAATCTTAGCTTGTGTTATATTCTGTCTCACTTTAATCTGGTGTAGATATCTACCTGGCTAGTGGAAAGAGCGAAATGGTTGGCCAACTTGTAAACCTCGTCCTGGAATATCTCTGGGGTTGGCTCTCCTGATTCCCTTGCCATCTCTCTCAGCCCCAACAGATGGATATCTATTCCTTCACCCATGATGTTCTCCACCATTATCTCTGTCTGCTTCTTAATTGCTAAGTCAAACAGTTCCTGTTTCTTTTCATCCTGCAAACAATAGCAGAACAATTAATTTCTGGAAATCATCTGCTGATGCAATCTAAACCAGTAAGATGACCACTCGTGCAGGGGATTGAACCTTGGGTCTTTGGTTTTAGGCATCAAACCAATGTTTTCATATTCTTTTACATTTCATTTTGTAATCCTACTCTTTTTTTATTTCCAACCGTTTTCTTTAAGGATTTTTTTTATCATTATAACTGTTTGAGAAACATAATGCTAAGTATGAAAGAAGGTTTAAGAAAGAAGAAGAGGAACAGAATAAAATGGAACAAACATAAAATGATTTTTACAACAAAAATAAGAACTAGAGTTGGGTCAAATATACTATTTTAATCTTGGAAATAATTATGAACATAAATATAATAGAATAATAGAAAATACAAATAGTAACTAAATGTTAACATTCTTTCTTATAATCCATTCTTTATAACACTCATATGTTCAGTTAAGTGTTAAATTACTGGTCTGGGGCCTGGTTGTGGAGCTCATCCTATGATTGTAAATGGTTTTGAACCACAAATAAGAAGTATTAGAGCTCTAAAACAAATTTATCTTGAAAAATTGACTAAAATTGTTTTAAGGATTGAATCTCGAAGCTGAGATTTATCTAAAATCCTCGAATATCTTATATCCTTAAGGATTAATTAGGATTCAAGGTCCCATCCCTAATAAAGACACTTCTCACACTTTACAATGCTGCTACTGGATAGAGAATTAATGGCCGTCCCTTGAATGAAATCGGTCGTTACCGCCCAATCCCCCGGCCTAGGTTTCATTCCATCGGAACTCATCAGGAGTGTAAAGCGTGCAACACAACTTCCTTAAGAGAGAAAACCATAATAATCGCTCAATTTCATGTGCTCCTATTTTCATGTACTATCATTCTTTACCAATTTACTTTTTCTTCTTGGTGACCTGGCGGTCTAGGGGTAAGGTGTCGGACCTCTGTGCTGGGGGTCCGGGGTTCAATCCTCGGTTCCGGCACAGATTTATCTGATTGCCAAACCCTTCCTTCACCTCTGACAATTTTCATCTCACAATCACCCTACCATTACACATTAGCGTAAGTGCGTATAACCAGAACGGGTAGTAAGACGCGGTGATGATAATAATGATAATACTCCTCTTTCTTCCTTTTCTTTGTTGGTTTCCTCTAATAGGAAGTTGTACGTTTCACAATACAGAGTCAGCTGCCATAGCCGGAGAGTTCGGGACTCTAGTTCGTATCCTGGTTAGGCTCATTGGTGGAATCCCATTCAAGTATTTTCCTAGTTAAATTTTAGTGACGTTCCTCTTAATTACTCTTATCATTACTGGTTCCATAAATTAGGTCACTATTAATCTTTGTGTTGATTATATCAGCATTTTTTTTTATCACCACGTCCTACTACCTGTTCAGGTTGTATGCATAATTAATTAATTAATTTTAGCACTGCGTCTTACTACCCGTTCGGGTTATACGCTTAAGTACTAATTACACTAATGGATTAGGAATTGGGAAGGTTGAATTTAGAGGAAGAGAACCCGCATTTGCGTGGAGGGAGAGTGGAAAACCATTTAAGAAAAACAACCTTCAGTTCACCCAACCGAGATTCGAACCTCGATCTCCCCGTCCTCGGTGATCTGGCTCAACACGACTGGTGCGTTAGACAACTACGCCACCGAGGCGGGTTTGTATGCATAAATTACACTAATAGATATAGGGATGTGGAAAGTTTTAATTTTTAGAGGAAGTGCACCCACATTTACGTGAAGGGGGAGTGGAAAATTATTTTGGATAAAACCACCCTCAGTAAACCCGACCGAGATTCGAACCTCAATCTCCTCCATCATCGGCAGTCTAGTCTTAACATGATAGTAGCGCGTTAGACCGCGCGACCACCGAAGCGGGTTGTAATATAGTAAAATGTTATCAATTATGGCCGTAAAAAATTTTTTTTGTTTGAATTTTCTAAACTGTTCATCCAACCAAAATCAGGGTATACTTACTGTGTACAGACTGAATGTCACCTTCTCGCTGGCCTGCTGATTATTGTCTTCGCTCTCAACACCTGAATCGTCCTGACTCATAGCAACCACCCAGTCTAGAGCCTCTTCTGTCGCTGAACGGATACAGTCCACACGTCCTAGCAGAAACCTACGCGTGGACGCGCTCTCGTAAGTGGCTGTCAGGTGACGGTATAACCTGAGAGCATATAGATCGCAGTACATACCTAATCACGCCATTAACTTACGGGGTAGGCAAGAAACTATACATATAATTTTAAAAAAACCACACTTCCGTGCTTAATCCATCCTCACTAACTTTCTCCACACTTCCCTGTCCTTACATACTCCCTTCAACATCCATACACCGAGTCATACATGCTATTTTATTATTAAAACTCTTAATGTTTCTCTTTTTCACACATTCGTCTACTTCATTTAGTTATTTCTTACATGGCCTACCCCTTCCTTTTGATCTACACACTCTACCTTCATATATTTGTTTCGTCTCTCAATCCACACTCATCCTCTCAACATGCCCAAACCAACGTAAGACGCTTCTTTCACATCGACCTGTTGTATTCCCTTTCAAACCACACCGCTCAAAACTAGTTTGTTGCATGCTTAGTAGATCTTTAGTTACAAATCATTACATTTGATAAACAAATCTAACTAGCCTCGATTCTTTACCCACCAATCCAACCCAAGGTGGGGGAGTAGTGACCCCTTCAGCCCCTCTTTTATTTCACACCCCATCAATCTATGTGTGCAAATATATAATTCTTTATCCCTTTCTCTTAAAATCTTAGGGCACTTTTAATTAAATATCAAAGTGTATATATACAATAATAGTACACGTATGAGCTACATCACTCGTAGCCCAGCAGTGTAAAGATTATCTAGTACTAATGTACCGTTGTCCAGGGGACGTACTAATGTACTAATAGTACATCCTTTCCATGGAGGATCTTTACATGTCACTATGAGATGAGATGATGGTGATAGTGGGTATGATGGTGATAGTATGAGGGTGATAATGAGTATGAGGGTGATAGTGAGTATGAGGGTGTGGAACCAGTGGAAACACTTAAACCTAACTTAAGCCTAACTAACCAAATCCTGGTGATCGTCGGGTTAGTTCCCCTTTTGGGAAAAATACTCCAAACTACTTTTATCCTTATGCTAGGTAAACTTGTGTGTGTGTGTGTGTGTGGGTGTGTGTATACCTTATGTTAGCACATGATCTGAATTATTTATTAAATAACAATTATTAAATTAATAATATGACTCGTAGGTTTTATTGGTATATTACCTGAAGTATGCGAGCTGTAGAGCTAGTTGAATGTATGCATCAGGACTTACTCTACAGGACTTGATAAAGTCCTTTCCATATCCATTATAGCGGTACACGAACAAATCCAGATCTTCAATAAGGCTGAAAAATGCGACTAACGTCATTTTTGTATTGTTTATAGATTGAGTTTTTTTTAAATAATTTGCTGTTTATTGTCTTTGACTATTCGCAACACATAATCTATGCATTGTTAATTTTTTTTCAATTTTATTTTGTATGTTAAATGATTTCAATTAAAAAAAATATCGAACTTGGGGATAGTACGTTTTTTGTGAATGTCAAAAATGTTTGCTTTGTGACATAACACTACAAAAATGCATTATCATTATTATTATTATTATTATTATTATTATTATTATTATTATTATTATTATTACTACTATTAATCAACACATAAAAATACCTGCTTCGGTGGCTGCATGGTCTAACACGCTACTCTCGCAGTAAATTAAACTGCCGATGACGGGAATATCGAGGTTCAAATCTCGGTCAGGTGTACTGAGTGAGGTTTTTCCAAAACGGTTTTCCATTCTACCTACACGCAAATGTGGGTACACTTTCTCTAAATGTAATCTTTTAAATCCTTAAAACATATAAACCAAACGGATAGTAAACGCGGAGCTAAACAAAATCTAGCAAAATGTCCACAAAAATAAATCTAACAATATATTCTTAAATTATTGAGCATATTTTAATATTCTTTTTGTAGCAACATATGTATGAATTTACATAGTTTTTTCCCCTATAATTTGGTCTGAAATATTATTAAACATCTCTTAGTGAATTTACAAGAAACAAACTCTCTCGAGGAAGACCCACAACGCAAAGGAATAGTAATTATTGCATAGATACAAGACGGATTAACTTATGACGTAATGTACACAGTTATGCTTAGAATAAAAACCACCCCAACCTATAAAACCAAACCTTACATGTATCAGCAAATAAAAAGTTTGATTAAGCTAGGATGGGAATATTAATAAACGAGACTATTAATGTTTTTTTCGAAATATTTTAAAATTAACCAAGATAATAAAGTAATAAATAAATAGGCCCAGGATGGTGAACAAGCTGGAATAAGAACAGAATGGGTGTAAAAGCAAAGAAGACATTTTAATGCTTAATCTAGTTAATTTATTGCTTTAAATAATATAAATAATGGCAGTAATAATGTTAATATTGGTATGTCTGTATTCTTAATCTATTTTGGTAAGAGTAAGCAACAAAAAATATGTTTTTTAGCACCGTGTCTTACTACCCGTTTGGCTTACACACTTATGTACTAGTTGCGCTAGTGGTTTTAGTGATGAGGAAGTTTATATTTAGATGAAGTGTACCCGCATTTTCATGGAAGGAGAGTGGAGGGAAAATCAGCAGTCTAGTCTACTGTGAGAGCAGCACCTTAGACCATTCGGCCACCGAAGCGGGTGTTACAAACATTAACACGAGGTGTACTATACCCCTCCCCCAATTGCTCTGTATCTATCCGCTCACCAGTCGAGGTTATGTGCGGCCTGGTACATGGTCCTCTGCAGATTCTGATCAAGAGACCACTCCAACCGGACCGCCGGGGAGAGTTGAGGGTTGTTGTTGGAGACGTTGCCGCCGCCGTCTGGTTGGCTGTCCACCTGCTTCAACACATCTTCCACCAGCTGGACCACCGCCACGCCCTCCGCGGTGGAGTGCTCGTAGCACAGACCGCACGCCCCGTCACTCGAAATGATCAACTAAAGTGGTACAGAAGAGAAAATAGGAGAGTTTATTTCAGTTGTCACTATCGCAAGTGTACGGCACCCTTGGCTCAGTCGGTAGCGTGTCTGTGTACTGAGTTAAAGAGTCCCGGGTTCGATTCCCAGCATGGCCGAAAATTTATCATTAATGAAAATATGGGTTTACCCTTTCACAGTGATAAATTAACTGCGAGGGACTGGATGTTGTGTCTGTCCTAATCTTAAGTTAGATTATAAGACATATGAAGCTAAGACAGGCCTAGCAAGCCGGTACTGGAAAATATATGGCTTGAATAAAAAACTGACCACAGGCTGGAAACAGTAATGGATGTAAAAAAAAGTGCAGAAAATTCCACTTTGATGCGTTTCCTTGTTCGAGATTAGCTGTGTGCATAATATTCCAGATAATAAACCGTGGAATGAGTTTTTAAGCTTTTTGAAATGGCGTTTATTCAGTCTTTTCCAATCCTATCTCTTTAGTTAACTATAGGCCCTCGAATCCCTAGGAATACTCGAGATTCGATGACTTGAGAAAATTTTGGATTCGAGACTCAAATCCTTAAAAAAATTTTTTTTTTAAGTTTTGAAGTGAAATTCGTTTTAGAGCTTTAATACTGCTTATTGGTGGCTCATAACCAATTATAATTATAGGATGAACCTAACAACCAGGCCCCAGACCAGTAATTTAACACCTAACTTAATGTATGAATATTATAATGAATGGATTATAAGAAAGAATGTTAACATTCAGTTAATATTTGTATTTTATATTATTATTATATTTACTTTTGTGTTCATAATTTTTTTTCCAAGATTCGGATTTGTAATCGGGATTTGGGATTTGAAGGTAATTTGTAGATCCGGATTCGAGATTCGGATTCATAAAACAGGGGATTCGACCCAACTCTAGACTTTTAATGATCCAGCTTATGATAATTACATAAAATAAATATATATTTTCAGCCACTCAAATTTATTCATCACCATCCCTTCAGATGTAGATGGGTGGTTAGCACACTTGAATAAATCAGGAGACCCGAGTTTGATCCTTGTGAGTCTTTCTAGGGATACCTTTTTTCCTACAGCATTGTTTTTCATCTCTCTTTCCATGCAAATGATGGTAAATTAATTTAAATTCACCCTCCGCTTTTTCCCTAAGGATAGCTAGACCAAGTAGCAAGAAGCCCCATTACTGGTTTTATAGTAACACAATAAATATTTTGTAGATTTTTTATTACCACGTCTTACTACCCGTTCGGGTTATACGCTTATGTAATAATTACGCTAATGGTTTAAGGGTTAGGAAGGTTATATTTATAGGAAATGTACACACATTTGCGTGTAAGAAGATTGGAAAACAATTTTGGAAAAACTACCCTCAGTACACCTGACAAAGATTCGAACCTTGATATCCCCCTCATCGGCAGTCTCGGCTACTGCGAGAGTAGCACTTTAGACTATGTGGCCACCGAAGCGGGTTTTTGTTTGTTAAGTGTGTTTACCTGGATGGTAACGTCGAACCACCTGTTGGCAGAGTTGGCGGAACTGCCTCCTCCATGCAGCATCTGGTGCATCATGTTGGTTTCGTCCCTGTCGCCGGCCACCAACCCCCTCCCTTCCACCGGTATGTCATCCCTTGGAGCCTTGCAATTGAAGCTGGTAGGTAGAGGGTCATCGATACAAACCATCATCAATGACTTTTCAATACTCTTCAAGTTATTGCTGTTTCTTTCATCTGAAACAAACATTTTTATCAGCACATTTTTGTTGGTACCGTAAAACCCCGTGTCCAAAATCCCAGATAATCAAAACACACTTTTTTTGGAAAACGGGAGAAGTAAATTAAGTCAAATGAAATATATTTTTATTGGTTAACAAACTCAGAGTTAAAAGATAATTTTAAGGAAAAGTGATATCTGATAATAAATGTTTGATATTTACAAGGTGTGGTGCTAAGTACACCTAGCTACGAGAGTTTGATTCCCGTTTGATACCTTGGGTATTTTTCACGAAAGGGAAAACCCCATTGGTCACCAGGGTTTGGTTAGGTAAGCTTAAGTTAGGTTGTAAATGTTTTTCATTGATTCCACACCCTCATACTCACTATCACCCTCATACTCTCTATCACCCTCATACTCACTATCACCATCACCTCATCTCATAGTGACATGTAAAGATCCTCCACGGAAAGGATGTACTATTAGTACATTCTGACGTCCCCTGAACAACGGTACATTAGTACTGGATAATATTTACACTACTGGGCTACAGATTGAAGTAGCACAGCTTCGTAATATTATTATTATTACTATTACTAGCCCAATGAAAGCATGGGATACAACATTACTGATTAAAAGAAAGATTGCATCTAGTAAGGTATTTAGTCCCAAAAGGTTAAGCATATTATCATACACCTAATTATCAGGGTAGGTATTAAGTTAATTTAGAAATAGATTCTCATACTAAGGGAAGTTTGTTTCTTTGGTCTAGCTATGGAATTGTATTTATCTTTC
>CABFWO010000168.1:310894-331789 GCA_902155825.1 Timema genevievae | reverse complement strand
ACATACATACATACATACGTACATACATACGTACATACATACATACATACATACATACATACATACATACATACATACATACATACATACATACATACACATATAAGCACATATATGCATATACATACATACATGCATATACATACATACATGCATATACATACATACATGCATATACACATACATACATACATACATATACATATAAGCACATATACATATACATACATACATAGATACATACATACATACATACATACACATATAAGCACATATATACATATACATACATACACATATAAGCACATATATACATATACATACATACACATATAAGCACATATATGCATATACATACATACATGCATATACACATACATACATACATACATACATACATAGATACATACATACATATACATAGATACATACATCCATACATACATACATACATACATCCATCCATCCATACATACATACATACATACATACATACATACATACATACATATACATATAAGCATATATATACATATATACATACATACGGCCAAAACATGTGTCTGTATTGCACAAAAGGCTCTTTTCATGATAATGTGACTGTATATTAATAATTCTAACACGTCAAAGTATTCAAATTACTGGCGGTACGTCACGGCTGTGTATGCCGTATTGAGTGAGCTGCCCGACTTTAAATTAGATCGTGAGAAATGTGATTAGCGTTCACACAGATCCGTGTAATACCTGAGCTTATCATTACTCATTCTAATTAATTAAATACAATCCAATGTAAGCTATGTTTCTAGCTATTTTGGACATTTAATAATACACGGCATTTAATGTTTTATTACGTCCATTGATTACCATTGAAATTACTTTGCTATATTTTTTACCTTTCGAAAATAAAAACGGAATAATTTGGAGAGACAAAGATTTATACTTAATACGATTGAGTAGGTATTAAGTTTATAATACATGTATGTGCATGTATGCAAATTTGAGGACATGTAGACCATGACGTAAGGCTCTTCTTGTACGGTTCTTATGGGACAGAATGGACATTGCTCAAATACCTATGGGTGTTTAACCCTAAATGGTTTCCCACAGTCCCTTCACGCAAATGTAGGAACATTCTTAAAATATAAAAAATGTTACTTTAGGCCTATTACTTTAATGTAAATATTCGGATACAATGAACGGGTAATAAAATGTAGAAAGTGGACAAATATAAATATTTGAACGTAAGTCTTTCAAAGGTTTGTCGTTCAGCTTCCAAATCACAAAATACTAAGGATCTTACTACCCGTCCAGGATAGCTGATAATTTACAGTAAAGAGACATGAATAGAGAAGGTAGGGCTTTTATAAAATTTAACTGCATTTTCGTTGAGGGAGAGTGAAAAAAACCACCCTGAGTACTGAAATTCCAACCTCCAGTCATCGGAAAACCTGAATTAAATAATAATTTCGACTAAATTAATAGCGATGAAATCCGATTTGGTGACCGCATGGTCTAAGGCACTACTCTAACAGACTAGACTGCCGATTATGGGTATATTGAGGTTCTAATTTCGGTCGGGTGTAATAAGGGTGTTTTTCTACTCTCCCTCCAGACAAATTCGGGCACACTTCCTATAAATATATCCTTTTAAATCCCTAAAATCATTAGCGTAATTAGTACATAAGCGTATAACAAAAACGGGTAGTAATACGTGGTGCTAAGAAAACTATGCAATATTTTATATAGATTTTTTCGAAATAATTTTTAACTTATTTTAAATGTTTGTAATACAAACTCACATGTTTGTTTTTAAATCGTGCCCCTTATAGTATAACAAGGCCGACATTAAAACATGTTGTGCAATAGTTTGTGCTACAATTTTCGATACCATTTTAACATATAGCCATTTAATGATTCGCTATCGGCTTTCTTCTGAATGGTTCTTAAAATTGAAAAATAACACCTGGTCACGGGAATCGAGCCCGGGACCTTTGGCTTAGTACGCTAAGGACCTAACCATTGAGCTATCCAGGAATCTTCCCGTGCCCAGGGTCATTTTTCACTCATATTGTAAGACAGAGTCTGTGATGGACGTGTGTAAATTGTCGGCTACTAGTATGTGATTATATTAATATCACGAGCTATCAGATAACGCAGCCATCTTTGACTCGGTAGTTGGGTTATTGCTACCACTTGTACAATTATTATAATTGTAAGGGATTGCATATTTAAGAACCAAATAGCCAAAGCTATTATTTATGCTTTTTAATGAGGAATTTTCCATCTAGATATCATATACCGAAAATTGAAAAATTACACCTTAACATCTCCACGTTCATCATAGAATCTGCCTTAAAATATGAGTGAAGAATGACCCTGGGCAAGGGACGATTCCTGGATAGCTCAGTGGTTAGAGCATTGGCGTACTAAGCCGAAGGTCCCGGATTCGATTCCCGTGTCCAGGTGTTATTTTTCAATTTTCAGAATATGATATCTAGATGGAGAATTCCTCACTAAAAATCATTAATTATAGCTTCGACTATTTGATTCTTACAATGAAGAAAGTTAATATAAACAGGCCTGAAGTTGTCGTGTCGTAGAATGTCGCACTCTTTAAAGAAATACCAGGAGTTTGGAATAACCAGGAATAACCCATAAAGCATACCTAATCATCAGGTCGAGAGGTATAGAGTATGGTGTACCAACAGTTTAGTAGTATCACTTGGCTTTAAACCCGCACCATGCTGTAATAGTGCAACCAGCTACGATCCTAAGGGTCCCAGGTTCGATTTATGGCTGGTGCCATGGGTAATTACTTCAACGACAACCAGGATTGGGTTAGTTAGGCTTAAGTTAGGTTTAAATGTTTCCACTGGTTCCACACCCTCATACTCAATATCACCATCACCATCATCTCGTAGTGACATGTAAAGAGCCTCCATGGAAATGCTGTACTATTAGTACATTCGGGCATTTCCTGGACAGCGGTACATTAATACTGGATAATATTTCCACTACTGGGCTACAAATGATAATATTTTTATATTACTTAGCTGTAGCTTGGTATCAAGGTCAAAGGGGGCACATATTCATAATAACTTTTTTTAAATTGTTTTTGTGTTTACTATCCCCAACTCAAATGGGTCCTACAAATTACGGTTCATCCTGTATATAAATTTATATTACTTTTATTTATAAAGACTAAAAAATTAGTGTCAAAATTATAATGTTTTGTTTAAAGTAGTTTTTTATACATGCATTTAAACTAAACCAATATTTTAGAGTTTATGTGTACAGTATTTTAAACGTTAATCTGACGAATAAACATACATTATGCTACTGTAAACATGTGCTACCATGTGATAAAACGCATTAGTCTTGTCTCTTTATTTTACAGTAAATGTCTACGAGTTGCCATTTAGTCATATTTATGATCACACCCGACGCATATTACAATTTAATGTTCGTACCGCGTATAGTCGTGTTTAGTTTAATTAATTGGAAATGAATCTACAAATATATTTGTTGAATATAAATCTGTTTTTATTCCTGTCAAGTGGAAATGTTTCCATATAATTTATTTATGTTTATCATTTTAGGATTGGAGTTCTATCAATAATATGAGAATCTTTACAATATTTTTTAGCACCGCGTCTTACTACCCGTTAAGAGTTATAAGCTTATGTTCTAATTATGATAATGGTTTTATTGATAAGGAAGCTTCTATTTTTAGGAAGTGTACTCGCATTTGCGTGGAGGGAGAATTGAAAACCATTTTGGGTAAAAAAACACCTCATTACACCCGATTGAGATTCAAACTTAGGTCCACCCTCCTCGTAATCGTCAGTCTATTATACTGTGAAAGAAACACCTTAGACCATATGGCCACCGAAGCAGGCTGCAACTTTTATTGTTTTTAATAAATGGTGAAACATAAACGTAATTTATTCGTGTGTGTAAATACTTAATCAGTAACATTAATAATATGTTAAAAATAATCAGTTTGGAATTTTTACTAAACAAAGCAAACAAATTAGTTACTTAAAAAACTTTTTTTTTGAACTACAGATCTTAATACCCATCCAGGCTCTCCAAATTTTGTCTCTAATAAATTAAGGATGGCGAAGGTAGAATTTAGTGGAAATAGGCCTTTTTATCTAGGAAATAAAAACACACCTTAGTAAAAAAAACCAGATGGGATTCAAACCAGGACTACCCAATACCCGTAAGAGGAGATTAGAAGAGCCTCACACTTGGTCCACGTGCCCACCAATGCAGGTTACAAAGATTTTTTTTTCACCTTGTCTTACTATCTGTGTGGGCTGCATCCATTAGCGTACATTAAAGTGGCCGATACATTTGCGTGGTTTTCCACTCTCCCTCCACGCAAATGCGGGTTCACTTCCTCTAAATTCAACCCTCCCAATTCCTAATCCATTAGAGTAATTAGTACTTAAGCGCATAACCCGAACGGGTAGTAAGACGTGGTGCTAAATATTATTATTATTATTATACATTTGCGTGAAGAAAGCGTGGGTGAACATGAATAAAATTCACTTAACAATCCCTGCCAGGATTCAAATCCCAGACATCTCCAGCACTCGCAGAGTAGACTATAAGTCACCCACCTCTGTGGTCACATGGTCTAAGGCGCTACTCTCGCAGTAGCAGGCTGCCGATAACGGGGAGATCAAGGTTCGAATACCGGGTCAGGTGTACTAAGGGGATTTTTTTTTCCAAAATTGTTCTCCACTCTTCCTTCAAGCAAATACGGGTACACTTCCTATAAATATAACCTTCATCCTTAAAACCATTAGCGTAATAACTAGTGTACATAGGCGTGTAACCCGAACGGGTAGTAAGACACGGTATTTAAAATAAATAAAACAGACTATAAGTTTCTAACATTTTGTTTGCGTACCTGGCTTATAAAATACAAATTCTAAATACCAATATTTTTTATTAAAAGATTTGATTAATATATAATGGAGATTTTCTATTATTACTTGGTGACATGGTGGTCTAGGGGTGAGGTGTCAGACTTCTGTGCTGGGGGTCCAGGGTTCAATCCTCGGTCCCGGCACATATTTATCTGATTGTCAAACTCTTCCTTCACCTCTGACAAGACGTGTATTAATCACAACTTGTGAATGTGTGGAATGCCAGGCCTACCACCGTGGTTCGGATCCCATGTTAAACTGTAGGTCCTCCATTTCATCTCACAATCACCCTACCATTACACTTTGGCGTAAGTGAGTATAACCCGAACGGGTAATAATAATGATAGTAATAATACTTTACTACAATTACTATGTGAAAGTATTACCAATATAGCAACGGTATTTTTAGTATTATCAGTGCAGAGGTTGCCGATACGTGGCTGTCATGAGCGATGAGCCGACAAAAGGCAATCAACACAGATATATCAATATTCTCATATCAGTAATACATATTCATGATCTTCCCTCCCTCCACCGGTCGACCAATGCTTCCCAACAAGCGTGGGAGTACAGTGAGGTATTTGCGAGCGCAGCGCGGAGGGATCTGGTTGGTTGGCGACGACACGAGTCTGCGTGGTAGAGGCGTCGCTCCTGATTGGCACGCAACCCAGCATGGCAGCGTGCATGTTAGGCGGGACAGCATCCGGCCCCTCTGACTAGGTACAAGGTAGGGTGTGGGAGAAGAACCGATTAAGGTACTTTTAGAGGTGGGATGGTTCCGTACTGTTAGATATTTTGGGAGGCAGCCATCGGTGGTAGTTATTGATCTGTTGGTTCCGTTTCCCTGTTTCAACTGCTATATAATTTTAGCTTTATACACACTAAAAATAGTGTATTGAACAAATAATTAATGAACAAATTCATGAACTATACATACATATCTAATCACGCCATTCCCTTACTGGGTAGGCAATAAACTGTACAGATATCTCGAAAAACAACTATTTCCATCCTCACTAACTTTCTCCACACTTCCCTATCCTTGCATACTCCCTTCAACATCCATACACCGAGTCATACATGCTCTTTTAATCTTAAAACTCTTAATGTTTCTCTTTTTCACTCATTCGTGTACAACATTTAGCCACGTCTTACATAGCCTACTCCTTCCTTTTGATCCACACACTCTACCTTCCTATATTTTCATCTTCAGTCGATCCACACTCATCCTCTCAACATACCCAAACCAACGTAAGACGCTTCTTTCACATTGACCTATTGTATTCCCTTTACATTACTGGCTGTCCATTCGAGTTTTTCCACATACATTTCTTAGATGTATCATTCCAACCGCATTCACCTTGCTCTTGTACTAATTTAGGCCTATTAACACTCCTTTGAGGTTATTTTTGCCTTACTGTCAACGTGAGTTATCCATAACTAACAAGAACTATCTAAAGGTCACACATGTTGAGAGAAAATCTGGTTTTGAAGGAAATGTGTCAACTCTACCCTGCCTAGAGAATGAATAATCTTCCAAGCGCACCCGAATAGAATCAAACTTCAGACTTTCCATGTCTGTCAGAAGTGAAAATTAACAACACCAGCTCTACCGGTAACTATAAACATTTCGTCAAAAAATGTATCGACAAATCTTGGTTGCAGATTAAATTAAGTGAAAAATGACAATCTGGACATGTGAAACTTTGACTAAAGCCAATTTTAACTGGTGGTTGTATTTTATCAGTTTGTGAGACGTATGAATTAGTTTCATAGTAGCAGCTTTATAATAACCATATTTATGTACTTTATGATTATTCTTCCTTCCTAAATCTAACAGTTAAGAGATTTTTCATTGAAATTGCTACTAATTAGTAGTTTTGTGAACATTAAACCTCGCCCCCTTCATGTTCTTATCGTTAATACAGTCTTAACACCCGATTTGGTGGCCACATGGTCTAAGGCACAACTCTCGCAGTAGACTAGACTGCCGATGACGGGGAAATCGAGGTTTAAATCTTGGTCAAGTGTACTGAGGATGGTATTTCATTAATGGTTTTCCACTCTACCTCCACGAAAATGAGGATACACTTACTCTTAATATTACTAATCTAATTGCTATAACCATTAACGTAATTAGAACATAAGCGGATAAACTGAATCATTGCCTAAAGAGGTTTACAAAAAGATCTTTCAGATATGGTGTTTTAGATATATGTAAAAAAAATGTACATAATTATATTGTATACTAAAACAATAATAATTTATAATGTAATATTTATGCTTTATAATATAATGGCTAAGGCTGCTTTCAATAAGAATAGGATGCTAGTGACAAAAAAACAACAACTGAACCTTATGATGAGATAGAAACTGTTGTAGTTCTAGTGGATGATTAATGAAGTTCCAAGAAGATGTAGAATTGAAAAAAAAACAGTCTACAGGAGATTGTAAGAAGAAATGCCAATTGGATGGGACAAATTGTGTCGAGAAATGACTTACGGAATGATGCGGTGTAAGGCAAAGAAGAAAGTATAGTAAGTGGGACTATGAAGACAGCAAATGTAACTGATTGTGGACCTCAAATAACGGAACAAAATTAGGTTTCAGAATATAATTATTGAAGCTGCTGATAGGACATGTTGGGGTACCAAATTTGGATATGGCAAACAAACTTGTCGAAAGAAAGAACACCTAAAAATAACGATGAAGACACAAAAAGTCAATTTTTCTACTCAAAATTCCTTTGAAGACGGGAGAAAGCTTTCCACAAATTTATCAACATATCGAACACGCCCTCTTTTAAAAAGATTTGCTAGACCTGACCTAGGCTAGACACGAACCATGGTTTTATTCGTGTGGCTTCACAAGAAAAATAGAAGAAGATAGGTAAATATGGTAACAAAGCAAACACGTCCTGAGGTATATACAAAATTATATAGGAGGGGAGAGAAACAAACGTAAAGAGAAAGAGAAAAAATAAAATTAAGAGAGAGGAAGAGTTAAGACACATGTAAGAACAAACACTGTAAAGAGTGGACAGAGAAGTAAGATAGGAGTAAGGAAGGAAGGTAAACAAAGAGTAGAAATTATGTTCAAGTGAGAAACAGCGGCCAAGGAAGAAGAATATGGTAACGGATAAGATGAAAAGGGGAAGAAAGGAAAGAAGAACAATGAAGGTAAAGAAAATAAATGTTTCTTCGGTGGGGTAGGGGGAAGGGGGGGAAGCATTGGGGTGGACTGGGTCTGGGAAGGTAATGTACTAAGGTATTGTATACATATGTATATGATTATATTTTAAACTATATAATGAAGTATCTAATTATATATATATATGTCATTAAATATCTCAGCAGATATTGGCTTGGTTTTCGTCTTTACCTTTATTCTCCTTCTCTTCTTTTTTTTACTCTTTGTTTACCTCTAAACCCCCCATAATTTACCTCCACTCCCATTACATTATTTAATGCCTATCCCTTAATTATTTTCATTCCCTTTCATCCACTCTTTGCCTTGTTCATCGTCATATATTCTTCCTGCTGTTTATTCATTTCCAATAAAATAACCATCAACTTTTTGTTTTCTTTCCTTCCTTACCACTTTCAATCCTCTCTCTCTCTCTGTCTGTCTTATCATTGACAGCGTTCTTTCTCAGTGGCGTACCGTGATCTTTCTTTTTGGTGAAGCCAGGTCAAAGTTTTTTTTTCCTTGCCATCCACCTGCAAAAATGTAAATTCCTTCTAACAGTTTAGCTTCAATTTTTCCTTGCAGGTTTAATGAAGAAAATTGAGTTTTTAATAAATCTTCTCAACTCATTTTGATTAATCATTTTCACTCCTCACATCACTTCTTGGGTCTTAACATATACTTAAACACAGACACATAAACAAAAAACTACCCAAATATAGACAACCTTTATCGTAAAGTGGTCCTGCTCAGACTGGTCCTATTCGCTAGTGTAAAGCTGACACCGGAATGGTAGGGGGAGTGACCTTGAGAGACACCTCACACTGGGTGTGGACTCTCCGAGAGGGCCTGTTACAGCTGGCCCGCGTCAGCTTCTAGATTCAGTCACTAGAGAGCTGGCACAGTCCTCGCGTGACGTTTGGAGCGAGTAATGAATAGCCTTGATTGGAATACTGTGTAACGATTCCGATAATTCACTGCCCTTAGAGAATGGTGCTCCACTTCATATTCATGTTTTTCCCCCTAAATGTTTATAGAATAAAAATAAAGAAAAAGTATGTATTTATGTTGAAAAAATGTTGGGGGGCCTGAATCCTGTGGCCCCTCAGGACGGGCTTCCTCTGTTCTCTCCTCCACAGTTGTTCATCTTTGATTATACTCCCCCCTTGTTCATCGTGTTCTTTCTCCCTCTTCTCTGAAATAATGTTCGGCTGAAAGGAGCTTCATATCTCTTTCCATTGGAGACAGTTACCGTCAATCCAATTATTATTTTTAATTCTCCACCCCTCGCGCACTCCGGTGTGCAAGTGCTGTTAGACACGGGGGTTGAAGGTTCAGCTGGTTGAATGGGGGGGAGTTATCACCGCTACATACTTGGGTTGGAAACCGGGTGATCGAGGGGGGAGCACGTTTTGGTAATGTCATTTACTTTACGAATCAGTGATCAAACAATTTTCCTAGTTAGCGTTCGTCGTGAGGATGAGCTTATGAGTACAAACTGGGTTCAATCAAAAATAGATCGGAGTCGTTCTGTAACATTACATTTTATTGAACACGCTGCTGATTTAAAAAAAATTTATCACCACGTCTTTCTACCTATTCAGGTTACACGCATACTCTAATGGGGTAGGGAAGGGTAAGGAAGCATTTTAGAGGTAATTTATACCGGCATTTGCGTGGAAGAAAGGTGGGAAACACATTTTATGGAGAACTGCCCTCAGTAGACACAACCGGGATTCAAATACCGACCTCCCTGCCATCATCAGGCCACTCTAGCACGAGAAGTGATGCCTTAAGATTGCCACACACCAAGTCGGATCGGAACCCTACGAACGGAAATGAATTTTGTACCCCCCCCCCCGGCAGGGGTAAAAAAAAAGCCCCTACCGGNCCCACACACACACACACAAACACTGGTTCGTAATTCAATTCATGTCAGTCGGAAGACATAGTAAGCAAAGACCCGCTTCGGTGGCCGCATGGTCCAAGGCACTACTTATCCAATAAACTAGACCACCGATGACAGGGAGATTGGGGTTCGAATCTCGGTTGGGTGTAATGGGGTTGGCCTTTTTTTCCAAAATGATTTTACACTCTACCTCCACGCAAATACGGTGTACACTTCATATAAATATAGAATTCTTAGTTCCTAAAACCATTAGCGTAATTAGTACATAAGCGTAAAATCCAGATGGGTTGTAAGACACGGTGCTAAAAAAAATATCAGATACAAAATTCACTCTACCGACAATTTATTCATAAGCCTAACTGTGAAAGGGGATACCCCAATTATACCGCTGATGAATTTGTTGGACGTACCGAAAATCGAACCTGGGGCTCATTTGATGGACGCGATACCGACTGATCCAAAGTTTCGGATAATTATTGATTGAAGCACGCTCTTAAGTCAAATCGTGAATAAATCACACGTTCATTCGATTTTACACGTTTAATCGAGTTCTAAAAAAAAAAAGTGTTGAGGCTTTGCATTGGATGCCCTTAATTTTATTTAGTGATACATTGCATTATCAAAATTATCTTTAATCATCATCATATTTATTGAACTAAAAAATAAACTTAAATTTTTAAATCTATCTATACATAAAAAAATGGATTTTAAATTTTGGAGCCAAAATCAGTTCATACACACAATTTAATCTTATGTTGCATTTAAAAAAAATCATATTAAATTGATTCATACTAAACTGCACGTATTTAAATTATAGCTTTAAATTTTATTTCTATTATAATCTCACGTCTCTTATTACTTCATAACATCACCGCTAGATTGCTACTCCAATTGTTTTCTACTAACATACTTTCAATTTCTGTCAACAGATAGCTCTCACTTCTTTCTCCGTTGACGGGAACAATAAAATGCGTAGGTTTCAACTTTGTTGAACATTTTTAACAATTTGAAATTTAAATTACTGAAATTGCAAGTGAAATATTGCTCGCAATAAACAGTTTTTCTACTGTTTCTATTTATTCATACAAGAAAAAATAAACATGCAAATATTTATACACATTTTAAAATCGAATTCTGGAAGTTTGAACTCAAAAAACAAAACAAACCATACTAAAATAGTAGACAAAATAATAAAAAAAAAACACTTGAGAATGTATCATTTAGAAAACTCAATAAGGGTGATGTTTTTGTCCTAGTTTGGTTATGCATAATTTTTATATTTATTTTGTTGCTATGTGTATTAATTGAGGAATACAATTTTGTTAAGGTTTCAGGGTGTCTATTTTAACGTACTTTGACTATACTTTTGAATCGTTGACACACAGTTCACCCTTCTCTTCACCCCATCAATTCATTTTCTTGTCCCTGTAGAGGGGGAACAAATTAAAATTGAATTTTAGTATCCACGTGTACTTTTCTCATCGCATACCTGAGGGTGTTCTATCTTCTATACACACACACACACACACACACGCACACACACACACACAAGGATACATGTAAATTAAAATACAAATAACTTTTTCAGAAAAAAAAAGTGCTGACAATTTTGAACTCTTTTTAAACGAAATATCAAAAGTATTCATACGACTATTATGTGTGTTTATTTTTTAGCACCGAGTCTTACTACCCATTCGGACTATACGCTGTGTGTGTGTAATTGGTTGATAAACTTCGCGAGGCATTTAAGTGGAGACGCTCAAATTTCCCGATAAAGAAGCATTTAAAAAAAATGTTTCGATTAAAACCAATTTTTTTTAGGGGACAAGAGAACAGCGCTAGTTATTTTTTATTGGGTGGATGTCTTCAAGGTTATTTCAAGGTCAATTAAGGTTTTTAAAATTAGAACCTATAATTTTTGTAACGGCATTTTACTCCAAAGAAAAATCGATTTATCAAACTTTTTTATTTTATATCAATTTTTGGAGACTTATGTTTTATATAACAATTTTTATGCAATAAAATTTTAGTACATAAAAATGTATCAATGTTAATGGTCATCATTTTGAACATTTACTGAAATAATTTTATAAATAGTATTGCATTTGACTTATTAAGAATAGCATAATGTAATAAAAGGTTATTGAATAATAGTATTTATAAAAATTGCAAGTTAAAATATATTTAAGAATGGATTCCAAGTAAAAAGAAAATTAAAGCAAAAGATTTTTGGGTAGATAAAATCTCGGTAAAAAAAAACTTTTCCACACCAACTCAAAATTAACTTTTGTTGTTCTCTTTTCCCCTTAAAAACAAAAAACTTTTGTCATAACAAATTTTCTATAAAATGCGATACATACATACATACATACATACATACATACATATCATACATACATACATACATACATACATACATACATACATACATACATACATATATAACTTTACATACATACATACATACATACATACATACATATATAACTTTACATACATACATACATACATACATACATATATAACTTTACATACATACATACATACATACATACATACATACATATATAACTTTACATACATACACACATACATACATACATACATACATACATACATACATACATACATACATAAATACATACATACATAAGTTTACATTATACATACATACATAAGTTTACATTATACATACATACACACACCGAGTCATACTTACTCTTTTATTCTTAAAACTCTTAATGTTTCTCATTTTTACACATTCGTCTACAACATTTAGCCACGTCATACATGTCCTACCCCTTCCTTTTGATCCACACACTCTACCTTCATATATGTGCTTCATCACTCGATCCACACTCATCCTCTCAACATGACCAAACCAACGTAAAACGCTTCTTTCACATTTACCTATTGTATTCCCTTTCGAACAGCACTCCTTCAGCATCCATTCATTACTGACTCTGTCCATAAGAGTTTCTCCACATACATTTCTTATATATCTCATTCCAACAGCATCCACCCTGCTCTTGTGTTTCTCCTGACAAACCCACGCTTCACATCCCTAAAACAATGTTGGTGTTAACACACTTTTATATACTGCCATCTTTGCCTTCTTTGATGCTACTTCATTCTTTGCAATAGTCCAAATAAACATTGTTGTTTTTACATGTTCTTTACAACATATTTGTATTATTTCAACACATTAGAGATGAATGAGCAATGAGCACCTGGGGATCTCTAATAATTATAGAGGACTTGAAACTCTGAGGTGAGGTACAAAAATACTACCAACCATACACCAAAGAATTTTCCTTTTAAGGTTTCCCTTACTCCTGAGAGTTAACCTTCCCTTTTCTTGAGATTAATTAATGTACTTAAAAAAAAGTTGGAACTAGAAAGATAATTTTATGTATTTTCATTTAATTTCAGTTAAACTCGTCTTGAAGTTGAAGTAAAGAAGGATAAGTTAGTTTCGGAATAAAATAGAAAGAGGACGAAGTTTTCTTAAGACGAGTTCTAAAACTGAAGGGAGCCTTATAGAGAGGATTAACGTCAAAGAAACCTGATAGAATAGCAATAAAAAACCAACTAACTGATAGGCGCCTCAAGCTTTTTTTTAAATAAATAAACATTGAACAATTGTTTTAAAGTATTGTTAGTTGAAATACTTATCTCATTATAGTGAAATACATCTCATAAATATTTAAATTATAATAACTGGTGGTCTAGGTGTAAGGTGTCAGACTTCTGTGCTGGGGGTCCGGGGTTCAATCCTCGGTCCCAGCACAGATTTTTCTGATTGCCAAACCCCTTCCTTCTCCTCTGACAAGACGTGTATTAATCACAACTTGTGAATGTGAGGAATGCCAGGCCTCCACTGTGGTTCGGATCCCACGTTAAACCGTAGGTCCTATATTTCATCTCACAATCACCGCGCATTAGCGTATGTGCGTACAACCCGAACAGGTAGTAAGACGAGGTGCTATTAATAAAAATAATAATAATAATAATAATAATAATAATAATAAAGAAAATCATCAAAATATCTAGTATCTATTGTAACTATTAAATTATTTTTGTATGTTTAGCCAAATACTCGCAAATGTCGCATAAAACGGGTTCAACAAAGTGGATTTACGAACCGAGCTAAGAAAAAAAAAATTGGCTCCGAACCTAATCGAGATCGTTAAGGAGTTGTGTTTGTACGATGAACAACCGCCTCTAATATATTTTAGGTTATAATCCCACTAGGGTCGAAATGTAGTTTTCAAGCGCCGTGAAACTAAGCTGAGATCAAGTTATTTGAGATTAACAGTAATTGAGGTTACATAAACAACTAATATTTAAACTTGTGTAAAATAAAAAACAAACAAATGAGTTCAAAACCAGTTAATTCTATTTCGATCCTCTGCAATTATAAATAGCTTTTGTTTTTACATTATTGATTAATTTGTACAGTCTAAACAAACATGCATTGTACAATCCAAGGTAAAATAAATGTGACTAAAAACTAAATTAAATAAATGTAAGTAGTTTATTTGGAGACGTGGCAGTAGGCCTAAAGTCATTTGGCCTAAAAGTCATTTGGCCTAAAGTCAGTTGGCCCAAAAGTCAATTAGCCTTAAAGTCATTTGGCCTAAAATGTATTTCGAATAAAAAAATTGATGTAGTTGAGTTCGACAAAAGTTATTTGGTCTAAAAGTCATTTGGCCTAAAAGCCATTTGGTCTAAAGTCATTTGGCCTAAAAGTCATTTGGCCAACTGACGGGTGCTCGTTTATTTTCCGGTTTCAAAGATTTTATAAGTAAATAAAAAATATAATCCAATTAATTTTTATTAAAAATGTGTAGTACCGGTATTTATAGCTTATAGTGATGGTCATCACATAGCAAACTTTACCTTATTGAAGTAGTGATATTCAGTTACCATACAATGGGTTAGACGAGCGGTCATGACTCCTGACCTGTTTCGAGAAGGGGTAATTCCAACCAGACACATTTGGAGTATTTTTTTCCGTGCTCCATGGAATACTACCCAAACCGGACTATCTGTTTATTTACACTGATGGAGAAGTAAAGTAGGAGACTAAATGTACCCTCACTTGCATGGGGGGAGAGTAGTAAAACCATTAAATGAGCATCATGGTCCTTCAAGATTTATTTTAATGGTTATATCGATCCAAGATAGGTGTTAGCTCTTATTTTAATTTCTAGTTTTTTACTCGCAAAGATAATGGATCTCTTTTAAGTTAATCTTTTGTTGTTGTGTTCATTTTTTTTAATTTAAAGATTTACATTTTATACCAGTCTGAGAAGTTATTTTCTTTATTAATCTAGGTAATTTATAAACCCCTGTCCCCAATTTCTTGGCTCCCTATTTTGAAATTCAAAACTTATAGAATGTTATGGTTATTTAAGGTGGTCCTTTTACCTGCACTCAAAATTAAAATTTTCTTCCCTGCTAAAAAAATTTAAAGGTCCCCTATACATTATTTTATTCCTCATATTTCCCATTCTAAAAGTGTAAGAACTATTTTTCTTTATTTGACAAGGTTTTCTTACGTGACGGCCTAATATAAAGTTTTCAATTACAGCTGAAAGTAGTGTTTTATATTAGTTGTATCAACTTCAAGCTCTTCCATTTTCAGGATTTGCATTTTGAAATTATTTATGTTCAAACGTCATTTAGATATCAGGGAAGGTCCTTCAGCTTACATGCCAAATTTTAATATTCTACCACACCTAGAAGTTGTTTCTTCTATAAATATTTAAAAATTTGACCCCAAATTTATAAAAAACTAATTTTGAAATTTCAATTGTTCAGTATTTTCTAATTATATGCATGCAAGTATTTCCATTTTGGACAACAAGTAGTGTTTATTTTTTCTATTAGCCCCTACTTTATTATATACATTCATCTGCCATTTGCGAATTATTTAGAACACATTTTGCTGTTTTCAAAAAATTACTTTATAATATTATCTTGACTACAAGGCCATATTTAACGTAAAAATATATTGTTTTTAAAGTAAATTGAAATTATAAGTGTTATAACATTAATAAAAACACATTAATTTTCGTTTTAAGGCTATATTACTATTATTTCAATAGCCAGACTAAGTTTTTAATAAAACAATCAGAACAGTATTGATAGTCCTAAAAAATGTTTATTTATAACAATAGACTTGTTAATATAGATAATGCAGTAGTTTTTCAAGAACAAAATAACGGCCTTAAATTTATTTTTAACAAATAAATATCATTAGAATCATCACTTAGAGGGCCCCTGCAGATCTGAAAGGCTATTCTGAAAATGTTCTCCATGCATTGTAAATCAAAACATCGAGGCTTTATACTTTTTTTTAGCACCGCGTCTTACTAACCGTTCGGGCTATACGTCTATGTACTAATTACATTAACGTGTCAGAGATTTGTAAGGTTTAATTTAGAAAACGTGCACCCACATTTGCGTGGAGGCAGAGTGAAAATCCATTTAGGAAAAATCCACCCTTGGTGCACCAAACCGGAATCGAATCCCGATCTCCCCGTCTTCAGCATTCTAGTTCCAGCACCGAGAGTTGCGCGTTAGACCTCACCGGACACAGAAGCGAGTAGATTTTATGCAGTATTTTTTTAAGATGTTTTGAAAATCTATACTTATTAATAATTATGTTTATGTTCTCAAATTAACTTGCATTACTCATTTTGACTTGAATTCTTCTTGTATCACTTTTCAAGTTTTTAAGAGGAAGAAAATAAAATAAGAGGAAAAAACCTGTGGTTCTTTTTTCCCTGAAACTTGAGTCCGCACTATTTTAGGCTACACGAAGCAGAAAAAGTGTCTAAAAGAAAGTTAGCAATGAAGAAGGAAAAAAAAAAAAAAATGGAAAGAAACAAGTAGGACTAGGGCTGGGCGTGTCTGAACATGCCAGCCGGTGATCAAGCTCCTTCCAAAGAGAAGGAAAAAACCGATAGAGCTTCTTTGCTCGCTTCAGTTTTACTACCTCTATGGCTGCGGAAGGAAAATAGAACTGGCGTAATGACTTGGAGGTGTTTGTGTACGTCTTGTGAATTTGAGAAGTTGTGTACACAAGGGGATTATAGATTTGTATCAACAATGGCGTTGTCGCCGATGTTTACGTGTTTATAATTTGAGTTGGACTTTGCCTGAAAGATGGCGTTTCTATGCCTTCAATTTAGCGTGTTCCAAGGGAACGCTATATTTGGTAGATAAGTTAAATAAACTTCTGTTCTCACCTTTAAGGGGTTGCCTTAGATTACAACATTCAAACAAACTTATTGTAAACTTTGTTTACACTGAGGTAATAATCTTACCTCACATGGTTCCTCTGTTGCTTGGTTTATAAAATATAACCATTATGTAATACTTCAAAGTACCTTTCAAGATATATATATATATATATATATATATATATNTATATATATATATATATATAGTACGCGTCTAGACTACATCACTCGTAGCTCAGTATATAGTAATATTATCCAGTACTAATGTACTGTTGTCCAGGGGACGCCCGAAGTGTTAAGTAACTATCTCCATTTTTAGTTAAAGGAGCTAAAAAGTGTGTTCGTTACACCATACAATTTATTTTAATATTAAATTAATATCTCTGATGGTGACTTTATGTAAGATAAATACAGATAACGTCAGTGATAATAATAAAATAATTCAATACCCTTGTATTACCAACTTGTCAAATGGGGCAATGTCTCACCAACTTGTTCTGTATCCTATTACCCTTGTATTCCCAACTTGTCAAACGGGGAAATGTATCACCCATTTGTCTTGTTGTGTCTCCTACTACCAACTTGTCAAACGGGGCAATGTCTCACCCAATTGTCCTGCTGTTCTCTCCTCTGCAGAAGCTTTTCTTGAAGCCTAGGCCCTGGTCCGCTGGGGCCGGAGAAGTTCTTCACCAAACTCCGGGTCCTCTCATACTGGGACTCTGGGACAAGGGGCCTAACTGCGGCCAGGTAACGCTCCATGGTGTGTTCTAGTGTTGGTACTGGCAGTTTGGGCAGAACCGCGTCCTGAAACAGAGGAATCTTCTGTTAACTTTCTATTGATCTTGATATTTTTATCATGTGCAGTACATATTAACAGCGGTGTCGTTAGCAGCTGGTACAGAATTTATAATTAACTAATAATAATTTACACATCACCTACAAAGATAAAATACTAGTTAAGTACTATTTTTTTAATATAAAAAACCCATCAACGTAACTAATACGAGATCTGAGGAAGGCATCATTTAGATTTAGGAGGAAGTGAGCCTTGATTCATATGGAGGAAGTGAACCTTGATTCCTTTGGAGGAAGTGAACCTTGATTCATGTGGAGGAAGAGAACCCTGATTTATGTGGAGGAAGTGAACCTTGATTCCTTTGGAGGAAGTGAACCTTGATTCCTTTGGAGGAAGTGAACCTTGATTCATGTGGAGGAAGTGAACCTTGATTCATGTGGAGGAAGTGAACCTTGATTCCTATGGAGGAAGTGAACCTTGATTCATGTGGAGGAAGTGAACCTTGATTCCTGTGGAGGAAGAGAACCTTGATTCCTATGGAGGAAGAGAACCTTGATTCCTGTGGAGGAAGTGAACCTTGATTCCTATGGAGGAAGAGAACCTTGATTTCTGTGGAGGAAGAGAACCTTGATTCCTATGGAGGAAGAGAACCTTGATTCCTATGGAGGAAGAGAACCTTGATTCCTATGGAGGAAGAGAACCTTGATTCATGTGGTGGAAGAGAGAGAAATCGTTTATGAAACAACCAACTGATTATGCCCGTCAGGTATTTGAACCGAGACCTCTCCGTCCCAAACTTACTATACAAGATAAAAGAAGACACCTTCATTCACAATTCTAACCATGCGGGTCTAAATAGACTTTGATGAGTCGGATATTGGTAGAATTATATATATTTTTTAGACCTTACGTGTCGTAAAAGTATGAACAGTAATATTTATTCGGAGTTCACTAGAATTGCCTCCCAAATGAACACTTGAAATAATTTATAATCTATGTAAAATAATTTCATTCACACTATAACGTTATAACACATTAAATTATATCATTTATGAATCCATAACTCTATAAATGAGTTTGTATTTCATGATATAATTATTTTATAACAGGCTGTAATTATAATATTTTTACTTTTTCTTGACCCCTTTAAGAGAGAAGTATGGGGATTGTAAAAAAAAATTAAAAAAATCAAGATTTGGAAAATGTCGACGTTTCATGACCCCCTGAAGCCGAAAAGTGGTTTTTGCGATGTCGTCCGTCTGTCTATACCTCGGACTAGAGCCCGGTATCTGAGTTATTCGTAAGGTTCCCTCAAGGTGTCTTTGGATTTAGATACCCAAACCTAAAATTAAGGGTGGTTTACTAAGGGGCCAAAAGAGAGAAAAAATCGACCTTCTCAAAATCCACTATAAAGGTTTTAATTAAGTTTTGTATTTAGACTGTTTAACATTACAAAAAAATAGCAATTTTCATTTTTCTATGAAAATGATTTTAAGGGCACTTTACATTAGTGGACATTTCCAGTTTTGATAATATCCCCGTAACTATTTGAGATCCGAAATAACTTATCATTTTAAATATGTACTACTATTAAATATAAAATTTTGTTCAAGATATATTTAAAAAAATCAATAGTTTCTGAGAAATAAGCCGATATTCATATCTTTTATTCACGTCTTTGAAAAAGAAAATGTTTCCTATGCCCATTTGTCACCAGGGATGATCCTTTTTTCTCAATGTTTCTGTAACAGTGTTTATTGTATCATTTATGCTCCTCAAAGGATTATTTATTCAACAGTGTATATTATTTAGTTTCACAAATCTTACGAGTTTTTAGTCCTACTACTATTAGCACCGCGTCTTACTACCCGTTCGGGTTGTACACACTTACGCTAATGTGCAATGGTAGGGTGATTGTGAGATGAAATGGAGGACCTACAGTTTAACGTAGGGTCCGAACCACGGTGGTAGGCCTGTAATTCCTCACATTCACAATTTGTGATTAATACACGTCTTGTCAGAGGTGAAGGAAGAGGTTTATGCAATCAGATAAATCTGTGCCGGGACCGAGGATTGAACCCCGGACCCCCAGCACAGAAGTCTGACATCTTACCCCTAGACCACCAGGTCACAAAAGAGTTTTTAAGTAAATGTTTCTATTTTAAGATAAAAGAGAGAAAGTCTGTGTGGTGCACTGTACCATTTATTTTATTTTATACTCTATTTGTCAAAGCGAATTAAAAACAAACAAGCAAAACAGCTTTTTATATAAATAACAATAAACACATAAAGCCATATTTATAGTCATTTAGAAATTGCTCTTTTGATACATTTTTCCAACCGTGACATTCAACTGTTTTTTTCTTCTTCCTCTTAAGTCTTGTTATTCCTCCCTTCCCATCATCATCTCCGTATCCCCTTATGTTTGCTTTTCGTATTTGTGTAAATACGTGAAAAGTTCCCTCTCCCTTCTTTCTGTTGCCAACTTTGAAATATTTATTCATTACTCCACCACCAGTGTCTCTAGTGTCTTTCGCTAGTCCCCCTTAACCTCCCTTATACAACCCCCCCTCCCCGAGCCCCCGTTTCCCCAATTCCCTTGGTGGAGTCCTTTGTACAAACAATCAACCCAGTATTTGTGCAATATGAATCAGAATTGGCACGAACTTGGTGCACAAATGTTTTAAACGACTTACTTTTGTTCGGTGATATTTTCTTGTAAAACAAAGAACTATATTTTATATATATATAAATAACCCCCTGAAAATCATTTTGTAATTTTGTAGAAAAAAAAAAGGATTTTTTTTAGAA
>CABFWO010000168.1:285429-310716 GCA_902155825.1 Timema genevievae | reverse complement strand
GGGGGGGGGGGGAGGAAGTTGTGGCACGAGAAAAGGCAAGGGGGTTTGCAATTTTTATAGCAAAACATTTCTTTGTCCAAAATATATCAAATATTGCTCCGGTACAAACATAGAGTTTAATTTTCTCCACGTGGTGATATCAACAATTGTTGAATATCTGTCAAGGGTGTCCTAGGATTTAATTACAACTTTTTATCTTTATTTAAAAAGTTTGTAGTCTAATTCCGCTATGCTCATGACAGATATTCAACAATTGTTGATATCACCATGTGGAGAAAATTAATCTCTAAGTTTCTACTGTAGCAATATTTTATTTATTTTGGACAAAAAAAAGTTTTTCTATAAAAACTGCAAAAACACTTAACTTTTCTTGTGTCCCCTAGATGTCACCATCTTAGTTGAATATTTTAAACATTTAAAGTTTTCTTGTTTTTTTAAATAAAAAATGGCCTCTTCTGTTTTAAAATTAATTCTTACTACCGAGGGAACAAATCATACAACAAAATCCAAACAAGAATATTAAAATTTCATTTCCGTTATAAATATTGACGTAAGATTAAATAGACTCCTATATTTAAATATAGCAATGTTTGTCTATTTCTTCTATAGCTTCATCTCTATTCTTTATTAATTACATCTGTTTTCAAATATTTAAATCCAATTAAGATGAGTATTTTTGTGGTATTTACAACAAAAAAGAGTTTATTACCAAAACAAAAGAAATGTTAGTACAGTTGAAATATTTAGCAATTTTTTAAAGCACCGTTTCTTAGTATCCGTTGTACGTCTATGTACTAATTACACTAATGTGTTAGGTATTACGATGGTTGAATTGAGATAAAATGTACCAGCATACGCATGGAGGGAGAGTTGAAAAACGATTTAGAGAAAACTACCTCCGGTACACCTGATCGGGATCAAACCAAGATCTCCCCTCCCCGTATTCGGCAGTACAATCCGTTGCGAGAGTATCACCATATACCATGCGGCCACCAAAGCGTTTGATATTTTAGCAATCGACTAGAATTTTTTTTTATTTAAAATGTCTCTCATCAAATGCTAGTGACAAAATATGCAAGAACTATTGAGATTTACTCTGCGTGTGAAATTAAATAAAAATGTTTCTACTGAAGAAATATTTATGGCCAAAAACATTTTATAAAAACAGTAAGACGTGGCTAAATGTTGTAGATGAATGTGGAACAAGAGAAATATTAATAGTTTTAATAATAAAATAGCGTGTCTGACAAGATGTGTGAATGTTGAAGGGAGTATGCTGGCATAGGAAGTGTGGATAAAGTTAGTGAGGATGGATTAAGTACGGAGTTGTTTTTTGAGCTATGTGTACAGTTTCTTACCTGCCTCGTAAGGGAATAGCGTGATTATTTTATGTATGTATGTATGTATGTATGTATGTATGTATGTATGTATGTATGTATGTATGTATGTATGTATGTATGTATGTATCTATGTGTGTATGTATGTATGTATGTATCTGTGTGTGTATGTATGTATCAAGATCAGATCGCACCCATGCCCTTGTTGCACGGTGGTCTAATCACCAGCGCAGAGGTGCCCAGTCCAAATGTAAGCTATAATTGTATTGGATCAATAATACTAGGTAAATACGGTTGGGTCGTACACACAGCCAAACAACGGGGTTGGGGGGGGATGTGGGCAGAGTGTCTGACAACAAATTGATGTGCCAACTAATTACTCGCACTTCTGTTTATTTATTAACTCACGAAACAAGGTATCTACAAAGAATAAGAGTTGGGTTTTTTGTTCAATTCACTACATCGATGTGTATTATTTACTAAAGGCACAGAAAAAGAACAGTTTCAAATTATATTTGTTAGTATTTTAGTTATATTACCTCACTATTAAAATTGTATCCAACCTAATGGGAGTGACGCAGAGGAAATAATTGGGGATCATCAGTGTGAATTTCGACGAAATAAATAAACAACGGATCAGATTTTTACTACTCAGCAAATATTAGGGGGGAAAAAAGTGAATATACAACATGACGGTACATCAACTATACTTTGATTTTTAAAAAAAGGCCTACATTTCAGTTAAAAAAACATAACAAATCATAAGAAATTTTAGTTAAGCATGGGATATCCAACAAAACTTGTCAAGCTAATTGAGGTATGTTTAACTAATAAGCCTAAACTGCTTTTAGTTAATACACCGTGTACAAAAGGTTATTAATTTAAGTTAGATGAATCCCAGTGGGTTCCGTTTACAACTGTATTTTGATCGGAATTTGCGGTCATAGAATGTTGTCACTGAAATTAAGATCTTTACTTAATATATATACTTTTAGGTCAGTTCTAGTGCAGGGTTTATACACCTTTCAAGTTTGGTAATACTCTTAATTTTTTCAAGTTTTTCAGACAGAAATTTCCCCCCCNTTCCCCCCCCCCCCCCCAGTATTTTATATGCAAATATATAACAATTTAATCATCTTAAATACATGGTATTTTTTTTAAAATTCTTAGCACAAAAATTACTAAAGACAAATTATATGTTAGTATGTTTTGCAAAAACGCATGAATTGGTGATGAGACCAATAGTCTTACACGTGGCATACTGGGCTGTTATACTTTGTATTTAGAAAATGGTTGTAAAAATATCTGATAATTCCAGTGACTTTATAATTTTCCTGACTTATCCTTGATATAGCCCCTATAACAGCAGATTTTCCCAGATTTTCCCTGTTTTTTCAGGTGCGTATTGACCATGTTTAGATTCTGTATTTAAAAAAATAAAGAATTTAACGAGAAAAGCAGAGAATTATTTTTTTTAAATCTTCATCTCTGAGTATTTGAGGCTGTGCCAATAAATTAGTTTATCCTCAAAAGTAACAGGTTTTTTTCTACTTGCACTGAATAATACGTCCTCGTAAACATTTCAAAACACTTCTTTCATCTTCTGATGCTATCCCCCCCTCCCCCCTTCTCCCTTATTCTCGACGAATGGTTCAAATTTTATTACTCAACTTCCCTCAACTCCACCTTTCTTTTTTTCTTTTTTTTTTCTCCTTTTAGTTTGTCTTGTTGGAAATCGTTTAAATTCTGTTCGTGTCTGCAGTTGGCAGTACCGCTGTGTTGGACTAGGGAAGTTTTTTTTTTCGTATTGTTGCCGCCTTGTATTCATCGCACGTGCGCTACGTTTTCCAACACGTTTGCTTTTGTTGGGCGCAACCTCTGCACCGATAATTTATTTCAGAGTCGGTGGTCTGTCTTAAGAAACGGCGCTTTCTGTACAATTCTGAACTGTTTATTCATAGTTTGAAGTGTAATTAGTTAATAAATAGCCACTTATGGATTTTTTAAATAGAATAATTAAACCTCATGGTAGTTTAATTTTATTTTATGCGAGTCAAAATAAGCTTTACTCCAATTTTCATGTAAAGGCTTTTTTTAGAAAATACAAACATATTTTTTTCTAGTCAAATTGATAAGATTTTACTATAGTACAGTAGAAACCTGACATCATCATCATCATTATCATCATCATAATTTGTGGCCAGGTCAGGTTAATAAAATGCTTCCATCTTCCTCTATCCTTCCACCATTCTTCCTCCTTTTTATCTGCTCCTCCCATCTCTTTCTTGGTTCCCACTTGCGGTCTTTTTCCCACATACTTCATTTCCAACATTTTCAGAAATCCGACTATTCGGAATAATTAGGATTTAGGTTAGTCTATATAATCGAAAATAAGGATAGTTGATCTTATAGAAAAAAAGAAGAGGATTTCATATTAGAGTTATTATTATTATCACCGCGTCTTACTACCAGTTCGGGTTATACGCACTTACGCTAATGTGTAATGGTAGGATGATTGTGAGATGAAATGTAGGACTTACAGTTTAAAGTGGAATCCGAATCACGGTGGAGGCCTGCCATTCTTCACATTCACAAGATGTGATTAATACACGTCTTGTCAGAGGTGAAGGAAGGGCTTGGCAATCAGATTAAATCTGTGCCGGGACCGAGGATTGAACCCCGGACCCCCAGCACAGAAGTCTGACACCTTACCCCTAGACCACCAGGTCACCCTTAACACTAAAAGACTTTATTGAAAATATAGTACTAACATTTAAAGACGTATAAAGTATTTATAAGGATGTACAGTACCTACATAATTCATAGTATGTATAGTACCAACATCAAAAAATAAAACAAATTACATATGTACACTGTACAGTCCATATTATTATGTATTTATTATACAACACGACGTAAAACTTATAAACTTTAGAATTTAACTAAAACCACTGCTGTGAAAACGTGATACCATCTTGAGGAAGAGTATTTATTATTCCTGCTGAAAGACTTGTTGTGACATTGAGTCACAACTGCCTGTTAACGCCTGGTGTAGTTTGATTCGCATTTCTACCGCTAGGCGGTTTTAACGCCACCAGAGGTAGCGGTCAAAACGCTGGTCTAGACGAAAACTTATTTTCTAACTTGATAACAAGGGTTTCATTCAAAGGCGCGGTTGCTAGCATTTTAACTACTTGTGTAGAATGGTCCTAAGGGTATGGCCAGACCGGGCAAGCGAGCTCGACCCGGTACAGTCTAGTTTACAGGCTCTAGGCAATATTATTGTATGTTGCTTCATTGAGTGCTAGGAAAACTTCTCATTTTGACATTTTTTATTATTATTGATATGTTTAGCACACTTGCTACTAACGGCCTAATTTAATTGGTAAGATCATAAACCACACCTATATGTATAAAACATATGTTAAAATACTTCAATATCATCAAAGTAGGCCTTTACAAATAAGAATCACCATTAGCGTGGAGAGAGGATGAGAAAACTACCCTCAGTTCACCGAGCCAAGATTCGGAGCCTCCTCGTTAACAACTATCGAGAGCTATCTGCTAATTACATGCTCGCTCGCCAGTTTGGCCACCCAGTCGCTTACACGCTCGCTCGCCAGTTTGGCCACCCAGTCGCCTACACGCTCGCTCGCACGCTTGTCAGTCTGGCTAAACCCTAACTTACTACTCTCAGTGGGTACAATTCCTATAAATATAACCTTCTCAATCCCTAAAACCATTAGTGTAATTAATATATAAGCATATAACCTAAAAGGGTAGTAAGACGCAATACTAAAAAATTTACCAGTTTTGTTTGTCACCACTTTTAACTACCTTTTCGGGTTGTACGCTTATGTACTAATTAGGCTAACGTATTAAGGTATGAGAAAACAATTGTCTCTAGAAAAAATGTACTCGAATTTGTGTCGAGGCCTAGTGGAAAATCGAGTTTATTTGAAGCTCAAGAATACGAAGAAATTTTTTTTTTCACAACTGTTGTAGCTAATATGTATATTTTGTAGTCAATAGAATATATTTGTTGTAGTTAATCATATAAATCATATAAATCCTTTAATTATTTTTTTATCATCGCGTCTTACAACCCGTTCCCTTACGTACTAATTAAGATAATTGTTTTAGGGATTAAGAAGGATATATTTATAGGAAGTGTACCTCCATTTGTGTAGAGAGAGAGTGGAAAACCATTTTAGAAAAAACTCTTCAGTGTATCTGGTCTATATTTAACCCTCGATATCCCCATCATCGGTAGTCTAGTCTATTGCTAGAGTAGCGCGTTAGACCATGCGGCCACCGAAGTGGGTTGAAAGCTTTTAATTAAGTGATTCACCGACAAAGCGACACCGAATGTCAATGAAACCATAAAAGTGATTATGTTGTTAATCAATCTTATTTAAAAAAACATTTTCTTTGTTTTAGATAAAATATTCAAGTGTTATTTCTTGATTTGGAAATAATAATTAATTTATTTAATTTAAATTATTAATTTTTTAAAAATATTTTTTTTTTACATTTTGTTGGATATCGTCCCTGGGACCTTAGCGCCTTGGGCGACCCAATTGACTAAGGCGTCAATTTCATCTGGTCTGAACTAGGGATGATGGAGAGGGTCCGGGTTCAAATCCTGGCCTGGCATATTGAGGTGGTTTTTATTATAAATTTGGGTAAATTTCCTTTAAATAATAGACTATCTTCCCCATCCCTAGCTTATCAATGTATATTTTCGGATAGTCCAAATGGGTAGTAAGACCAAGTGCTGGTTACAATGTTTACCTGAGTTAAAAATAATATTTAAAATAAATAATACTCTAGGTGTCCTAATTAATGGGGTAAACCAAAAAATAAAAAAATCCCAAGCAATTTTTTTAATATTTTAATTGAACGTCAGTAAGGTCACGGGTTTTAGTAATAATTAGTCGTGGTAATATAATCCCGAAGCAATTTATTTTGGTCCAATTAAAGAGCACAATACCTGGGGTTGTTACTACCTTCTTGTGGAAGAGTTAAACTATAATTAATGGCGAAGGTGTAGAATTGCGTTTTATGCATCCAGCGACGAAGATGCTTCTGTATCAGCGGTAGTTTGTTCGTGTCGACAAAATAATTAGCTTAATTTTTATATTTATAGTTATAATAAGTTATTTTTATATAAATATTAGTAATACTGCAGTGTGCGTCAGAAACCTGGGGGATGAAGGACAGGGATAAGATAAGGATACAGGCTGGGAGGGACAAGGATGGACAAGGTTAGAGAGAGAGAGAGAGAGTGAAGGAGGATAGGATAGAGAAGGAGAGATTGAGATGGTATGGACATGTGAAGAGGATGGAAGAGGTGAGGATTACAAGGAGGATGCTCGAAATGGAGGTGGTGGATAGGAAGACAAGAGGAAGACCCAGGGACAGGTGGAGGAATGTGGAGAGGATGGAAGAGGGGAGGATTACAAGGAGGATGCTTGAAAGGGAGGTGGTGGATAGAAGGACCAGAGGAAGACCCAGGGACAGGTGGATAAAGGAAGTGTAGAGAGGAAAGGAGAGGAGAGGAAGAAGAAAAGTGTTGGGAGGACAGAAGTAAATGGAGAGGCTTTTGTTTGAGACAGACTTTGCCAGTGGCAAGAAACTCTGAATGATGATGATTAGTAATAGAGAAGTATTTAAGTGGTTGATTCACAGCATAGTATTATGGAGAGCTTCATTAATTTTCTGATGATGATGATAATAATAATAATAATAATAACAATAATAATAATAGCACAACAGATTTTTTCTAAGTGAACTGTATTTAATTTCACTTTCTAAAAATGTTCTATAAAATTAAAAAATGAACATTTCAGGATATGTATGTTTTATTAAAGTCTCCAAAAGATTGCTTTTGTGAAGATGATTTTTATGGATTTCATTTTATTCCGTTAAGATAATTTTCATTATATACTAAGCTTAACATAATTTTATTAAATTGTTGTTTGCTTCTAAAATATCCTGTCAAGCCTCGTTCAGACACACTAACCACGCGAATCAAGATTCTTTGAGGTGGGGGCACGCCTAGACACGTATAAAAGATGTCGTGCTCAAATCATCCTTTCTTCTTCAATAAGTGTACATAAGCCGATAATCTGGACTAGTAGTAAAGCATATGATACTAAATATATTATCATCAGGTGTTCTGTCATACGACAAGTCCATCATTTTTGTCAGTGAGCTTAGACCACAACCATGTCCTGTCCTCTGCCTCCTCCTTCAGCTCCCAGAATTTTCTTCTTTCCTTCAAGTCGTCTAATATTTGAATACTACTTCTTCCAAAGCTCTTCTTTCCCTCCAACCTTTCCTTCTCTGACGTCGTGCAGAAGACAGTTCCCCCTAAGGATGCGTCCGATTCATTTTGTTTTGCATTATATCTATTTATTTATTTGGAAGCACTGCAGCGCTTTAGCACCTCCTTAAAATGGTTCAACCAGACTGGCGAGCGTGCGAGCGAGCGCGTGATTAGCAGATAGCTCTCGATAGTTGTTGACGAGGAGGCTACGAATCTTGGATCAGTGAACTGAGGGTGGTTTTAACAAGTGATTTATTGTTGTGGTTTTCTCATCCTCTCTCCACGCTAATGGTGATTCTTATTTGTAAATACCTACTTTGATTATAATATTGGCAGTATTTTAATATATCAGTTTTATACATATACATATAGGTATGGTTTATGATCTTACGAATTAAATTAGGCCGTTAGAAGCAAGTGTGCTAAACCTATCGATATTAATAAAAATGTCAAAATGAGAAGTTTTCCTAGTACTCAATGAACCAACATACAATAATATTGCCTAGCGCCTGTAAACTAGACTGTACCGGGTCTAGCGTGCGCGCTTGAAAAATAGAACCAGTTCTATCTTTCAAGCGTGCGTGCTCAGTCGCTCGCTCCAGTCTGGCCACCTCTCATTACAACCAATGTGTTCTATTTTATATTTTAGTCGCTCGCTCGCTCCAGTCTGGCCACCTCTCATTACAACCAATGTGTTCTATTTTATATTTTAGTCGCTCACTCGGCAAGTCTGGCCATCCCTTAACTCTCTAACCTATGACACTATGTACACTAGTGTCTGGGGTGAAATGTAGCCTATAGTAAGATTATGAAATAAAAGACTGTTCATAAATTACACGCATTTTTATATAGTTGTTATTGAAAACATTTAATTATATTATTAGTAATATTTTATAAGTATTGATAATACATATCAAAAGCATCAGTTGAAGATTACATTAAACTCTTCTATGGTGGGAGCTAATGTAAATTACAGCCAACAGAAAGTTATTTATTGCAAGAAATGGTTGTTGGTTTTATTGGCAACGTTTGATAACACTTTTTTTAATGATAATATTAAATATAGGATTACTAAGAAATTAACAGTTATTTCCTAATAGTTTTACATTAATTACTTTGAGTCAATGTTTGAAATAAAGAACTTTCTATAGCTGTCACCATCTCTCCTCTCGTAGATGAGCTATACCATAAACTATGGGAAGGGGTGTCGCACTGGGGGGGAGGGATGGTATTTACTAAAAACTCGTAAGATTTGTGAAATGAAATAATAGTTCTATATTTTGTTGTAGAAACACTAAACCAAATATTATAAATTAAATAATATTCACTGTTACTTACTCTTTGGCATTAGGAACTAGAAACACAGCCTACAGGAAAAATTGAGAAAAGAGAAACATCTTTGTCAGCCAAAGAGCATAAGAATAAAATTCATTTTCAAACACCTGCATTATAAAATAAATTTATGTGTGCTCATATCTCATAAATTATTGGTTTTATAAAAATATATTTCAAATAAAAGATTTTTCTCTTTAATAGTACTACAACTTTACAATGATAAGCTATTACGTATCTCAAACAGTTTCGGAGAAATGAAGAAAATTGGAAAATTTCCTCTATATAAAGTATTTTCAAAGTCATTTTCATAAGAAAATGAGAATTTCCATCTTGTTTATAATGATAAACAGTGTCTAGATATAAAATGTAATAAAATTCTTCAGAGCTAATTTTGAGAAAAACGATTTTTTTTTCTCTTTTTGCCGTTCAGTAAACTACCCTTAAATTTAGGGTTAGATATATAGCTCTAAAAACACCTAGGGGGAAAACTTATGAAAATCCCAGATACCATGTTTGAGCCCAATCAGTAAAATAATTCCGGCTCCAGCCCGAGGTACAGACAGACAGACAGACAGACGGCATTGAGAAAACAACCTTTTCGGTTTCAGGGGGTCAAGAAACGTCAACATTAATCAAAATCTCGAGTTCGATTTTTTTTAACGATCACAATACTTTCTCTCTGAGGTGTTGAGAGAAAATAAAAAACATATCTCAATAAATTACTATTATTATTACTGCGTCTTACTACCCGTTCGGTTTATACGCGTATCTCAATAAAGACATTTTAAAATGTGTGACTATAATTAAACTCTGTATACAAAATAAAACACGCAAGGTTTTTTTCCTCCACGTCATTAAATAAATGATGATGCAGTGTGTAAATAATTGGAGGCAGCCTGCAAACTCTATTCGGACCACTTAGTGGGTCTCTTTTTACACAGGTAGGTTAGGGGGTCCCCCCTGGAAGTGTTGCCTACCTTACCGGGAGAGATAATCGAGTTTAGACCACGTGAGTCATCTATCAATTTTACTACAGACAGGGTTTGGTAAAGCTACGGCTACACGAGCCACACCGCACTGCACCGCACCGCACCGCACCGCACCGCATTTTATAGCAAGTGGCTACACGGAGCATACCCGCACCGCATTTGCTATCCATTTTTATATTCTTTATAGACTGAGTTCTATTACAAAATAAGTTTGTATTTTTATTTTTACCTGCATATGTTTTCCCATATTTTCATAAAATTAAGTTAGCTATTAATTACGAAGAACAAAGTTTAAAGTTAGCTAATAATAAAGAAGAAGAATGTTTGTTGTTCAATAAGTTGTTGTATATAATATTGTTTATCTTGTACGTAATGTTGTAAACAATGACTACATCGTCACACGTGACACGGCTGTGAAAGAAATGCCTGATTTTACCATGAAAACAAAGTTCGGAAGCTCCCGAACATTTTATTTCCGGTGGTAGGTGGCTACACGGTCCGGAGCAATGCTCTCTCGACGATTCGTTCGCGCCGGCGCGGTGCGGCTCCGTGTAGCCGGTACTTAAAGTGGTTTTAGCGCGCGTATGACTGCGTTGTGATTAGCCGAATCTCTTCCAGAATATTCTGGAATATGTGTGTAATATTGTATCATCTTTATTTTAGAGGAATGTCGGGGGAATTTTATGATCTATTGGAAACAATACTTTTTCATTAGTTTTTACACAGTTATTTTTGTTATGACCAATAAATTACATTAAGAGTGTTTATAGGGGTAAGTATGGTTTAGTTAGAGGCCTGGGAATCCACACTAAATAAACATTGAATGACTTGAACAGACAGTCCAATTTTCATAGGAAGTACCTTATATTTTAGCTATAAGAACTACTTCATCTCCTTTAACTTAATCCTACGTTTATGATATGATCTGTAGATGCCAATTTTGATTTACATTGTCGATACCTATAAAATAACACTATAAATAGAATACAATTACTTCATAAAGAGAAAAGAGGTTTCCCATATAAAGATATATTATGTATACATATATATACATTCACATTTAATGTATATCTCAAGTGTTTGTCGTATGTCGTTCCTTTTACATGCTCCTATCTAAGTGTCCTATCATTCTTTACCAACTTCCTTTTCCTCCCTTTTGTTTTTTGGTTTCCTCTTTTAGAAAGTTGTGTCGTACTTTTAACACTCCTCCCTGATGAGTTCCGATAGATTGAAACCTAGGTCGGGGGATTGGGTGGTGAAGATTGATTTTTTTCAAGAGGCAACCATCACCTCTTTGTCCAGTGGCAGCAATGTAAAGTGTGAAGTGTGTTATTCTTTTCACTGTAAAAGCCATATTGTGTTTGTCCACTTTTTATATGTTTCTATCCACCTTTCATGTACATTCTTACAAATGTAAATTACAATTATAATTTATTGAAATCTGTTGAAAAATGACAACTTTAATATGGGAGTTGGACCAACTTCAAATTTGTGTAATTAATTAAAACATGTCAGTTACGGCTGAATCCAATATATAAAATAATTCCACCTTCACTAATAACATATCACCCGCTTTGATAGCCTCGTGGTCTAACGCGCTACTCTCGCAGTAGACTAGACTGCCGATGACGGTGAGATTGAGGTTCGAATCTCGGTCAGGTGTACAGAGATTTTTTCAATAAATGGTTTTCTGCTCTCCCTCCACGCTAATGCGTGTTCACTTCATATAAATATAAACTTCATAATCCACGTAATGATTATTATATAAGCACATGACCCGAACGTGTAGTAAGACGCGCTGCTAAAAAAATAAAAATTAAAATGTTACCAATGCTGGCCACCAATATAATGTTTGTATTTTCAAAAAGGTTATTCCTATAGAAATTGGACTGTAGCTGTTTTTATCACAATATAAATAGACTTTCAGCGAACTGGGACTCTAACCAATCTTTCATTGGATCTGTGCCTTAATCTAATCGCTCTTAATCATTATAAAAAAATTGTTAAATTTGAAATAAGATTCAATTCCCGAATTAGTTTATAATTATTTGTGTTTTAATTAATAATTAGAATATCGTCTTATCGACTAAAAACGCTTTCAGCGTTATATTATTCATCTCTTTCTTAGATTCACTGACTGACCTTGCTGTGAAGTTGGGATGGTTTTGATAAAGAATAAAGTAAGGCAAACCAATAAACGTTCACAAGTAAATTAGACGAACCTTAGAATTTAAAATAATCAGATTAAAGCTTCAAAAATAATATAAATCATTCACAACCAAGTGGCGAATAATTAAAATGTGATTTTTTTGTTGTTGTTTTGACTATTTAAACCACTTGTAAAACTTTCAGAGATGTTTATAAAACATCAAATAATCACCCAACTGTTTATATTCTATAAACGCAAAAAGCTCGTTCAAATAACGCAAAGAATAAAACTGCGAGCTAACGTGACTTGATAGCTATACTTCCTGCTAAACAACAGTGTACTAGAAATCACCTAACTAAAGAAACACACGGCGCTCTCAAGATTTAAGAAAGAGATGTAAGCCAAAAGTCTTGGACAAGGCTGCATCACATGAGATTTTTTCCCCCCGTACTTATGTAGATTTGTTACAGTTTAATTTTAGCACCGCGTCTTACTACCCATTCGGGTTATACGTTTATGTAGCCTATTACACTTATGGGTTAGGGATTAGGAAGGTTTAGTATAATTTAGAGGGAGTGCACCCACATTTGCGTGGAACTAGAGGTTAAAACCATTTAGATAAAACCACCCTCAGTGCACCAGACCGGGATTCGAACCTTGATATCTCGGTCACAGTCTAGTCCAACACGAGAGTAGCGCGTTAAACCACGCGGTCACGGAATCAAGTTGTTATATTTAGTTTAAAGGTTCACTCTTGAATAGCTCCTGAAATTTATTCAAACTAATATGATACTATTATTATTATTATAAATATTTAATTGTTCACTCCTCATGTGAAGGTCAAGTTGTACTAAATCTCGGCCCCATGCGTTACTTACTTTATCTTAACAATGGCACGCGAAAAGCATAAAATAGCAAGTTTGGCCCCTTAAATCTCGTCAATTTGTATAAATATTTTAAATGATCGAATCACTATATTTTATAGCTTAAAATTAAACACTTGTTAAAATGGCGAAATAGCTNTTAAACTGTAGGTCCTCCATTTCAACTCACAATCACCCTACCATTACTATTATTATTATTAGCACCGCGTCTTACTACCCGTTCGGGTTATACGCACTTACGCTAATGTGTAATGGTAGGGTGATTGTGAGTTGAAATGGAGGACCTACAGTTTAACGTGGGATCCGAACCTGATAGGCCTGGCATTCCACACATTCACAAGTTGTGATTAATATACATCTTATCAGAGGTGAAGGAAGGGTTTGGTAATCAGATAAATCTGTGCCGGGACCGAGGATTGAACCCCGGACCCCTAGCACTGAAGTCTGACACCTAACCCCAATGACGACGTCAGATGTGAGACCTATCTGTGCATTGAATCATGCCCAAATAGTTTTTTTAGCACCGCGTTTTACTACCCGTTCGGGTTTACGCTTAGCTACAGATCACGTGAATAATTTTAGGGATTAGGATGGTTAGATTTAGAGGAAGTGTACCCGCATTCGCATGAAGTAATAGTGGGGAAAGCCATTTTTAGAAGAAGCACCCTCGGGTATACCCAACCAAGATTCGAACTTTGATGTCCCCGTCATCGACACACTCTAGTCTACTTCGTGAGAAGTACCTTAGGCTATGCAGCCACCAAAGCGAATATTTCATTAGTTCGAAACAGTAGCGGTTAAAAGGGCTAAAATAAAATGTTTGGTATAGCCCTGGATATAAACCTCCTCTGAAGGTAAGGCGGAGTAATTTATAAAAGGAATCAATAAATTCATGGGGGAACTTCGGAAAGAAAATAGAACACGCGAGAGTAGCGTGTATCAAGGAACTTTCTCTTTCATACAGAGTACACGGTTAAATGGGGTAGCCTTATCCATGTTGAGTATAGTGGGAAATATAACTACTTAAAAAAATGTATTCGAATTTTTCTTAGTACCACGTCTTGATACCTCTTAAGGTTATAAGTACCAATAACGCTAGTGGACTAGGACTGTGCAAGGTAGAATTTAGGGTAAGTGTACCCACATTAGCTTGGAGAGAGATTGGGAAGATCACAAAAAGTAACACGAAGGAAGACCCTCTGATTTAAAAGGTGTGAGTTTTAAACCCCGACCTCCGTGTCAGCGATAACCTAGTGTAGTTTGAGTTCACGCCTCGAAGTACATTGCTGACGTTATAGTATACACCCCACCTACAATAGGAGAGGCGGTGACAGCTACCAGAAGTTTCCTTAGCAAACATTTTCGGAAAGTAACAAACGTAAACTTATTTAGATATAAATATTATTTTCTTAGTAACAGTATATTATCAATAATTATATCCGAATAGGTTAACAATAGTTACTTTCAGCCATTTGTTTGTGATAGATAACTTTCTGATGGCGTTCACCAACTTTCCTGTCGTTGCTGGAGTATAGCTGTTTGTGTTAAAAAATATTATATATAATAGTTATATCATAATCTATGTATTAAAAATTAAAATATTATACGTGACAGTCAAATCATAAGTTGTATGTTAAAATATGATTTTCAATAAAGATACCATAATTTATGAGTTAAAATATTATATATATGTATATACATTTTAGCATAATTTGTGTTTAAATTACTATACATTGCAACTATTGCATGTACTATGTAAATACCAATTAAATCATAATCTACAGGTTAAAAATATTATTTACATATAATAAGTATATTGTATTGTATTGTTTATATTATCCATACCATGGATTATATATTTAGTATTTTAACACATATATTTAAAATCCTTCAATGTTGTGTATTACTAAAGCATTACCTAAAATACAGTAGCCCCATGGCTTCTTTGGTGCTGACTGACAGCTCACAGCTGACAGCTGACGGCTTTGAAAAGCTACCAGACCAAATTATTTATCCCTACGCCGAACCATATGATTTGCAAATAACATGTGTTTAGCAGCTGTCACTTCTGACAGTCAACATTTAGGTATATACCTAATTGTTGACTGTCAGAAGTCAGCTGTGAACTGTCAGTCAGCACCAAAGAAGCCATGGGGCTACTGTATAAATCAAATGTTAGTATAAAAAGTAATTTATATTTAGTGCATGTTATATCACGTTTAATTTAATTACATATGCAAAAATTATGTCTCTTGGACCATTTTACTTCGCTATTCACCCCCTTTTTTTTAAAAAAAACTCTTTTTTTTTATATTTATACATTTCAGCTGTTGTGACGACGCTTCAATGCATTACACCCCACTCCAGGCAAAACAAAATATAGACTAAAAGGTTGAACTTTTATTTCTTTGCTCGCTTGTACTGTTTATAGATGACCCCTGGTTTCTGCCACGACCTAAAACAACATTAGTATCCATTATAAAAACAACACATTTCCAGCGCTTGTACACGCAGGACTGAGGGACCATTACAATTCCCTACATACTCGTGGACACAGTGTTTCTATATGTACACACTACGTGGCAGCACGTGTCTTATTTTAACAGAGGGGAAACAGTCGCCTGGCAGTATATTTTATTTTTATTTGAGGTATTTAAAGAGAACTTTCTCTGAATCGACTGATTATATCAACACATGACTTATAACTTAACTTAAATCTAAAACAGACCCACCTCCCAGCCCCCTGCCATTAATTCAAATTATAGAACAAGGATTTTCATGATTAAAAAAATCCATATAAAAATGCGTTTATGATCCAAAAAACTAAAAAAAAAGCCCTATATAAAAAATTACCTTAAAATTTCGAAAATAATTTTTTAATTCCTTTCAAAATTAATTTAGCAAATAAATAGAAGTGCATAAAACAAAAATAATTTTTAAAAAAATATCATTTAATCTGTTGATTGTTTCTGTATTTTATTTTCCCATACATGACCTAATTTAAAAAATACACAAAAATAGAACTTAATTTTTTTACAATTTCTGTGTCAAACTAGAAATTTATTGCTCAAAAACATGTTCTATTGTAAAATAAAACCCTTAAAATGCAATTTAAATTTTTACCGTTTCTTTGTTAAACTGTAGGCTACATATCAGTTGACGGCCATCGTGGCTCCACCGTTTGTTACGATGCGTGCATGCTTTTGGCTTCGAGGAAATTATTACTTTAATTAGCACTCCGTATCACCTGTTCGAGTTATATGCATATGTACTAATTACTATAATATGCTAAAGGTGAGAAAGGTTGGATTTAGAGGAAATGTACCCACATTTGTGTGGAGGGAGAGTGGAAAACCATTTAGGAAAAAATCCTCAGTACACCCGACCATAATTTGAACTCCGATCTCACTGTCATCAGCAACCCAGTCTATCACGAGATTGACGCCTTATAGCATGCGGCCACCTTAGCAGGTGTCTTTTTCTATTGAAAATTAAAAAAAACACCAAAGTAATATCTCTAAAATAATAAAAAAAAGCCTTGAAATAGTTGAAAAGTATCTAAAAAATGCCATATCGCGTAAAAAACACAGAAATATGAAAAAAAGGATCTTAACAAAGGTAGTTAAATCAGCTTATTCTCTTATTAATTACATTTGTATAATCTTGAACAACGTTCCTGTTTTTTCTAAAATAATATGCAAAATCATAGAAATATTAGCCCTATTCTCCACTGACACATTTGTTGGCCATGCCCGGGAATCGAGCCCGGAACCCTTCCAGACAGACACGCTACCAAATGAACTAAGGTATCGAACAGCAGCTGTCTTCAATATATACTCTATTTACATCAGGGTTTTTAACTTACACTTTCCATATACACACATATTTTACCATAAAACGACTTACAAACTAACTGAAACTGTTAACTCTAAGTTTATACTTGAGGAATGCATACACTCGCCCCGAGATTCCACTGTAAGTTACACTACTATAAAGCCACATGGCTGACTCACTCACTCACTGACATTAATGTTTACCCACTTACAGATGAGCTAGAAACTTGAATTTTGGCAAACTTATAGCTTCTAGCCTGTAACCGACGGTACAATTCCAAAAAGTTAAACATTTTAATTTCTAACCCCCGAAAAAAAATTAAAATAGCAGAGCAACTTTAAAGTCAGTGTGGTAAATACAATAAAATACCGGTAACTTTAAGTTGTTACTTTAAAAACAACGCTGGAATTACATAAGTTTATATCCACTTGCAAAGAAAACTCACTGGGGGTTTGAGGGCGGAGCCCCCATGGAGCAAAGCGAGTGGTTGTATAAAACCAAGTCATCATAATACGCCTGATTTCTGATGGACACTTTCGAGGCCTTACCTTGGAAAAAGTTGTTTTCTGCGTCCTTGCCTAACCCATTAGAATAAATATTAGTGATTCTTTGTATTTAACATAGTTCATAAATAAAAATGAAAAAGGTGCGTGGGGGCGTAGTTGGTCACAAACGCACACATCCTTCACAGCGTGTATGCTGGCTAGGACACTAGAGCGCTTATAAACTAAGTGGGTCATTAATAGAACGCTAATGAGTCGGGCAGATACTCTATTTGATTAAAAATCTAGACTGAAACATACTTCACGGTAGTCCCTTACTTTTAATATAGCATTAGGAGCTCGTAAGTTCATCGCCGCACTTACAAAAGTACGCCACCTTTCCCTATCTTGAGCTAGTTCTATCCAGACCACCTCATTACACCCTATCCCTATCTTGAGCTAGTTCTATCCAGTCCACCTCACTACACCCTATCACTCTCTTGAGCTAGTTCTATCCAGTCCACCTCACTACACCCTATCACTCTCCTGAGCTAGTTCTACCCAGTCCACTTCATTACACCCTATCCCTATCTTGAGCTAGTTCTATTCAGTCCACCTCACTACACCCTATCACTCTCTTTAGCTAGTTCTACCCAGTCCACTTCATTACACCGTATCCATATCTTGAGCTAGTTCTAACCAGTCCACCTCATTACACCCAATCTCTTTCAGGTCCATTCTAATATTTATTTTAGCATCGCGCCTTACTACCCATTTGGGTTATACGCTTATGTACTATATTACGCTAACGGTTATAGGGGTTGATAAGGGCATATTTAGTGGAAATATACCTACATTTGTGTGGCGGGAGAATGGAAAACAAACCTCAGTGCATCTAAGCGGGATTGAACCCCGATCTTCCTGTCTTCGGCAGTCTAGTCTAACATGAGAATAACGCTTTAGACCATGCGGCCACCAATGTTGGTAAGAATATAATTAATAATTTGTATATACAAGGTGGGGTGGAAACAATTATACTATCTATGCTGAGGAAAGTGATGGACAACGTTCTGAGGTTTGTCTGACGTCCGATGGAGTTCATCTGAGTGACATTATCTTCACAAAGTGTAGTATGTAGTTTGCTTTTATCTAGCTAGTGAATATTTACTTTTCAGTTAAAGTGTTAGTTTTCAAGTTACTAATCTTCTAATTGTTTCAGTCCCACCCTGTATATATCACACTTTTATAAAATTATAATTTTTTTAGTGTGTAAAACGTACAATGTGCATGATTATTTTGTTTAACTATAAATTTGTCTTGAAAAATTAAATGGTGCTTACTGCGGTCTTGAATGTGTTCTACGTTATAAAAAATGTTGGGAACCAATTCCTTGAACCATTCAACCACCGGAGCTGGTTTTAATCCATATTGCGATTCTTACAAGTACTCAGGTCTTAACCCTCTTACAGGGTGAACGGTTCCCGCACACCTCCCCACCCCCCGCCCCCCCTCCACTCAACAAAATGAGATTAGATCGGAATATGCGAGCGTCAAAGCGGAAAAGCAACCACTTCACCAAAAGAAGGTGAGGGGGGGGGGAAGCGAAAAAAACCTATTGATTATTTAGTGAAAATTGAAAATGTATTTTTACCTCCCCTCCCCTTATTGACCCTTTCTTCCCCTCCTCCTCCTCCTTTGACAAGCGTGCATAATGAAAAGCCCTCTTCAGTCCCACTTGTAACAATGCTATTGTCAAAGGTGAGGTTCAGCGGCAGATCGGTCTATCTCCTGAATTTTTATTTCTTGTTTTTTTTTTTTTATCAGTGAGTGGATGTGAAACAGGGGGATCTCGTTTACAAAACATGTGTTTCATATGTTGTGTGTGAATGCATAGTCCGATTTTCATGGAAAGGGTGTTTGAAAAAAATATTATCATAGTTTTTTTTTTGTGGTTAAAATTGATAAGCTTTTAAAAAAAATTTATTAGTTTTACATAATAGGTATCGATAAAGGATATCAAGAATTACGGATGAAGAGGAGTTGACCTATGGATATGTGAAAGTATATCCAGTAGCATTTTTAGCTGTCAGATAAAATCCTTTTAGTGAAAATTGAACTATATATTATACAATATTGACTAAATAAATACTATTGATTTATCAATTTTTGTAATTAACGTTTGTTTAGTACATAATACATAATTCGTAGCCCAGTAGTGTAAATATTATCCAGTACTAATGTACCGTTGTACAGGGGACGTCCGAATGTACTAATAGTACATCCTTTCCGTGGAGGTTCTTTACATGTCACTATGAGATGAGGTGATGGTGATAGTGAGTATGAGGGTGTGTAACCAGTGGAAACTATTAATCCTAACTTAGGCCTAACTAACCAAACCCTGGTGACCCTTGGGATAGTTCCTTTTTCTGAAAAATTGGCAATGGAACAAGTCGGGAATCCAACCAGGGACCTCTAGGTTCGTAGGCAGGAGCACTGACCACTATATCACTGGCCCGGTTAAAGTAATGTATGTGATTACACTATTAATCGTTTATTTGATTCAAAATAACGAGCGTCAATACTATCAAAGCGTTTAAACTAAATTTTAATCATGGTAACGTTATGTAAGAAAACGTAGTATAATTTGCATTATATCTACGGTATAATTTTCAATGGAATTGCCTCATCTGACAGTCAGACAATCGATTAATAGCTATAGTTTCTTCCTTCAAAAATCTTACTATAGATATAGTCATCAAGAATGATTTATCCGTGTACAACTATTTTAAATGTATGGGCGAATATATTTTTGTATTAAATGATAATCACTTTTATATTAATTTTTGCTTTGGATAGGATATATTCTATACATTTTATTAGTAGTGGAAATAAACAATATTAGGTATGGAATTAAACAAGATATTGAATGGAATATATAGTTTGGAACTAAAATTTATGCATTAAAAAATGTATACTTTATATGTGGAATTTAAATCATATCACTACAAATACTACACTAATGTTTATTTCTAAGAAAATTGTAATATAAACTCAATACAATGTTCTAGCTGTATAAAGTATATAACTATTAATTTTTTCAAGTTGTAATCTGATCTTTTTTAGATAAGACATTTAAAAAAATTGTTTTGTTGTTGGGTTTGTACAAAAAAAAGGGGTGCTATAAAAATGGCTTCTTGTAAATAGAGAGTTGAATTCTTAAAGTTTATCCACGTATAGTTAGGAATAAAACCTTGGTCCCTTTAGATTATTAACAAATATTTTATTTTAAAAGACATTCGAAAATACCTTCTAGAAGAAAAACATTGTCTAAAAATAGTTACATATCTAATAGTTCTTTGGCTATAGTAATTAATGAAGATAAAAAATCTAGCCAATGCACAGAGCAAAATAAATTCTGATCTACTTGTCTGGGAATCCCACCTTCATAGACTCATTCAACACTGTATGGTCTGATGTAAGAAATATTTTATCAAATTTATTGATACAATTTTACTATATATCCAATATTTGCTTATCCATCCACCAGCAAAATACTACCTCAAAAATAATTCTAATGATCTAATAACAGATTATGATGGTTCCACTTTAAAAAAAATCAATCTTGACCTCCAAGTATTGGGTTTAAAATAAGGTTAAGTACGTGTTATATGATATCATGTTCACTTGCACGTAACATTTCAGATGATAGGTTATCGATTCAGAAACTATCGCGGGATTTTGCTAGAAAGGTTCTTTAAGAAAGTACAAGCACACATTTTAACGGCCAAAATTGGTAGCATTTTACTATATTATTGTTATTTTATAGGTTTTGGTATTATTTATAAAAGGGGCAGTTGATGATCACAAGACTTGACGTATGAATATTTTAAAGTACTGTCAGTAGCTTTTGTAAATATTAGATATGGTACTTCATACCAGAACTCCACAATGCTTCACAGTTATGTATTATTGGTTGGGTGGGCTAAGATTTCAATATAATGAACCAACATTATTACATACTTATTACTTATTTGAGGTACCTATTTAATGTGCACTTTCTGAACCGACTGATTATATCAGCACACGAGAATTTCTTTGAGTTAGAGCGAAAGGGCCTACCAATTTTGCCGGGAAAGGTATTTTTACACACCTTCTAGGGTTTTTTTACATGCCACAATCGACATGGGACCGATGGCTTTAATTTCCCTTCGAAGGAAGTTGTGCTACAAATCTTTATTGCTCAAGAATTTATGAATAATTATATAGGTGGTTTTTTTTATCATCTTTAGCTCAACCTGGTGACCTGGTGGTCTAGGGGTAAGGTGTCAGACTTCTGTGCTGAGGGTCCGGGGTTCAATCCCTGGTCCCTTAACAGATTTATCTGATTACCAAACCCTTCCTTCACCTCTGATAAGACGTGTATTAATCACAACTTGTGAATGTGTGGAATACCAGGCCTACCGCCGTGGTTCGGATTCCACTGTTAAACTGTAGGTCCTCCATTTCATCTCACAATCACCCTACCATTACACATTAGCGTAAGTGCGTGTAACCCGATCGGGTAGTAAGACGCGGTGCTAATAATAATATATTATTATTAGCACCGCGTCTTACTACCTGTTCGGGTTATACGCTTAAGTACTAATTACGCTAATGGGTTAGTAATTGTGAAGGTTGAATTTAGAGGAAGTGAACCCGCATTTGCGTGGAGGGAGAGTGGAAAACCATTTAGGGAAAAACAACCCCCGAGTTCACCCAACCGAGATTCGAACCTCTATCTCCCCGTCCTCGGCAGTTGAGCTCAACACGACTAGCGCGTTAACTAACCACGCCACCGAGGCGGGTAATAATAATATAATAATAATAATTTAGCTGAACCAAGTACAGGTTCTGCTGATGAAAAACAAGGTTCCCCCTCGCTCCGAAACAAGGTCCATTGCGTGTTTCGACGCGTGTGTTAGTGCGTGAGGGGTCGCGTGTCAAGTGTTCGTGTGTGTGTGACTCACCTCCAGTTTAATTGGACGCGTGCATCCACTTGGAGCAACTTCCTCCTCCCTATTCTCGTTCAGACATTGATTTCATGTACGCCATTTTTTGTGCGTTTCTATTCCAGATGCAACCAAGTAAATTTAGAGAGAGGGAGATTGTTAGTATAATTCAATATTCATAAGAAGATCTTATTTAAAGAAAATACAAAATATATTGTTTTGTGATCAAAATTGATAAAAGGTGACAACTTCAGATAACATAGCTTGACGTATGAATACGTGAAACTAGATCTAGTAACTGTTCTGATATTTCAAGTTTCGATGCTAGGGAACGTCAATTTTTTCTGGTTTTATGACAAAAATGTGTTTAGTCCAAATAAATCACACATTTTTTTAGATATACTTATTTTAATTTTCTACATAATCTCATCAATTTTTATTATTTGGCAGGGCCATTGTGTAATTTGACCAGGTATTTTTTTAAAAAAAAGTTTCTGTTCAATATCACTTTGCTCATGACGTTGTATGCCTATGATGTATCGGCAAATCGAGAAAATACTCATCATGTCAATGTATTTGCGTTTTATTAGGCGATTTTAAAAGATAAAACATTAAAACAAAACTCACAATGTCTTAAATAATCATAAAAATAGTCTTACATCATCATAAAATTTTTTTTGATCTGAAAATAGTTTTCTTGTAAACGCATTAAAAAAGTCTACAACTTGAGTTATTTGGTTTATTCATGAAAATGGCTCGTATGAATCTTCCAGTCTGGAATTTGATTAAAACATTTCGTGGGAACATAATGTTTATTAAGGAAAGGAAACAAGAAAAAAGTAATTTTTAAATGAAGACGATTCTGTACAGGAGAAAATAATAGAGTGAGTGTGTATACTCGTCAATGGAAGATGGGAAATATTATCAGAAGGTAAAAGATGCCTCAAAGAATGAATTATTCACTTAATTTCATCTCTTTCTCTTTCATACACTTGCGTAAGTAAGATAGTGCCTAAGTGCGTCAATTTAAGGTGGGGTGGAAGTAGGGGACGCGAGAAAAGGACAGTGTTTTTTATTTTCAGTTTTTATGGCAAAACTTTATTTTGGATAAAATAAATCAAACATTGCTCCAGTACAAACATAAAGAGTTTAATTTTCATCACATGTTGATATCAACAATTGTTGAATATAATATGTCATGAACATGGTGGCATTATCTAACTAACTTTTTAAATACAGAAGAAAAGTTGTCTTTAAATTATAGAACACCTTTTGACAGATATTACAATGGGAAGAAAATTAAATTTAATGTTTGTACTGAATCCATATTTTATTTATTTTGGCAAAAAATATAAAGGTTTTTCCATAAAAACTTCAAAAACACTGACGTTTTCTCTCGTCCCCTTAATTACCACCTTAAGATACAGCTCACTTCTAAAAATAGCTTCAAATTCACCAACCAGTTAACGTCGTTAAGATAGCTATGTGTATAAAACTAAACTAAATGAATATACTAAATATACAGGGTGGCCCACGGAAAAGTAGCCCACCTCCTATATCCAGCAGGCGCCTCACTCTCAATTGGAGGAGGTCAATCCCCTCCCACCTATATTGTGACATGAAGAATGAGCAAGTGAACTTCTTGTCTAAAGCACAAGACGGGGTGGAATGGGATTGACCCCCTCCAATTCAGAGTGAGGCACCTGCTGGATATAGGAGGTGGGCTACTTTTCCGTGGGTCATCCTGTATATTTGAATTATTTTAGCGAAGATAAGTTTTTTTTTCATAAGATCTTTAAAATATGAGCATTAACTTACGTTCCATTCCCTTCCCCAACTTAGAAGAACACTCCGTATAAGCTACGTTATTACATTTTAAACGTAGTACTACAAATACTCCTTCCAAGCTATGTTTCCCCCCCTTCCACCCCTCGTCGTCAACCTATATCGAACCCATAATGCACGAGAGGCCGCGATGACAATGACAAATCATATTATTTGCGGGGTGGATGGCGCGTTAAGGGCGGGTGCGGGTGTGGTTTATGTTAAGGGTGGGTGGCCGCGTGTTTGTCATTCATCCCCTCCCCCTCCACACACACACACACACACACACACACGCCCCTTCTCACATCCATCCCCTGACGACACCTGTTCCCGGTCTGCCTTGTTCTCACGAGGAACAAGTCTACCGGAACTTCCTGTTCTCCTGGTACAGCCAGCCACGCGGCTTGAGTGGTTATGGTTGGATTTCTGTGAGACCAACAGGGTCCACACAAGTTAATAACAATCCTCTTTACTATACGTCAACTCAAATGTAATCTACAACTATCACTTTCGAGAGATACAATAGTATACCATACCATACAATAAAATATAACTTATATGTTGCATATTTTAAGGTTGCTGATTTATTGTGTAACAGCTGTCTCGATAATAATAAAAAAAATGTCATTTGTGTCACGACCTACCCCCCCGTGGGTTTGATGGGCAAGCCCGAATGACCTATACAACTCTCCGAAAATTAAAATAAAAATTACTACAAACTTTCAAAAATTACCTAAAATATTTACATAAAATCGTAATAAATGCACAAGACTAAGAAAAATATAATGAAAAGCCTTCTGTTGAATATAATATAATATTGATTTAAAAATACCTCCTTCAGAAGTAATAGCTACCCCCTCCCAAAGCAACCCTCTCTACAGTCTAGTTGCAGTCTCATCAGGAATATGCAATACCTCCTTCAGAAGTAATTACAACTGTGTGACGAGAAAATTTATGTTTAAGCATTTTTTCATTTATAAAATATCTATAGGCTAGTATTAAAAAATATACTTATTCAACTTGAATGCCAGAAAATTACTCAAATGACCTATAAAATATAGATTTCAACTATCAGGGGGTCATGAACAGAGTTTAAATAGTATTGTTTGTGAAAAAAAAAAAAAAAAAAATTGT
>CABFWO010000168.1:231342-285404 GCA_902155825.1 Timema genevievae | reverse complement strand
TGAAAAAAAAAAAAAAAAAAACATTGTAAGGTTTAACTTACCTATGAGTGGGTGATAATTAAATATGTCACCACGTTCGGGTGACACCATTTTAATACGGTATTTTATTACACGGTGTCCTTTTTATTTGGGGTTCTTGATTAGTTTAATTCACTCTTGTTTTGAGTTTGAACAATCGTAATCCGAGATTAGATAATCACACGTGCTGTTGATTAAAATATTTGGATCATGATTGTTATTAGATTGTGCCCGATGTGGAATGTATGAAGTCTCGGTTAAGAGTCGGTGATTTTAATGAAAATAAGTATTCTTGTGACGGATTAGTGACAGGACAGCTCGGCGACTACCAAGCTGATGACGAAACCTACGCTTGCCGAAAGGTATATATCTACGAAATTTTAATTTCTAGAACATTCCTAGAGTAACGGGATGTAGCCGTCTTTGTGTCCCTTCCTTGCTTGCCTTCTGAGAAGATTTCACCTGTGTGGCTGATAGAGAAATACAGAAGGATTCTGCACCACGTGGACATTTACTGCCAAAGTGAATTATTATCACGTTAGATCAGATATTGTTATCTATTATAAATTAATAAAAATAATGATGTATAAAATATAATCATTACAACATGTCATCAACATTTAAGCCTTGCTTTTATTTATTTTTTACTGATCGGGAGGTACATGACATCTAGTTCAGCCCTCTGCCCCTGTATGTAGACTATTAGCCACACAGAGCGTTACCCAGAGTACACCACAGGAGGTTGTCTACACGTGAGAAGTTGTGATGAAAGTGAATATGAAGGTGTGAGCCAGTGGGGGTCTTAAAACATAACTTAGGTCTAACCTGGAATCAAACCCGTGGCCACTAACATCGTATCCAGGTGCACAGACCACTACACCACGGGGTCAGATGGGTCCCGCTAATAAATAAAATCTCGGTTGCCCGAAATTGCAGCACTAGATGAGTTTTTTTCTTTAAAGAAGGAAATTTGATGAGTGCGTTCAACCGTTAGCGTTCACCCTACGTCACATAACGATATGAGACGTTCACTATTATCGAACGTTCCTATTCCGGATCTGAACTGGTTAACTTCCTTTCCTTACCTTCCATTCTCCTTTCTTCCTCCTAATCTTCTAACCTTCCTGACCTCCCTTCCCTCCCCCCCCCCGATCGCCCCTCCTAAACCAAACCATTGACTGATTGACAACACACAAAAGAAACCCCCCCCTACCAACACCCACCCTACTCCTCTTGTCCTTGTAACCAGACCAGAGGGAACAAATTAATTTGCTTCCCGGTTTACTCGTTTGTTCCGATCTTGTGCGACATTAATTGCAGCCAACACTACTTCTGATAGTTTCCCTTCTGCTAGTGGCACGAGGGAATAGGGGGAACCAGCTTTTCCTTCTATAAAGCGTGATATCGCACAAACGCTTTGCTTTAGATTTTAAATTGAAGGTCATTATAACCTAATCTGAGATGGTTTTTTATAACTGAACTTGAACGTGAATATAATTTAGCACTTTTAAAAATAACATTAAATTGCAATAAAAAGTACTTTTATATAATAAATATTTATATATATACCTATGTATATATAAAGTAAGATAAAACAGAGATAAATTACTATTTTTGGGTGACCTGGTGGTCTAGGGGTAAGGTGTCAGACTTCTGTTCTGGGGATCCGGGGTTCAATCCTCGGTCTCGGCACAGATTTATCTGATTGCCAAACTCCTTCTTTCACCTCTGACAAGACGTGTATTAATCACAACTTGTGAATGTGTGGAATGCCAGGCCTCCACCGTGGTTCGGATCCCACACATTATGGTACAATCCGCATATGAGGTCCATGGCCACGAGGATAAACGAAAGCATTCTATAACACGATCAAGGTATATCAGAACTGTGTAATGGGGCTGGTAGGTTTAAACCACCCCGCCTTTCTTCGCTCCCCCGTTTGACAAACCACTTCGCTGTAGATAGGCAACCAGAGAACACAATGCACTTAATGGAGAAACAATTTGTAACGTAATACTCGCCCCTCCAGTGCGTGCCATACATGTGCTAATGTCTCACACGAATGGAGTATGTGTGTGTCGTTCCTACCTTTGATATTCGGATGCTAAGCGTTACTGATCGACGTATCTTTTGTCAGTTCATGAAATTGAACGCCTCAGGAATGTAGAGAACATCAGGGATATAATATAACACATTCGTAGTGGTTATCAAGCGGTATAAAGCGTCTGGTTCACATTTCACTACTGATGAAGAGGTTGGAGTCTAGTGAATTGGAAAGGGTTTCTGCATAAAGGTTTGCTTATACCCTGAAACGCGTAAAGACCTATCTTCGAAACCACTTGGGACAGGAAAGACTTACAGGGTTAGCACTAATGTCAATACGTAGGAAACCAGTAGACTTTGATTTAATTATATATATATATATATATATATATATATATATATATATATATACACTTTTATGCTACATCCTAGGAGAATAAAACTGTTAGGAGTCACGGATATCCGGCCTAAAGTGGTGGCATACCGGGTCGGATAGCAGAAAAGCCGGATAATATGAAAACCAAGTTCAAATAATTTTCATTATGTGTTTGCCTCATGTAGCTACTCCTCCCTTGACACAGCTTCTTTTTCCAGCCAAATCAAAACAGTGCTGCTATCTACTCCTCCCTTGACACAGCTTATTTTTCCAGCCAAATCAAAACAGTGCTGCTATCTACACTTCCTTTGACACAGCTTCTGTTTCCAGCCAAATCAAAACAGTGCTGCTATCTACACCTCCCTTGACGCAGCTTCTGTTTCTAGCTAAATCAAAACAGTGCTGTTATCTACACCTCTCTTGACACAGCTTCTGTTTCCAGCTAAATCAAAACAGTGCTGCTATCTACACTTCCCTTGACACAGCTTCTGTTTCCAGCCAAATCAAAACAGTGCTGCTATCTACACCTCTCTTGACACAGCTTCTGTTTCCAGCCAAATTCAAACAGTGCTGCTATCTACACCGACCAAGACCACACCTCCCTTGACACAGCTTCTGTTTCCAGCCAATTCAAAACAGTACTGCTATCTACACTTCCCTTGACACAGCTTCTGTTTCCAGCCAAATCAAAATAGTCCTGCTATCTACACTTCCTTTGACACAGCTTCTAAGAAACCTTATGAAAAGCCTCTGAGTAACCTTATGAAAAACCTTTGGGGAACCTTATGAAAATCCTCTGGGCAACCTTATAAAAAACCTCTGAGGAAGCTCATGAAAATCCTCTGGGAATCTTATGAAAAGCCTCTGAGGAACCTTATGAAAATCCTCTGTGGAACCTTATGAAAAGCCTAAATACCAAGCTGTAGTCTTATCGGTAAAATGGTTCCAGCTCATGTCTCAATAGCAGACGTATAAAAAAGACGAATGGCATCACGAGAACAACTTTTTCAGCTTCATAAATTCAAGAAACGTAGACATTCTCAAAATTTCAATTTCTTTGATGATCACAGTATTCTCTTTCTTCAAGGAATCGCGAGCAAATAAACCACTATAGTAATTTATTACATTTTCTTCTTACATCTAAGCTAACATTAATTTTTTAGCACCGCGTTCTGGTTATACGCTTATGTATTGTACTAATCACGCCAATGATTTTAGGTATGAGGAAGGTTGTTATTAGATGAAGTGTGCCCAAATTTGCGTGAAGGGAGAGTGGAAAACCATTGTGATTAAAACCATCCTCTGTGCACCCGACCGTGATTCGAGCCTCGGATCTCCCCCTTATCGGCAGTCTACTCTACTGCGAGAGTAACGCCTTTTACCATGCGGTCACCGAAGTGGGTTAACATAGATTCATATATTTCTACTTGGCACTGGTACGCACTAATATACCCCCTGAAGTGTTTTCCCGCACTCTCTCTCTCTCACACACACGCACACACACACACACACACACGCACTCTATCCTTCTCTCTCTCTCTCTCTCACACACACACACACACACACACACGCACTCTATCCTCTCTCTCTCTCTCTCACACACACACACACACACACAGTATATTCTCCTCGCTAGCTAGCTAGGGAAAATAAGACGCTTACCCAAGGGTTTGATTAGATTGGCCACCCAGGGGCAGCAGTGTCACCCCCCATCCCCTAACGACCCCTTAGGGGGGTGGTCTAGGGGATGAAGTTGTCGAGGTGGTCGCGCGGTCAAATTGGCTTTTCAAGGGATGAGGGGGATTCTTCGCCTTAGTCGACAAATTCTTTCGTTTTCTGATACAAAAAAAAAAAAAAAGTCATCTACAGTTGTCGGGAATGTGACCTCAGCAATTTTGGTATTTTTACTTGAGGGGGGGAAAATATCACATTTTGAAAGTGATTGGATATTAGGACGGAAACGTATCAACGAATTTAAATCTAAAAACGTAAAAGTAATTTGAATTTTTTTTTTCTCCAACGAACGGTTAAAATCAACGTCTCATCGTTACCTACCCGATATTTTTCATTTAGTTCCACATCCTATTTTATTTTTTTAGCGCTGCTGTTTACTACCCGTTCAGGTTATACGCAGATGTATTAATTACGCTAATGAGTTACGTATTAAAAAGGTTGATTTCAGAAGAATTGGACTCACATTAGCTTGGAGGGAAAGTGGAAAACCATTTTGTAAAATCACCCTCAGAACACTCGACCGGGGTTTGAACTCCGATCTCCCTGTCATCAGCAGTATAGTCTAACATGAGAGTGATGCTTTAGACCATGCGACCACCGAAGCAGTTTTGATTATATAGTATGTTCACGTGATTAGACTAAATTAACAATGTCTTGTGATGAGCAAAGTATAAACTCCCTTAATTTAATATAAAATTTAAGTTAATTTTTATTAATATTGCTATAAAAACATTGAATCAACATTTATTAAGATAAAATTAGTAATCGTATCCATAATATTTTTAGAAACTAAAAATAGATTATAAGCTAAAAATTTATTTAAATAAGGACATATTTATATAAATAAGAGGTTTAAAACAGAAACAATTTCTTACAACTGTAAGATAAATAAAAATGTTTGCTGTTTAGCAATTTTTACAGTTCAATATTTAATCTTATGTGATCTAAGGTGATCTTAGTGAAAAAAATAAATAAAAAAATATGGAGTACTAGACTTGATTAAGTCGAATTTTGTCACAGAAAAATTAAAGAAAAAAATAAAGTTCAGTATCTGATATTTTGTACACATTGAAATTTCACCTTCAATTACAAATAATATATAAATAAAATTTTTAAAATAAGGTAATTTTTTATGATTGATTATAAATCAGAGGGAATCACCGAATATTTTGGTCTATGATTTTGGATAAAACGTAAACACAATTTTTTTTTTGTTAATGTGAAAACACTGTTCTTTCAGTGGCCTTAATCTTCCACGTCACGAATAAAAATAAATAAAAGAAGTAACGCCCAAGCGAGGGAACTTACGATCAGGAGAGATGACGTCACTCTATTTTCACATCTGCAGCTGTCTGTATCAATAAAAAACATTAAAATCTGGTGGCCCGCATCTGCTTGCCATCGGTTTCTAGTTCGTGCCTCAGACAGTCGGACAGACAGTTCATATCCCCATCCATAATTCATGTGACATTTGATGTGTGGGGAAGGGGGGGTTGGAGGGGGTTGAGAGGGGGGTACATTTCCCCATTTCCCACGAGATGCATCTAGTTGAATAGTAGAAACATGTCGGACCGTCTTTTGGTTGAAAGTACCAAAGAGAGAGAGAGAGATTTTTATATATATAGATGGCGTTTCAGTCACGTTGATAAGAGAGGGTAGGTTTTATTTGGTTTGGCTTTCTAGTTCCCCCCCTGTTACCCCTCTCTCTCCTTCCTTAGACCTACCCCTCTCTACCACGTTTGATTCTGCCTTTTTTTTTTTGTTCTTCATGTCGGTTGTAAAGTCCCTGAAGAATTAGAGTTAGAACAAAAGCACATAATGGAAAGAAAAGAGAGGGGGTATTTCAGAGCCATTTTTTTAAAGCCATAGAAACCTTCCTAAAAGGAAAACACAAACAAAGTTACCCTCTACTATCTGTAATGTTGGTAGAACCCTGCGTGGACGACCAAAATAACAAGTCATATCCAACCCGTATCCATTTCAATGTTGGGATAAATATGATGAAATTCCGTCCATTTCGAGATTTCGGACACATTTGGGCAAAGTTGATATGCATTGATTGAGTAAACCGAGTTTTATCTAAATCGGTGTTTGTAGCTTGTTATTGTATACAAAACAATTATCTACCTATGATCTGCTTCTATTAAATTGTGTTCTAGATTTAACTTTTTTTTTGTGTCTTGTCAATAATTTGTTTTTGCGTTTGTCTTAATACCCATTCAGCTTGTACGTATTGGAACTAATTTACGCGAATGTGTTGGGATGAGGAATGTTTGGTGTACGACCTTACAGAGTTAAAATTGTAAAAAATAGCTTTAATAGAATACTTACACTATTTTTGTATTCATGCATATTTATAGGTTACGTTTAAATAGGATATTGTGTACTATTTTTTTAAATGGACACATTTAGCTAATATATACTTTAAAAATAAATATAAAAACAACAACAATTATTGTGTAGTACCATAGTGTAGTTTAATAGCTGGTGATAGCCGCTTCTGTGGCCACATGGTCTAAGGCGCTACTCTCGCAGTAGACTAGACTGCCAATGACGGAGAGATCGAGGTTTGAATCTCGGTCGGGTGTACTGTGGGTGGTTTTATCAAAATGGTTTTCCATCCACGTGGATGCGGGTACACTTCCTCTAAATATAACCTTCCTAATCCCTAAGACCGTTGTCGTAATTAGTACATAAACCCGAACGGGTAGTAAGACGCGATGCTAAAAAGAATTGTCTATTTATAATGTTTGTAAAGTCTATTCCATTCCTCTATGTATAGATTTATTTCCGTCTCATACCCCTTTCTATCGACCTCCCCCTCCTACCCTAGAGAAAAGGACAGAAGAAAGAGGGGGGAGAGGTTTTTTTTTGTAAAGTTAAGGACCTGTGTGTGCCCTTCAATAACATTTGTGCTCGGGGTTGTTTAGAAGTACCCCTCGCCTGGGTCTGCCCCACTTGAGCTACAAGCGGGTGGAAGAGCAGAGACGCTCAAAGCTCCCCTCGCGGACGAACGACGCACTAGAAGAGCGTCATCACCGATTGAGTCACAGATCTACTTTATTAGTGACTTTTAAATATATATTATTAGCACCCCATCTTACTACCCGTTCGGATTATACTCGCTAGTGTGTAATGTGTGTAGGGTGATTGTGAGATGAAATGGAGGACCTACAGTTTAACGTGGGATCCGAACCACGGTGGTAGGCCTGGCATTCCTCACATTCACAAGTTGTGATTAATTCACGTCTTGTCAGAGGTGTAGGAAGGGTTTGGTAATCATATAAATCTGTGTCAGGGACCGAGGATTGAACCCCGGACCCCTCAGCACAAGAGTCTGACACCTTACCCCTAGATGGCCAGGTCACCAGCTTGCAAATACTAAATACGATTGAAATAGAGAATCGTTCTTTATACAATACATATAGTGTCAAATTTTAAGAGCTGTCAAATAAATATAGTGAGTGTAATAATATTGTGCGTCTGGATTACATCACTCGTAGCCCAGTAGTGGAAATACTATCCAGTACTAATGTACCGTTGTCCGAATGTACTAATAGTACATCCTTTCCGTGTACATCCTTTCCGTGGAGGATCTTTACATGTCACTATGAGATGAGGTGATGGTGATAGTGAGTATGAGGGTGATAGTGAGTATGAGGGTTTGAAACCAGTGGAAACACTTAAACCTAACTTAAACCTATCTACCCAAACCCTTGTGACTGTTAGGGTGATTCCCCTTCCAGGAAAACCACCAGCTAGGAATCGTACCCGGGACCTATAGACTCGTAGCCAGGTTCAACTGACCACTTCAACACGGGGCTGGTTAATATAGTGAGTGACCTATTGTGATTGTAGGATAATATACATTCCATACATTCCTTTGTTTTTTTAAGTGTACATTTCTTGTTATCTTAGTTCGACGTGTTTGTGGCTTCGCAAGTTCTTAGCACCTTTGTTTACTGTTTTAACCCGAACGGGTAGTAAGACGCGGTGCTAATAATAATTTAAATTAATTATCTAGTTTTATTGGGATAGTTTATATAGTGTGAGTTTGCTAATCACAAAATAACTTGCCCCAAGACAATACAATTAATAATAAACACCCAACTCTAGCGCATTGATACTTACTAATTGGTAGGTGGAACGTGCCACTCGTATACAAAGAGCAAGCACTTCGGTACATTCATTTGAAATTTAAGCTCCAAATTCTATATGGCAGACAAAACAGACGAGACTAATGCCTTTGTCAACCTGTCCATCGTTGGAGATCGTTCCTAATTACCTGATCATTTAATAATAATTAAAGTTCTGAATGGCTTTTCAATCTGAACTTTTTACTCGGGAAACCTAGTCCAACCTCTGCCAAATGAACATAGTTCCCCCCCAACTCCACCTTCATCCACTTAGATATATTTCTCTAAGCTGCCTTATTTATTTGCACCCTCCATTTCTATATACGTTTCTTGGATTAAAATATTAAAAACTTTATTTTAGACGTATCCTTAAAAAAAAAGCAGGATTTTAAATAAAATACCAACGTTTGTTTATCTATTTTCTTACGTTATTTTTTTCTCCCATATAAGCCTTAATCTCGATGACAATTTTACACTCACAAACCTCCCCCCCCCCTCCTTTTTTTTTCTTACCAAGGGAGACATAAGGGGACATGGGAGCTAAAAGGTCTCTCAAGAGCTAAGCTTGTCTGGCGGCCCAAGGGAATATATCAAGACCTTTTGAGGACAGTCAGACCTTTAAGAATACTGTTTGCTGTTTTGGGGTTGGAGAAAATACATTGAGTACGTCTAGTACAGCCCGGTACTAGGGAATAAGGCTGTTATTTCCAGAGTGGAGAAAAATACATTGAGATCTTCTATCATTCATGAAATCAAAGAGAAAGAAATACTTCTCCATTCAGCTCATAAAAAAAATTGATCTAATATAATAGAAAGGAGTAAATAAAACAAAGGGAATCTAAGAGGAGAAAATCCCACTTCTTCCTATTCCTTCATCTTTCTCCTTCAAATAAGGGAATCTGAGAGAATAGAAAAGAGTTGATAAAATTTAGTAACATAAGAAACTAATTTCCCCTACATAATTTATTTATTCAATTAAAGTGATAATAATCCATCAAATCCTTATAAATAAATTTTACAAATAATATTAGCATGATGTTTGGTTATAATTAATATGAAGATAAATAAATTAACTTTAAACAAAATCAGCCTACATACCTACTTTAAAACTTTTTTTAATTATTTAAACTTTAGTGTTATTTACTGTTTTTTCTCAGTTATTTAATTAATTAAAGTACGCCATTAATTTCTTAAAAAAGGGTAGTATTTGGTTCATATGTTTAGAATATAAATTCATCTAATGCTTTCTTTAGGAACGTTTGTAATTTAAAATATAATTTCATTATGATGTTTTGCTAACAAATCTTTGTATACAGTTATATCACAGCTTCCTTTCTTACTAAACCTGCCAGATACCCACAACAAGTATAATAAATAATACAAGTTAAGTAGGATTAACTCTTAAGTATATGTAACATCATTTGCCTGGAAAGAGAATGTTGAAAACTCCTAATAGCAAATACCACTCACACTCACGTGCTTTCAATCAGAATTTTAACTAAGTTGTCAGAGTCAGGAGTCCAAAAACTTAAGCCCAATTTAGTACTACACTGGATATCATCTCTGAGGTAACTGCACGGCTACTATTGGGAAACAACGTTGTCACTCTCTCGTTTTCGTGTGGTCAATCTCCCCTCAAATATAAGACAAATTTCGCAACGCTGGTTAGTCGAGGTTGCCAGTAGCTCCTTCTCCAGTAGCTCCTTCTTACCCCAACACACCACCTTCAGACATAACTGAGAGCGAGGAGATTTGGCCAGTAGCTTCTTCTTACCCCAGCACACCACCTTCAGAAATAACTGAGAGCGAGGAGATTTGGCCAGTAGCTTCTTCTTACTCCAGCACACCACCTTCAGACATAACTGAGAGTGAGGAGATTTGACCAGTAGCTCCTTCTTACCCCAGCACACCACCTTCAGACATAACTGAAAGCGAGGAGATTTGGCCAGTAGCTCCTTCTTACCCCAGTCACAACTGAGAGCGAGGAGATTTGGCCAGTAGCTCCTTCTTACCCCAGCACACCACCTTCAGACATAACTGAGAGCGAGGAGATTTAACGACAGGTAACTGAGTACGAGCGACGATAAGACCTGCAGTTACCTCAGAGGTGATATTGGGTGTAGTGAGAGTTTATGTTCAAGGCCTCCCCTCCAGCTTAATTTAGTATATTTTTAACCATTTACATCTTAGTTGGGTGAAAAAGGAGGTAATCTTGTAATAGTGTTTAAAATATTTTTTTCCGTATGAAGTGTGCCAATGTACCCTTCATTTATCCTGAAAGGTTTAGTTTTTTAGCACCATCTCTTACTACCCGCTTGAGTGTAGCATTTTAACCTTGACGGATTACACCATGGTCCTATTTTATATGCTGTGCCATAGATGAACCATGGAAGGTAAGTTTGTCACCCTTCATAGTAAACGAAGGCTACGCCACTTTTACCCTGAGAGCTAGGAATCTTACCTCAAACATTTCCATTATGACGTAGATTATGAGATAGGACAGTAGTGTAACTCGTCAATGTAAGACTAATACCTTCTAGGGTAAGTTAAGTGTAAGACTGCTACCTTCTAGGGTAAGTTAAGTGCAAGACAGCTAGGGTATTTGTAGAAGGATATTGCTAGAAATTATTAGAAACTATCAGAAGTACCCAGCTTCACCTGGGGTAACCGTGCAATTTATTGCGTGATTAATCGGGGCAACACTTTGATTTGTTTCAATCAAAAAGAAACAAAAATCTCATCATTTTATTGCTTCTAACCAGGTTTTTAATTAGTTAAAAAAAATTAATAAAAATTTTAAAATTCCTGCTTCGAGGTAAACATTTTTGTGCACAGGGGGTTGCTTATTTTAAAATTTCAGATTTCTGCTTGAGGTAGGTATTGCACAACGCTCATGATAAAACAAAGTTTTCATTTGAATAATAAAGATAATATAATATTGCGCGTCTGGGATACATAAATTATGGCACAGTTTGTGATAACATTATCTAGTACTAATGTACCGTAGTCCAGGGAACATCCTTTCCGTGGAGGCTCTTTACATGTCCCGATGAGATGAGATATGTTGATGGTGACAGTATAAGGGTGTGGAACCAGTGGAAACACTTAAACCTAACTTAACCTAACTAACCAAACCTTGGGACCAGTGGGGTAGTTCTCCTTTTGGGAAAAATATTGCCCCCAAGGTACCAGCTGGTAATCGAACCAGTAGCCAGGTGCATTGACCCCTACACCAGGTTATTAATATAGATAATAATGCTCCATTAAGTGATGTTCAGGTAAGAAACAAGCATGATCCCCTTGCGTGTAGGCGTGTGCCGTGGGGTCACGACCCTCAGTTTCCGTGACCCTCTATCCCCAGCTGTAGCCAGCGAGTATTGATCTGCCAGGTAGCTACAGGATTCTACGAGCTACGCAGAGCTACATCAGCTCCCCCCACCCCACCCACACACACTCTCTCGTAGTCTACGTCACTTCCTCCCCCGAGATAGACAAAGACAGAACGATACAGCTCCGGCATAGACATGAGAGGAGGTATGCGTTGATTCCATGCCTTTTGCGATCCCCGCTAGATGGATCTGTACTCACAAGACCGCAGCTACACCCAATATCATCGCTGAGGTAGGTCTTATCTTCGCTCCCTCTCAATTACTGTTGCCAAATCTCCTCGCTCTCAGTTATATCTGAAGATGGTGTGCTGGGGTTAGAAGGAGCTACTGGCCAAATCTCCTCGCTCTCAGTTATGTCTGAAGGTGGTGTGTTGGGGTAAGAAGGAGCTACTGGCCAAATCTCCTCGCTCTCAGTTATGTCTGAAGGTGGTGTGCTGGGGTAAGAAGGAGCTACTGGTCAAATCTCCTCGCTCTCAGTTATGTCTGAAGGTGGTGTGCTGGGGTAAGAAGGAGCTACTGGCCAAATCTCCTCGCTCTCAGTTATGTCTGAAGGTGGTGTGCTGGGGTAAGAAGGAGCTAATGGTAACCTCGACTAACCAGCGTTGCCAAACTTGTATTATATTTGAGGGGAGATTGATCACATGAAAACGAGATAATAACAACGCTATTTCCCAATAGTAGCCGTACAGTTTCGTCAGCGATGATAGCCAGTGTAGGATGAATTCATTGTTTATTAGGGGTTTCACCTCAATTGTCAGAGGCGAAGAAAATTATTTTGTTAGTAATTAATTTCTTTAAGAGGCTGTTTGAAGATTTTACCTTCACATTTAGATAAAGTATTGCAGTCGTTTGACCTCGAGACTATGTTGGATATTGAAGATTTATTTGACCTCTAACAATTCTGTATGTTTTTACCTGTGGTTGGAGCTATAATGGTTTGGTGAATATCGTTTAATATATGTGCTCATATAATTGGTCTGAGAAGAGATGTTGATTCTAGCGCTTAAATTAAGGGTAGTTAACTGCTGTTTGATTTTTAGAAAATGGCTTTAAATATTCTGCTAAACATAATACAGATTTTTTATTAAAAAAAGTAATTTATTTAACATTCACTTGATGATTATTTATTTTGGTAAATTGCATAGTGAAAACTATAAAATTTTCTTCAAAATTAATATCCAAATATGGTTTTATTCAAAAAATATTACTGATAAACAATTTTTAAATTTTTCTTCTTAGTTGTAATATAATATATGAAAACTTTTGTGTCATACCAATTATTTTTATAGTAGCTAAGAATATATGTTTAAATAATATAAGTGCTATACATTTTTTTAGGGTTAAAATATGGATGACTGAAATAGGTATTCTTCGTTCATGATTCAAGAATGAATAAAAGTATTAAAATATTTAAAAATCAATTTTATTTTGGAAAATAGAAATATGTTAATGAAATTAGCTATTATACATGATCTAACTAGAGCTTTCAAATAATATATAGATCTCTATAGTGTCAACTACATATCATAGAAATTAAGTTATGTACGAAACGCCAATACTTTTAATACAATTAATTTTAATCATTTTAAATATTTTATTTCATAAGCGGTTCCATGAAAAGACCAATAATAAGGCACTAAAATTTGTTACGGCAGTTAATCGGGTCTGGAAATTCGCCAATTCGAATCCCGATAAAGTAGAAGTTATTTGGTCCTGACGTGTTTTAAAATAGGTTGAGTGGCTATAAGCTCTTTATAATTGTGTTTAAAGGTGTTAATAACCCTCACATTGTGTTTATATACCCATAAAAAAAACTTAGTTTCTTAACCTTGGAATGTTTTTTTTAGTTAAAAAGCGTATTTAAATCTATATTTTGATATGGTATAAACAATAAATAAGTGAATTAAAAAATCATGTTTACATGTGGGAAGTGAGGAGGTGGTTAACTTGCACTTAACAACACTGATTTTGACTTACTTTTGCCAATACAAATGGGAATTTATCAATAAATGAGAATAATAATTTGTGTATACAATTTTTTTTATTGAATAAGAATATATTAAGAAAGGTTGATATTAAGGAGGGGAGTGTCAACCCCCTCAACACCGCTGCAGAATTGTCCGACAGCAAGCAACGTTGCCGAGAGTGGTGAGCCCGCGACAAATGCAACCGACTGATGCTGTTGTTATAAAGACAGAGAGGGAGTTTCGAACACAGAGTATGTGACCGCCTGATGGTATGCAACTTGCTGTACACGTACGTGATTACAGTTGCGTTCTCCCGGCGTTGTCGCCTCTAACTTCAACTCGCGTTTAATAGGCTAATAATACAAGATGACTTTTCCGAAACTCTTTTTACTAATATTTCCTGTTTATTTCTGCCCACAGATGCTGCGGTTTTAGTTTGGGCAGGTAATTTATAAGCACTCGTTCGATTCCGTCTGAATGTACTGAGAGTGAATTTAAAAAAAATAATTGTTTTCCACTCTCCCCAACACAAATGCTGGCACCCTTTGTATAAATATAAGCTTATCATCCCTAAATTAGTACATTACAGCCAACAGAGCCAACATATACTTCAACTCGCAACACGTGTGCCTATAATGACGTCACATTACGCAGTGTTTCAATGTTGATATTATTTGCTTTGTAGAAATATTTAATACCATTGACTGGTTTAAATTTACTCTAGAAAACCATTTCTCAAACAAGTATTTATATTTTATAGATATTTCTTTGATGATTCTTCAATATTTCATTGAATGAGTTAAGTTTCTATGAGAAAGAGTAAAAATACCAGAAAAATAAAATTTGTGGAAATCAATAAAAAAAGATCCTAAAATTATGTTAAAGCTATATAATGTCAGGCCTATTGTTTGAGCGAAGAAAATAAAATTATATTAATCACCAGACATACCTGTTTAAGAATTTTTTTATCACCACGTTTTACTACCTGTTAGCGTATAAACCGAACGGGTAGTAAGACGCGGTGTTAATATTATTATTGTTATTATTATTATTATTACCTGTTAAGGTTATATACATAATATATGATAATTACTCTAATGGGCTACGTATGAGAAAGGAACTATTTTAGAGGCGAGTTACCCGCATTTGCGTGGAAGGAGAGTGGGAAACCATTTAGGAAAAAACTTTCAGTAGACATGTGCAATCTAAAAGTATTAAGTCTCGTTTTCTACCACTTATAACAGTAGCTCTGAGAGTAAGGGTTGAGAAAATAGAAGACCAAAACACGCAGGACATATGGTTTGTCAAAATTCTCTAGGGTGAACAAATTGTCGTAAAAATGGTTTATTTTGAGCCACGAGGGGCTTTCCAAAACTTTACTTCAACATCATGGAGTCAATAAGATTTGGGGGTCCGGGGTTCAATCCTCGGTCCCGGCACAGATTTATCTGATTTCCAAACCCTTCCTTCACCTCTGACAAGACGTGTATTAATCACAACTTGTGAACGTGTTGGAATGCCAGGTCTACCACCGTGGTTCGGATCCCACGTTAAACTGTAGGGTCCTCCATTTCATCTCACAATCACCCTACCATTACACATTAGCGTGAGTGCGTATAGCCCGAACGGGTAGTAAGACGCGGTGCTAATAATAATAATAATAATAATAATAATAATAATAATAAATAATAATAATAATAATATTTGGCGTATTAATACTAGCAGGTTTTGGAGAACAGGAATTAATTCTGATTCTGAATTGAAAGATTTGAATTATCTCTCAACTGGCTACTTTAAATTATATTTTTTAATTCTAATTCCCCAACACCTTTACAAACAAATCCTGACTATGTTACTTAAAGTTTAGCTATAGTTATCCCGTTTACTTATTTTATATAACTTAGCCTATATATCCAGTACTGGCACTTAAACGCGAACATAAAACTATAAACCAAAATGTCCGACATGAAAAAAACCTGCCATTCACGAGATTACATAAAGTCCATGAATCAGATCCTCCCTATTTCTTTGCTCCGTGGTTGCCCGTTGCAGAAACCGGAGATCTACACAGCTAGGGTTTCTGTTGAAATAACAACTAGGTTTTCGAGAAATATGCTATTCGGTTAGTAAAATCCATTTACAAATGAAGTTTTAAGCACGAAGAGTTTTATTATTATAACTCTAATATTTCTCTCTGTTTTACTTTACTTTTGCTTCGTTAGTGAGAATATGATTTGTATGGAATCAATGTTTCAAATATTAGGACCTAGAAATGGGTTTGGTCCTTTGATTTATCTGTACGTTTATTTAAAACGGGTCTACTCATTTCTTGAATATTCTCAGTAGCATTTAAAAATGGGTTTCACAAAGTGATTGTTTTACCTTTGTTGTAAAATAGCTCAATAATTAGAAAGAAAAAATTATATTTTTAAACCATGATATATATTATATTAACTTTATTTAGTTCCTACCAAAGATGATAATCTTTTTATACACCACTTTTTATCCTAAATTGGCTAAATTGAAAACATGCATACCTAATCACGCCATTCCCTTACTGGGTAGGCAAGAAACTGTACACATAGCTCAAAAAGCAACTCCGTACTTAATCCATCCTCACTAACTTCCTCCACACTTCCCTATCCTTGCATACTCCCTTCAACAACATCCATACACAGTCATACATCCTCTTTTAGTCTTAAAACTCTTAATAGTTCTCTTTTTCACACATTCGTCTACAACATTTAGCCACGTCTTACATGGCTTTTCAATTCCTTTTGATCCACACACTCTACCTTCATATATTTGCTTCTTCACTCGATCCACACTCATCCTCTCAACATGACCAAACCAACGTAAGACGCTTCTTTCACAATGCCATTCATTACTGACTCTGTCCATACGAGTTTTTCCACATACATTTCTTAGATATCTCATTACAACCGCATTCTAGTGGTCAGAAGTCCTGTTTACTGATCCAGAGGTCCCGGCTTCGATCCCCGGCACTTCAAGATTTTTCTGTTGAGCAGTGGGTTCTGTAACGTGGTCAAACTGAGGCACTTCTTGAATGAAAAAGTAGCGGCTTTAATCTATAAAACTGAAATTAATGGCTGGAGGGTTCGTTGTGTTGACAACATGACACCATCTATCCACATAAGTTGGCACTATTTTCACCCACAGACGGTGAACGCTCGGTCGATATAGCTCGATTGCTAATACCATTAAATTGTGTCCAAAGTTTCGGCGTACAGCACCGGGAGAGCAAAGCTGTTCAAGCATGCGTGTACAACAGGTTGCATAGGAGTTAGGCGCGCTGCACTAAACACTTCAAACATTTTGGAGCACGACAGCAGAACATACCACATTTAATAGTCCATCCATCCAGTCCATCTAGAAAAGTGAATACGTTCTAAGAGTCGTCATTAACGGTCCTACTTCACAGAAATTGCTTGCCATTATTACATTTGCAGTACCACGCGCCTAACTCTTATGTAAATTGTTGTACACGCATGCTTGAACAGCTTTGCTCACCCGGTGCTGAAACTTTGAACACAATTTAATGGTATTAGCATAGTTTCCCGGATGTAAGTGTACAGGGATTTTATATTATTTTTGGTTCAAACAAGTTATATGTGCAGTTTGGGCTATGATTTTCCGAACCCTCTGTATATATCTATATATATGTCCTAACCATAAAAATTGTACTTTTTTTTAAAGTGATGCAATGCAACTGTATTAGGCCTTTAATTTGAAAACCAACACTTTCTACATTTGTTATTTTGAAGCTGTTGTTAATATATATCAAAAGAGACAGCTCCAGATAACACAACTTGACGTATGAATATAATAAAATTGTTTTAGTAACCTTAGTAAATACCAGATACAAGTTCTACTAAAACCAGAGTAAGGCTAAGTTAGTATATTATTTTATTGACACTTAAGCTATCTCTCAAACGTGACGATTACAAATCATATGATTTGATGCTCATGAACAAATGAAAATTTTCCTAGCAATTAAATAAATATTTTAAACTGTCAGTAGTTACCATCGTTTGATAATCCCCTTATACCTTATAATTTAGATCCAGCAACTCAAGTGTGAAGAAAAGAAGTTAGAAAGATACTGATAAAAAGCTTCGCTTTTAGATAACTCGACACCTTAATGAAGGGATCTCCAGTTTAAAGTTCACGAAACTTAGTAGTCGTCCATTTTGGGTTTGATCTTCAGTTACAAAGACTCACATGTACACTCCGTTAGCCATGAAAGGCAGATTACTTTGTTCCCCTTACGTGTAGGCTTCACCGCAGTGGAAAAAATTAGAAGCAAACCTAGAGAATCCAAATGTAAAGAGACCCGCTTCGGTGGCCACGTGGTTTAACGCGCTACTCTCGCAGTAGACTAGACTGCCGAAGACAAGGAGATCGGTGTTCGATACCAGTTGGGTGCACTGATTGTTTTTCCACTCTCCTTTCACGAAATTTCTGGTGCACTTTATATCAATTAAGCCTTCATAATCCTTAATCGGTTAGTGGAATTAGTACACAGGCGTATAGCGTATGTAAAATAACACACAGAAGGTATGTTAGAATAACTTTCCCGGTAAAATTGGTTAAACCCTTTCACTCTCGCTTTTAGAAATTCTCGTGTACTGCTATAATCAGTCGGTTCAGAAAGTGCACGTTAAATATTTTAAGTAAATACAAATTAAAAATAAATTCAGTGAATACGTTTAGTTGAATGTTCTACATATTGTAATCCAGTGTTTGAATATCTCTTGTAAACATCGCCGCATTTGACCAAACACTTTTTAAATGAAGAGACATTTGTTTGGTCAAATTACGCAATGCCAGTGACAAATATTCGAAACCTAGTGAATAGATGGTGTGTTAAAAAAAATTAAACTAAACGTTAATTCTGTAGCAAGATTTGATATTTTTTATTTATAAAACTTACTTTTCATATAAAAAAAAGCTGAAAAAATGTACTTTTATCTCTGTCCCCCCTTACATCCCCACCTGGACAGTAAAACCTCACACACGTGGGGGATCCATGAAATTCTCCCGCGGGGTCTACTTTAGAATGTGCTCATTTTCCACCCCTAGCTGGATGATGAACCTTTACACACGACCGTGTGTGTTGTGTGCTAGAGAGAGACAGTAAGAGAGCGAGGAAGGTGACACGGGTGAGAGGGGGGGAGGAGGACACTGTCAGGGGGTCGTCTGCCCTAGCTTTGAACTTTAAAGTGCCCGCGGGGGGTCAAAGTGTGCGCTTGAAGTGAGGCGAAGAGTGAAACTCGAATAAAAGAGAAGGGTNAAGACGGGGTTGTGGGGGGGGAGGATTTAAAAAAAACAACAACATAAAGCTCCGGGGTTGGTCTAAATGTGACTTGGGGGTTCCTCTTGTAAAAGGGGGCAGGGGGTTAGTTAGCTGGGGGGCTTTAGGTGTACTGTACACGCTGTTCTGTATAGTCTGTGTGGAGTAAACATGACACGAAAATTTGTACACACTGTTAAAATAAAACATTCTACACCTCTAAAAAAGAAGAATAAGATATTTTTAATTAAATGATAAACATTAACAAGGGATATTCACCAGCTTCATAAAAGGAGGGGTGATGGGAAGGCGAATTTAATGAAAGTGCACCGGCATTTACGTAGACAAGTTCTGTTAATATTCCGGTGATACAAGATTCCTCTCAAAGGAGATTTGAACCCATTACCCATCAATCCAGTCTATGGCTAGACTAACACCTTAGACTATATAACTACCGAATATGCAAGTAGTTGTAGAAAATATTAATATAATTTTTGGTGCCGACATTAATAACATTTTACTTCAAATGACCCGCCTCGGTGCAATAGTTAGCTAACGCGCTGGTTTCGTGTTGAACTAGACTGCCGAGGACGGGGAGATCGAGGTTCGAATCTCGCTCGGGTGAACTGGGGTGGTTTTCATAAATTGTTTTCCACTCTCCCTCCACGCAAATGCAGGCTCACTTCCTCTATATTCAATATTCCCAATTCCTAAACCATTAGCTTAATTAGTACTTAAGCTTAGGCCTATAAACCGAACGGGTAGTAAGACGTGGTGCTGAAGTATTATTATTATTACTTCAAATTATTAGTGTTATTTTAGAGTTATTGATACTAAACATAGTTAAAATGTTACAACTGAAGATTATTTGATATGATGTACGAATATATTAAAAATGTTTAAGTAATTTTGTAACTGTCAAAAAAAAAAAGTGAAATTCAATCTGAATTTGAGTTTAGTAATTGCTACTTACAGGGCTAGGCTAGAATGTGCCATAGTACATTCCTGTTTTGTATACAAAGTTTATAATTTTAAACTAGAATATATCTATCCAGCCTGACACCTTAGCTCAGTTGGTGAAGTGTCTGCCTACTGAGCTAAGGGTCCTGGGATAGATTCCCAGCATTACCGAAAATTTTTCATTGATGAAAATATGGGTTTATCCTTTCACATTGATAAATTAATGGCCAGGGACTGGATGTTGTGCCTGTCCTACTCTTAAGTTAGATTATAAGCCATACGAAGCTATGACAGGACTAGCAAGATGGTGGTGCAAAATATATTGCTTGAATAAAAAACTGACCACAGGCTGGAAACAGTCATGGATGTAATTTTTTTGTTTGTATATATCTAGTACAAAGGGTGGATTCTCGAAGAATATGTGACATGAATGTTGGTTCGAATTCCCGTAAGATTGTCAGAGTGTCTTACAGGTGTAGAAATGAACCATATATATATATATATATATCCTTGCTACAGCTATCTCTTAGATAATCCATGTAAATTGAATTGGGTGGATAAGCGTTTGGTATGAAAAAAGATTGGTATGGTTTATTTTTACCGCTGTTAGTCTTCAAGTCGTCTTAACTAGGCTTCTGATTAAAAAAACACCTACTAACCTTTCCCCATAGCTAGAGCCCCGTAAAAATGGTGTGACGTGATGAAGCGAAAAGTGTCATACAAAGATTCTATAAAACGAATTACAAAAAATCTTTAAATAAACACGAAATTAAGGAGAAACTAAGCAGAAATTTTGACCATGCTGTAATTTGACTAGTGTTTTTGTTTTAGTGTAAGTTAACTCTAGGATACTAAATTGTGAAATATGCAGACAAACTTGACAAAGAATTTTATAGTAAATACGAGTATATAAGGTTTAAATAATACATTTAAATTTAGTATATATTGTCTCAATATATAAATAATATTTAAATACCTCAGATAACATGTAATTTTGAATAAACATGAAATAACACCGAAAAGTGAGATTTAAAAAAAATTTAACTAAAAATAAAAAACCATTTTTACGGGGTTCTCCCCATATCTTGTGAAAATGGTTTAACAGATATAGTATACGCACCGGTTATCGAATTGTCTGAGCAGTTTACTTTTTTTTTTTCGCCAAAATAAATCAAATATTTATCCAGTAGACAAACATAGTTTAATTTTCTTCACATGGCGATAACAACATTTGTTGAATATCTGTGATGAATATATTAGCATTAGATGACAAACTTTTTTAGTTGAAGAAAATAAAAGTTGTCGGAGGAATCTTTTGATTTATTTTGACAAAAAAAATGCTACAAACATTCTTCTTTCCTCTCGTCCCTTAGTTTAGAAATAAAGGTTCGAGTCTCGGTGAGATACAATGGGGATGATTTTATACACGTGACCTATCACAGAGCTGTTACCATTCTCTCTTCACTATTTGTATAAAATTTTGTTCCATCATCCGATTAGTAAATACTCAGGCTCTATATCTGAGTGGGTAGTATTTACTTGAACTCTTATAGGTTAAATTTGCTTTGGTCGTTGGGGGTTCCGCCCCCAAACCCCCGGTGAGTTTTATTTGCAAGTGGATGTAAACTAATGTAATTCCAGCGTTATTTTGAACGTAACAACTTAAAGTTACCGGTATTTTATTGTATGTTTCACATATTACACATATTATTTTAGTTTCTCCATACTTATAGGGCAGCTAGAATCATCAAATTTGGCACGCTTATGGCAATTGGATGTGCCAATATGCCTTCCAAATTTTATGTTTATAGCTGCCCCATAAGTGTGTCAGAAAATTAAAAAATATGTGGAAAATGTGCAAAATTTACCTAAAATCAAAAAATCTAGCTCTAAGGTATAACCGATGGAGATATGACTAAAAGTAATAGGACCAAACTTTTGGATCTCACCAAATTCGTAGCTGTTGGTGCAATCCGTTTTTTGATAGGTCTTACCGTTTAGCCACAAGAGACCTCCAAATAAAGGTCCGCACCGACTTTAAAGTTGCTCCGCCATTTTGAATTTTTTTTTTTCCAAATGTCAAATTTCTAGCTCATCTTGAAGTGGGTAAACATTAATGTCAGTGAGTGAATGAGTCATGTGGCTTTATAGTAGTATTATCTTTTACCCGTCACGGCTTCGCCCGCAATAATTGATAACATCTTTTAATTTTTAACTAAATTATTTTGATCATAAATCAAACTTTATTTTTTTCAAATATCTATGCGTTTTACTCAGCTCTAGCTGTAAATAATATTTCCGTATTATATCTTTACTTTAACATTTTAATTATAATCACATTCATATTTACTCGTAAAATTAAGTTAAAATCACAATATATCACTTATCTCTTACATAATAAAAGTTTAAACATTAGTATTGTAAAATTAATGTAAAATTAAAGGTTGGGAATAGTCCTATATGTTATTCCAGGACATACTCTACCTACGTACCAAGTTTCATTCGAATCCGTTCAGCAGTTTGGGCGTGATTGAGTAACAAACATCCAAACACACAAACTCTTGCATTTATAATATTAGTAAGATAATTAGTTTGTAAGTCATGATAGGATTAGCAAAAATTCTGAATGAACGGGAGAATACAAGGGATACATTATTTTCACGAATTTTAAATTAAAATTCAATGAATTAACTAAAATTTTAATTTATTTATCTGATGTACAACACCTTATATGTACTGTAATTATTTTTAGTTACAGGAAAACACATCGTGTTGATCTCAACATGTAAATATTAAGCATTTATTATCTGATATCACTGGTTCTTATAATTGCCTTTTAACGTTGGGCTTTTTAACCAATTAAATACATTTTTTGACTTAATTATCTTCCCCGTTTTCCGAAAAGTGTGTTAGGATTATCCGAAATTTCGGACTGCCTGGGTTTAGTCTAACGGGGTTTTACTGTAGTTTGAGAAAAAAAAATTGATCAAACTATTTTGACCCTAGATTCGTCTTGGCATCAATTGTGATTGTCAACAGACTATCCGTTATTCTGTGACAATGGCTCATACCATCTCGCCTGGGGGGTTAGATGCAAGGGGCGAGGGGGGTGGGGGGTAGAAGCCCCGTTTTTAATACACAGCAAACAGGATAAGACGGGAGAATGTCTCCGGTCTGTTTTATAGGGGAAATCGGGGTAGTTCTGGTCCTGTTAGATTCATCCTATTGTTCTCGCCTGCCACGTGGCTGGGTAATGCCATTACAACGCGCGGGTTGCGGCTGCCCTAGCAATTAAAACAGAGTCTGAGGAGAGGGAAAAACATCGCTTACAACTTCTACGCCTGCATAACCTCAAATATAGCATATTATAAAAAAAATACGCAATAATAGGGACACCGCGATGGGAAATATGGAGAGGGACAGATTGAAGAGAATTATATAAAAGGTGATTCAAGCGAGTTTTGATTCATTTGAAGTATTCATATTTTTTTAAATCTGAGAAGCGTTACAACTTGTTTCATGGACAAATTCGTGCTATTCGAATAAACAAACTTTGGTTAAATAATAATTAAATCATTTGGATACCTTCATAATCATTCCCGTTGTTATAAAATAATTGTAATATATATATTTATAGCTTTTACTAGTACATTTCTTTAGCACCGTGTCTTACCACCCATTCGGGCTTATGTGATAGTTACGCTACTGGTTTCAGGGATGATGAAGGTTATATTTAGAGGAACTGTACCCGAATTGGCGTTGAGGGAGAGTGGAAAACGAGATTTTTTTAAAGAAAACACCTCAATACACTCGACAGAAATTCAAACCTCGATCTCCCCGTCATAGGTAGTCAAGTATACTGCGAGAGTAGCGCGTTAGACTACGCGGTCACCGAAGTAGGTGTGTATCATATTAATTTGATTTATGAAACCAGAGAATTCCGTCATTGATGTGTGATATTTCATCAAGGAATAAAATCAAGAGTCGATATTATTTTTTATTTTAAAAAAAACAATGTTGAATTAGATTTGAGTTTTGCAGTTAAAAAAAAAAGAAACTTTGCTTTATGCGAGTTTAGAGCAATTTATATGTAAACCATAACCTCTTTAATAACTCGCGCAAGCGCACAAAATACCACCGATATCTGTCGGGGTTTCCCCTCGTATTTATCCGGAGCAGACTTTGTATTGTATTCATGGTATTGTTGGAGGACGTGTGTCGGATGTTAGATGATGAGAGTAGGGGGGGTCATAACCCCCCTCACTACACAGATTGAGGGAAGAGAAGTTGTAGAATTGTAATTCTAGATAAGAGACCCTTGCCTTTATTAACTAGATAATATATGGGATTCAGTTTGTGATTGTAAAATGAACGGTTTGTTCAGAATGTAGCATTGGTTGATCTTATTACATTAGTTACTGTTTCGTTGCATTCTTGATAACATCCAATAAAAAAACTTAATTTGGTTTATTACTCTTTTATTAGCGAGTAAGAATGGCCCAGTTAAAACATTGGGATTTTATGGTTTGGTCACTAATTGGCTTTATGAGATATTAGTGTTTTCATCAAATTTTTTGCCATCAATTTTTTTGAGGAAGCAACATTTTCTTATCACGTAGTATCTGTAATAAAATCTTGAAAAGGAAACAACTTATTAAATAATGCCATAGTAATGTTTCTTAAAAGAAAAACACCTTTAAATATTTATTTAAATTAAAATTATTTTCATTTTCATAAAAAAGTTAATTTTTTTTTATTCGGATCAATTCTTTGAGATAACTTCTGATACTATCTATGTCTCGGATATTCATACGCTTTTAAAATATTTAGTGTTTTTTTTAATCGACTTATTGGGTGAAATTAATAAATTTAAAAGAAAGGTTCTTAACTTAAATACTCTATGGAAATGGTTTTTATCAGACCATGACTTACATACTAATTTAACCTGATGTTCATACCTATTGTAAAGATCTGACTTCAGTAACAGAAATGTATTGGGTCTTATTAGATAGTAAAACAAAAGCCTAACAAAGTAATTGCTTTTTTACTAACCACTAAGGCTCAAACTTTGGTCCCCCAAAGGTGTAACTGGTGTAATTTTTTTATGTAAATGAACTAATTTTGCGAAATTTTTTAAATCGCATTTATTGCAAATTTAAGTCACTAAAAGTATATGTTTTGTTGAGAACTTTTTGTTGTGTCTGTTTCAAGTTAGTCTGTAAGTCATGTGCTGATATGAGGAGTCATTTCAGAAAGTGCATGCTTAGTTACAGTAAAGATACCCCAATTTTTTTTAAGGAAAAATAATTATCTGCGCAGCCCACTTTTTTATCTTAAAACATTGTCTTATGTCGTTATTGTACCAAAGATGACTTGGTTAGGGAAGTGATGAATATAAACATAGCTGGTAAAATAAGAGAGGGGGGGGGGTTTGGGGTACTAAGGTTGCGAGAAGGTTAGGAAGGGGTGGTTTGAAAGAAGGGAAGGCTTAAAACACCACGCGCGTATGGAGGGAGAGAAAGTGATGGAGGGGGGGGGAAGCTAATTACGTTCCACTAGTTAATGAGAAGCCGGACATATAGGCTACAACAAAAACAAGTAGTTAGTCAAATTAATTAGTAATTACTAAACAAATTTACTAAAAAAAATTAATTTTCTTTTTTTTTAGAAGGAACTTAGTTTATTTAATAATATGAAGCTTCAAGACTTAAACTATATTTTAATTTTCAAAAGAATGGGCGGCTTATAAAATATAAACATATTTTACGGCCAAAATTAATAACATTTTACTAAAATATTTTCGTTACTCCCTCAACCCATGGGCTTACTTGTCTGGCTTAGTGGGACGGGTTAGACAGCGGCACATAATTTTGGGTTTCTTTTTGATCTTGTTTATTGATATAAATTAGTTACTATAAGAGCGTACAAATATGATGTAGGTTATTAGAACCAGTTGAAAGCGTTTATAAAAAAAAGTCTTTGTTCTGCCAAGGTTCCTACCCAGCAGTTCCACGCCCTGACCTATCTTCGTTATTATAGCTTTGACTAGGGTAGAACACGTGGCTGCTCGACTATGCGCGGCTGTTGTCCAGCCCAGACTTTCAATATGGCTTAGGGCGTCCTCCTTCGTACTGAACAGGGATTCAAGTTACTGAAGCTCGGCAGTTAATATGTAAACCACTTATAAGTAATCTCCTTAAAACAACTGGCGACCTTTACTGGCCTCCCTTTTTCGAAAAAGTTTCAAAACTTGCTGTTATATACCACCAAATTAACCTTGAGTTAATGTTTATGTCAATACACTGTGTTGTGCTAATTGGCAAAACAATCTCTGTTTTATAAAAGATTACTTGATACACGTGTGCAACTGCTGATGTGAAACAATTGACAGTAACGATTGCTTAGGCTTACGTCCTCCTTACACGTTTTTTATTATTAAAGTCTGCAAGCCGTGACATTATTATTATCATCTTATAGGTATGACTCAATGTATTAAAACGTAAGAGTAGATCTAGTAGTTTGTCTAGTTTTCAGATAAAGCTTTTTTTCTATGAAGATTGGTTTGTTGCGACACGACTTGAAGACAGAAACTTAGAGAACTACTTGATCTGTAGTATTTTTTCCTTATTTTTGTGTATCCCTTTTTGTCGTTTCTCTCATCGCCGCTATGTAGCAGCACCACACAAAGGAATGAACTATATAACCTATTATTTTCTATAATCAAATATGTTTTGTATTATACTGGGAGATGTTGATAAACCCTATAATATTCTAAGAGATAGGAATGGAAGCCATATTCTTAAAATAAGTCCGTATTTTAGAAAGGGAAAATTTTAAATTAGTTTCATGTCCCTATATTTGTCAAAGTGACACTTCAACCCAGATCACGTCTGTATTTTACTTAAATCACTCCCACTTCGATGGCCGCATGATCTAACGCGCTACTTTCGTGTTAAACTAGACTTCCGATGACGGGGAGATTAAAGCTCAAATCTCATTTGGGTGTACTGAGTGGGATTTTTTTCTCAAATGATTTTCCACTCTACTTACATGCAAATGTGGGTACACTTCTGATAAATGTAACCTCTTTAATCCCTAAAACTACTAGCGTAATTAATACATAAGCATATAACCCTAACGGGTAGTAAGACGAAGTGATACAAAAAAGTTGCTTTTAGAAAAAGTGTCCCAGCATTGGCATGGCGATAGAGAGTGGAAAACCAATGTGGAAAATAAATACCCTCAGTACACCCGACCAAGACTCGAACCTTGATCTCCCCGTCATCGTCAGTCTAGTCTACTGCGAGGGTAGCAACTTAGACCATGCGGCCACCGTAGCGCGTGTTTATTTATTGATCCTAAATTTAAAAAGGAAAAATTATACTATTTGTAAAAATAATGTACCAAGGTATATATTGGCACGGTCTGACTCACCTGGGCGTCAATCAGGGGACCCGATAGATCGCCGTCCACCGAGGAAGGGCCGCTGGATCCGAACCACCGCCTGGGCAGAGAGAATAGAGATTCTCGCCATCCTGTAAAGAAACAGACACACCCGTTTTAAGGGGTGGATTCAACAAGGAAACGAACTCTGGGCTTTCGGATAGTTCCTGGTTTAGATATTTTTACACTAGAAAGAAAATATATTAAGGCCATTCAACAACATAAATTTTATTGAACATTTTAACAAGTGTTTAGTAATTATAAGATATAAATAGCGATACAATGATTTAAAATCATTACAGTTCCCGAGTTGTAAGCGGTCGATCTTGATATTTTATGCTTTTTACGTACCAGAGCTACGTTACAGTAATTAATGTATGGGACTAATATTTAGTAAACTATACATGCGTATGAGGGGTAGACAATTAAATATTTATAATATTAACAGTAATACCATTAATACTATACATATCCTAGGAAATAATATTATGAATAGTTATTAATTTTACTAATATTAATAAAAAACTTTTTTTATAATAATAGTATTAACATTATAAATATTTAATTGTGACCAACGGTTCAAGACCTATAACAGGTCAGCATTTAATTAATATACAAGAAGATGAGAAAATATAGAATAATTATAAAGAAAAACAATAATTAGAGCTAAACAACGATTTAAACTAGTACATGGAGGCACTAAGTTTTTACAGTGAAGTATAGTGATTGAAACTTTAAAAAATATGGAAATTATTTTTATGAAACCAATCGAAAATAAAAGTTTTTTTAAAAATATTTTAATGAAGAACATCTATTTTTCTATTGAATTTAACGTGCATTTTCTGAACCGACTGATTATTTGCACACGAGAATTTCTATGTGTGGGAGTGAAAGAGCCTACCAATTTTGCTAGAAATCATATTTTCACATTCCTTCCAGGATTATTTTACATGTCCACAATTGACAAGAGACCGATGGCTTTACTTACTCTCCAAAGGAAGTTGTGCTACACATTTTTATCTCTCAAGAAATTTTAGGTTTGAACCCACGAATACAGAACATATCATTAAAGTCCTTAATTTTAAGAAAATTCCTTAAATAATTCTCTGAGTTTGGTTCTTTTTTAATTCTAAGAGTCAAATTCCACAATTTTAGAGTTTGCGCTAGAGATAAGCCTACAGCAGCTGTCAAGAAGGCTGAGCTTGAAAGATTTACCAAGAATTTTTTTTTTATTTCAAGGGCAGATTTATAAGAAAAACTGATAATGATAGTATTTAAAAAAAGAATCGCACTGTGTGGGCATACAGACTGAACGTCAAGCTCATCTAGTTTGTTTTAACGGTAACTAGGGGGTCGGAGTTCAAATATTGGCCGGATGTACTGAATCTAATTTTTATTAAAAGATTTCTCACTTTACCACGCAAATGCGGGCACAATATATAAAATCATACTTTTATCGTTCCTGACCCATTATCGTAATCAAAAATAAATAGCCTGGATGGGTTGTAAGATTAGGTATAAATAGAACAATAATAATAATTTTTCTTTTTTTTAATCACACCGTTTTACTTTTTTTGTTTTGCTTATTTTAGCACCATGTCTTACTACCCGTTAGTGATATACGTTTATAGAATAATTATGCTAGAGGTTTTAGGAAGGTTATATTTATAAGAAGTGTACCCACATTGGCGTAGAGGTTGGGTGGCGAACCATTTAGGAAAAAAACACTTTCATTACACCCAACTGAGATTCGAACTTCGATATCCCCGTCATCGGCAGTCTAGTCTACTGCAAGTGTCGTGCCCTAGACCATGCGGCCACCGAAGCGTGTAGCGTCTTAATACCTGTTCAGTTTATGCACATATATATATAATAATATTATTAGTAGAATTTATTATTATTATTATTACTATTATTATTATTATTATTAGCACCGCGTCTTACTACCCGTTCGGGTTATACGCACTTACACTAATGTTCAATGGTAGGGTGATTGTGAGATGAAATGGAGGACCTACAGTTTAACGTGGGATCCGAACCACGGTGGAGGCCTGACATTCCTCACATTCACAAGTTGTGATTAATACACGTCTTGTCAGAGGTGAAGGAAGGGTTTGGTAATCAGATAAATCTGTGCCGGGATCGAGGATTGAACCCCAGACTACCCAGCACAGAAGTCTGACACCTTACCCCTGGACCACCAGGTCACACAATATATTAGTAGAAGTAATACCAAAGCTTCTCTCTGTTGATAGTATTAATGTTTTTTTCTCCACTATTTTATAGACAAAGATTGCGTCTTGTCTTCAAATAATAAAAAACAAATCATCCCTCACCCTCAAATCAGCCCAACAAACAAGGCTATAAAAACATCTTCCCGTCATTATTTACCCGAGCACAATAGCTATCTAGTGATCCACCGAGCCCGGCGTCTAGTCACGCCCCAGCCTACCATGTCATCAGTGTGTGTACAACACAGGACGAACAGATCGCAAACATTTAGACCCAATATCATCGCTGAGGTGTCTTAACGTGGGGTGGAAGGGGACGCGAGAAAAGTTAAGTGTTTTTTGCAGTTTTTATAGAAAACAAACTTTTTTGGCCAAAATAAATCGAACTATTGCTCCAGTACAAACATAAAGAGTTTAATTTTCTTCACACGTTGATATCAACAGTTGTTTGAATATATGTCGTGAGCATGGCGGCATTAGATGAGAAACTTTTTAAATTAAAGAAAAAAATTGTCATTAAATTTTAGGACACCTTTTGACTGATATTCAACAACTTTTTTCCACTGGAGAGGGTTAAGCCATAATTTAGGAAAGGTTATTGTATTTATTTGACCGCAGTAAACATTTACACAGCCACATACGTCTGTCATTTGGACTAAGGAGTCAGGCTCGCAACAGATCTTGGTTGCAGGGGAGAGGATTGAGAGGGGAATTTTAACATGAGATCTTTCACGGTGGTTCTCAGATTTTATATAAAAACTGATGCAGGTGCACTTTCTTTAATCTACTCCCCTCCTATTAAACTGTCATTGATAACTATGGCATTAAACTTAATAATAATAATAATAATAATAATGATAGATAACATTCACAAACACACGCGCGCGTTGGTGGGAACGTGGACTAAAATATCAGGTTCATCTGGTGACTGGGAGGGTAAGGCTCAAATCCCGGTTAGGTGTAATTTTTAAAAAAATTCCTAGATTGAATCCCGTTCTTTCTCTACGCAAATACACTTTTTCTTCATTCTACCCTCCTAATTACCCCGCCCCCCCAAGATCCTAGTTAAAATACATATAGGTATTAGGATATGCCTAGGCCCTGGAATGGGCGTGTGTGAATGTATATCCTTGTATTAGTCTTTAACAGCCCTTGTGCTACTCTTTAATAGCCCTTGTGCTAATCTGTAATAGCCTTTGTGTTAGTCTTTAACAGCCCTTGTGCTGCTCTTTAATAGCCCTTGTGCTACTCTTTAATAGCCCTTGTGCTAATCTGTAATAGCCTTTGTGTTAGTCTTTAGTAGCCCTTGTGCTAGTCTTTAGTAGCCACTTTGCTAGTCTTTAATATCCCTTGTGCTAATCTGTAATAGACCTTATGCTAATCTGTAATAGCCTTTGTGTTAGTCTTTAGTAGCCCTTGTGCTAGTCTTTAGTAGCCACTGTGTTAGTCTTTAGTAGCCCTTGTGCTAGTCTTTAGTAGCCACTGTGTTAGTCTTTAGTAGCCCTTGTGCTAGTCTTTAGTAGCCCTTGTGCTAGTCTTTAGTAGCCACTGTGCTAGTCTTTAGTAGCCACTGTGCTAGTCTTTAATAGCCACTGTGTTAAACGTGCCGGTAAAATAATCATTCTTTATTACTAGAACTACTTCCACACGTGGTCCCGCGACACGTGTATCAAGTGGAGAACAATGGAGCACCTCTAGATGAGTTGGTCTTTTAATTTGTCAAATGGGTTTTTTCACGTCCTGTCCTTGTAGAGTAAAAACTGGAGAGGAAATCTTTCACGCGTCGCCTGGTGCAAACCTTAGGGTGAGTGTGGAAGATGTAGTGGGTAAAGGTCAGTAGTTTTCCCATTTCTACAGAAAATAAATAAAATAAGTGGACGATAAAATTTAAATATTTTAAAGAAAACATTTTGGTTATTGTTTTAATGCACTGTTCAATTCATGATGTTTGTACGGTAATTATAATTTAAAGCACAAATGTCGTAGTAAAATGAATGGACCAATTGACATTTTAAATTAAATTTAATCTAACATTTTAATCAAGTGTTGATTATTTACTTTTTATAGTATAGACGACATCTTTGTGTTTACGATTTTAACTTTTAAATGTTCTGATGTTTTAATATATAATTATTTATCAATCTGGTTGATTCATTTCACTATAACATTTTGTGCTTTGAATTCTAATTATTGTCAAGCACCATTAAAAATTGTGTTAGTCTTTAGTAGCCCTTGTGCTAGTCTTTAGTAGCCACTGTGTTAGTCTTTAGTAGCCCTTGTGCTAGTCTTTAGTAGCCCTTGTGCTAGTCTTTAGTAGCCACTGTGCTAGTCTTTAGTAGCCACTGTGCTAGTCTTTAATAGCCACTGTGTTAAACGTGCCGGTAAAATAATCATTCTTTATTACTAGAACTACTTCCACACGTGGTCCCGCGACACGTGTATCAAGTGGAGAACAATGGAGCACCTCTAGATGAGTTGGTCTTTTAATTTGTCAAATGGGTTTTTTCACGTCCTGTCCTTGTAGAGTAAAAACTGGAGAGGAAATCTTTCACGCGTCGCCTGGTGCAAACCTTAGGGTGAGTGTGGAAGATGTAGTGGGTAAAGGTCAGTAGTTTTCCCATTTCTACAGAAAATAAATAAAATAAGTGGACGATAAAATTTAAATATTTTAAAGAAAACATTTTGGTTATTGTTTTAATGCACTGTTCAATTCATGATGTTTGTACGGTAATTATAATTTAAAGCACAAATGTCGTAGTAAAATGAATGGACCAATTGACATTTTAAATTAAATTTAATCTAACATTTTAATCAAGTGTTGATTATTTACTTTTTATAGTATAGACGACATCTTTGTGTTTACGATTTTAACTTTTAAATGTTCTGATGTTTTAATATATAATTATTTATCAATCTGGTTGATTCATTTCACTATAACATTTTGTGCTTTGAATTCTAATTATTGTCAAGCACCATTAAAAAAATTATTGCTTTGGTGGATACATTTAGCTTAATTCTATACACATCTCTACAGTTCTTGAATATTTTTGACACGAACACGGCGCTATTTGAACGTTGACTTTATAAATGAAGTGATGATGATGGGTATAATATATACTGTAGTATTATAATTATATTCCTTGCCTCTTTCCTAAGATTGATGTGGCTGTCTTTAGTTTCCCGTGTGCTTCGCAGTTGCACTTCCAGTTATTCTCCAGTACACATCCTCCATGAACCTTTGTTGTATTTCAAGTTTCTCTCAAGTCTATATCCTTCCAGAACCTTCTTGTCTTCACACTTGTATTCCATGTTCCTTTACAGTTTATATCCTACGAGCTCCCTCTCGTCTTAACATTTTGTCTTCATATTTTCTCTAGTCTATATCTTCCTCTTTGACTCTTCTCGGCTTCGTGTTTATTTTTCAATTTCATCTTCAGTTTATATTATCCTAAATCCTCCTTTACTTCATATTTGTTCTACTGTTTCCTTTCTACTCTATATTCTCCTAAATCCTCCTTTACTTCATATTTGTTCTACTATTTCCTCTCTACTCTATATTCTCCTAAATCCTACTTTACTACATATTTGTTCTACTATTTCCTCTCTACTCTATATTCTCCTAAATCCTCCTTTACTACATATTTGTTCTTCTATTTCCTCTCTACTCTATATTCTCCTAAATCCTCCTTGACTCCATATTTGTTCTTCTATTTCCTCTCTACACTATATTCTCCTAAATCCTCCCCTGCTTCGTATTTGTTTTCTAGCTCCCTTGCTTCCAAACCTGACTGGAGTCTATTCTGCATCATATTTGCCTTCTCCAGCACCTTTTCACCGAACCCCGCTCTCAACCTATCCGAGACGAACCATGGCGAGGGAGGAACACCGGTAATAAATCAACCCCAACCACCTCGGCGGCGTCTCTAGGTCAAACAAGAGCTCTCGGAGCGGGCGTGACGTCACCCGTGCTCTTTCTCTATCGATCTTCTTTCACAACTTGAATAAAATGTTGCGCTGTTTGGCGACTCACACACTCTCTCGCTGGTACCTAAGAGACGGAACATTCTACTGTTGGGTCCGAGTTCAAGGCTAGGACAGGTCATGGAGGTACAGTTTGAATAACTGGCCCCATGTTGTCCAGTAGTGGAAGGATTATCCAGTACTAATGTATACCTTTGTCCAGCTGTCATTTTTTTTATTTGTATTTTCTAAAATGCTCTTTCTATGATTTTGACTGTAGTTCAACAGTCAATATCCAAAAATTCACCCCAAAACCTTCTAATACTAAATAAAAACAAAAAACTATAACCCGCTTCGGTGTTTGCATGTTCTAAGACGCTACTCTCAGAGTAGACTAAACTGCCGATGAAGGGGAGATCAAGGATCGAATCTCAGCAGGGTGTACTGAGGGTGGTTTTTACAAAATGGTTTTTTCACTTTCCATTCCACGCAAATGCGGGTATACTTTCTATAAATATAGCCTTCCTATTCCTTGACACACTATCGTAATTAGTACAAAAGCGTATAACCTAAACAGATAATAAGACGCTGTTAAAAACAATAATTGTATCAGTCACGAAACTGGACTTTACAAAACCATGAAACGTTCATAATTTTGAAACGAGTAAAAGACATCCCTCCACTAAAACACAATAACCGCTTACCGCCAACCCTTGATCAAACCCTAGTAATAATATTACTGTAAGGGATGATGTCGTTACTTGAAGGGAGAGGGTTTTCAAACAACTATTAATCCTCGCGGTGTCATTTAACATCAATTAAAACATCCCCTCCCACAAGGACGACAGGGTTTAAACACTATTAGAAGAGGGTAACATTAGTAAGCCGTGAGTGGAGAGAGAGAGAGAGAGAGGGGGGGAGGAAGGGGTTGTGGGGACAGGGAAGAGGGGGGGGGTTGTTGGGACAAGCCCATTGTCACCAGACCCATTAATGAAAGATGACGGAACGTGTGAGGTGGACCTATCTTTTAGGGATGAAACATGCCCACGTAGCTAAGTGGGAAGGGGTACCTACCGCTAACAGATTGGTTACATAGTCACATCCATCTAATATATTTATTTATGGTTTACTCTGAAACTAAACACACTTGAGATATTAACGACAAGGATCTCCAGGCAAGTGAACGTAAAACAGCTCGTATTTTTCCTTAATTTTAAAAAAAGTTTCAAGTTTATTAAAGGTCTTATTTAAATGCTTAGAATAAGGAAGGTAGCTTAGAGACATGCAGCCCGGATGGGAGATTCTAAGATCTGTGTTCAAGGTACTGACTGGTAAACCCATTGCTGTCTAGGGGTAAGTTGTCGGGCTTCTTCTGTGCTGGGGGTCCGGTGGTTCAATCCTCGGTCCCGGCACAGATTTATCTGATTGCCAAACCCTTCCTTCACCTCTGATAAGACGTGTATTAATCACAACTTGAGAATGTGTGGAATACCAGACCTACCACCGTGGTTCGGATCCCACGTTAAACTGTAGGTCCTCCATTTCATCTCACAATCACCCTACCATTACACATTAGGGTAGGTGTGTATAACCCGAATGGGTAGTAAGACGCGGTGCTAATAATAATAATAATAATAATAATAATAATAAACCATGGGGAAGATCTAGACGCACATGGGAGGATACAAACAGAATAGACCTCAGAGAGGGTGTAATTAAGTGTACTGGATAGAACTAGCTCAAGATAGGGATAGGGTGTAATGAGGTGGACTGGATAGAACTAGCTCAAGATAGGTATAGGGTGTAATGTTGAGGTGGACTGGATAGAACTAGCTCAAGATAGAGATAGGGTGTAATGAGGTGGACTGGATAGAACTAGATCAAGATAGGGATAGGGTGTAATGAGGGGGACTGGATAGAACTAGCTCAAGATAGGGATAGGTGGCGTACTATTGTAAGTGTGGTAATTAACTTTTGAGTTCCTAAAGCCATACAGTAAGTATCATGTTCTTCTCAGGCTGATTTAGGCACAGTTTACTGAAACTAATCTTCCTCATAAATGTAAGTTGACAATAATCCGGGTTATTTTTGTACTATCTAGAATATCCTCCCAATCAGAATCTTAAAATAGGTATGAAAATGTTAGAATTAGAAGAAACATACCTCTATCCTAAAGGCGAAGTGAAAATCCATTTAGGGAAAAAAACTTCCAGTTGTGATTCGAACCCTGACTTTTCCATCTAATCGCAAACCAGACCAGGTGAGACTGGCGTACTAGCCACCGTACTCACCAATGCGGGTCTTAATAAAAGACTGGTTTTATAAAGGGTATGTCAATGGCAGGCAAATGATTAAAAAACAACAACATTGGTTTAGTAACTGTGTTTAGAAAGTGCACTATAAATACTCCAAATTAAATGAATAATTAGAAATTCAAGGATATAAAAGGTGGAACCTCGTCAGTAGAGAAAAATACTGTTGTTATTTTAATAGAGTTCTAAAGTTCGCGGCCCCATTGTACGCGAGATTGTTCCACGCCCTCAAGTTGCCCAAGTTTTAATTATATCTGCGGGTTATTTACGTTCAATTAACCTGGTGAGAATATAATCACGTGGAAGAAGTGGTAAAATATAACAGGGAATAACGGTGCCTACAGATTCAATGGCTGAATGGTTTAAGGCAGTGGTCCTCAAACTTACTAAGCAGAGGGACACATTAGATTATTCAAAGTTCTATGTGGGTTGGATTTAGCACGATACATGCAATACACACATTATATATATATATAATTTCTATATATGCATATCTTATAACCATAGTTAAACATGATTAAAATTTAAGCTGTGCAGCCAACATTACTACCCCCTCCCTCCTAAAATCGGAAACGTACCACGGACTGGACCCTCCGGAACGCGGCTAGCACGGATTTTATATATTGCATTAAATTATTATTATCACCGCCTCTTACTACCCGCTCGGGTTATACATACTTACGCTAATGTGTAACGGTAGGGTGATTGTGAGATGAAATGGAGGACCTACAGTTTAACATGGGATCCGAACCACGGTGGTAGGCCTGGCATTCCACACATTCACAAGTTGTGATTAATACACGTCTTGTCAGAGGTGAAGGAAGGGTTTGGCAATCAGATAAATCTGTGCCGGGACCGAGGATTGAGCCCCGGACTCCCAGTAGAGAAGTCTGACACCTTACCCAGAGACCACCTCTGACATTTTATTCAACAGAAACTAAGTGAAATTCGAGTCTGGGCTAACTCCCAAAACCACCATAAAATACTTTAAGGTGGGGATGTAGGGGATGTGACAAAATGTGTTTTAGAACTTTTTTATAATTATTTTTTGTCAAAAGGAATAGCAGTATAAACATAGAGTTTGATTTTCTTCACAAGGTGATATCAACATTTCTTGAATATTTGTCGACGTTGTCCTGGAATTTAATGACAACGTTTTTTCTTAATTTTAAAAAGTTTTTAACAAATGCTGCTAAGCTCATGACAGATATTCAACAACTGTTGATATCACTTTGTGAAGAGAATTATACTTTATGTTTGTGCTGAAGCAATATTTTATTTATTACAAGTTTTGCTATAAAATCTGCAAAAACATTGACCTTTTCTCGCTTCCCCTACATACCCACTTTAATATTTAGAAAATGTGCTATGTTTTGGTTTCAAAATAAAACACTTCGCGTATAAGGTCAACCCTAGAATGGAAAGCTTTAATCCAAAAACAACATAAGAATATTTCACTTTAATATTAATTTTAACTTACTTTCTTTCTTTAACAATATTAATACTTATTTTGATACAAAAGTTGTAAACAAAATAGTTCACCTGAAGCGTATTAAAATAAACTGAACACACGAAATAGAATGAAATTAGGATGTTTTAAATATTTGTCGAAACTAAAATTTGAGGTTACAATAGTGGTACAGTATTTTTCACTATTTTTTTTACGAAAGTGCATCAAGATTGATGATCAAAGAAAGTCGTTACTTCTCTCATTACATTTTAATTTTCTTCTTCCTGGAAAGATATCAGACCAAAATGAAAAAAATAAAATAAGTTATATTAAAAAAACAACATCGTTGAAAGTAGCGCCTCTGGTGTTTTGTGCGGGAAATGAAAAGCGGAACCGAATTAATTGTAACAAAGGGAACAAAACACGGCCGGTGGGTTCCCGTAATTTGCCGCTTGGTGGCGTTGCTGTAGTAATGTGATGAGATTTAGGCCTCTTCAATTCATCATCTAAAATTACTCTTCGCAAATGTTCTCCCACTTTCCCTCCTTTTTTTTTTTGTTATCTTTATTGTATTTTTTTATGTGTGCTCATTTATTTTACTAGTAATATTTTTCCAACTTAAATAAAGTGTTACCCGCTTCAGTGGCCTTATGGTCTAAGGCGCTACTCTCACAATAGCCTAGACCGATGATGGAGAGGCTGGGGAAAAATACCTGCCAGGTGAACTGAGGGTAGTTTTATCTATATGGTTTTCCATCTTCCCTCCACGCAAATGCGGGTACATTTCCTTTAAACTCTACCTTCCTAGTCCCTAACACATTAATGTCATTATTACATAGGCGTATAACCCGAACGGGTAGTAATACGTGGTGCTAAAAAAATTAAAATAAAATATTATTATTATTAAAAAACGATTGAAATCTTCATGTAATTAATTATTATATTATGATTGTAAAGTGATCACTTTAAATCATTAAAATATAAATAAGGTACATTTTTTAAGGGTGTGCCACATTCACGCCCTCCATTACTGGCAGACGGCAATTCGAGATTTCCAATCTCTCGTGAAAGTCACAACTATAATCGCAACGCGCAGGCGCATAAAAAATAGAGTGCCTTCTGTTATTTTAGGGGCTCACTGTTTGATCTGCTTTCTGTAAGATTAGGAATTTACTGTTTTAGCTATCTTCTGTTAGGTTAAAAGTTAACTGTTTTAGTTGTCTGCTGTTAGGTTAGGAGTTCACTGTTTCAGCTATATTTTCGCTACATTGCTGCCTGTGTACAGGGTTGGTTTTGCAGCCTTATTATTTTTATCCAAGGTTCTTTATAAGAACTTGGTTTCCACACCGGGTTGGGGGTGCTAAAATCGAGAGCCACCCCGAGTATCAAATACCCTTGCTACGTCACTGAACAGGCGCACCATGAAACTCGTACTAGTACCGCAGTAGTAGCCCTTACCAAGAGAGAGTTTTCCCAAAGCTTGAATACCGTAGTATAGTAGCCCTTACCAAGAGAGAGTTTGCCCAAAGCTTGAGTACTGTAGTAGTAGCCCTTGCCAAGTGAGAGTTTGCCCAAAGCTTAGGTACCGCAGTAGTAGCCCTTACAAAGCGAAAGTTTTGCCCAAAGCTTGAGTACCGCTGTAGTAGCCCTTACCAAGAGAGAGTTTTGCCCAAAGCTTGGATACCGTAGTAGTAGCCCTTACCAAGCGAAAGTTTTGCCCAAAGCTTGGATACCGTAGTAGTAGCCCTTACCAAGAGAGAGTTTTGCCCAAAGCTTGGATACCGTAGTAGTAGCCCTTACCAAGAGAGAGTTTTGCCCAAAGCTTGGATACCGTAGTAGTAGCCCTTACAAAGCGAGAGTTTTGCCCAAAGCTTGGATACCGTAGTAGTAGCCCTTACCAAGCGAAAGTTTTGCCCAAAGCTTGGATACCGTAGTAGTAGCCTCTACCAAGCGAGAGTTTTGCCCAAAGCTTGAGTACCACAGTAGTAGCCCTTACCAAGCGATAGTTTGCCCAAAGCTTGAGTACCACAGTAGTAGCCCTTACAAAGCGAGAGTTTGCCCAAATCTTGAGTATCTCGGTGTTTACGGATTGTTATCACAGCAATTTGATTCCCAAACCTTCTTATCCCCTTCTCCTCTTCCACGGCCGCTGTGGCGGGGAAATTTTCCTAGCGTGGATCTTCTCAGGGGATTTCCCGGGCTTCTCGTCAAGTTTCTACCCCTCCTACCTTCCTCCACACCTACCTACAGCCTCCCTCACTCCACGTCTCGTGTTTTCTCCTGAAGTTGTGAAGTTGGGGGGAGGGATGGTATGGGAAGGGATTCCCGACAGAGGAAGAGGGTGAAGGAAGGGACAGGAGAGGGGGAAGGGGAGAAAGACTGATGATGATGATGATGATGATGGAATGTGTGGTGACCTTTGGCATGAAATATTCTTGCCAACAGTTTTTAGTTTACAGTTTAGATTGTCCTTAGATTGGAAATTTTTTAGAAGTTTTGATTGCTCTGTAGCATAATTTAGTTGTGTGTGTGTTTTTTTTTTAATAACATATTTTGGAAAATATTTGTTAAGGTGAGTATAAGTATTGATATTTGATTAAAAAAAAATGGTACGGTGCACCACACAGACTTTCTTTCGTTTTTATCTTAAAATATATATTTACTAGAAACTCGTAAGATTTGTGAAATGAGATAACGCGTTGTTTTAGAAACATTACACCAAATATTATAAATGATATAAGATACATTGTTACTTAAATTACTCTGTCTCATTAGGAACTAGGAACAATGTTACAGAAAAATTGAGAAAATAGAAACATCTTTGTCCACCAAAGAGCAGAACAATCAAATTCATTTTCAAAAGACCTGAATTAAAAAGTATATATACATACCATATATATTTGATTATAGCTAAGAAATTATTGGTGTTATAAAAATATATTTCAAATAAAAGATTTTTATCTTTAATAGTACTACAACTTTACTATGAAAAGTTATTTCGTATCTAAAATAGTTGCGGATAAATTATTAAAATTGGAAACTTTACCTTATATAAAGTAACCTCAAAGAAATTTTCGTTATAAAATGGGAGTTTTCAACTTGTTTATAAGGATGAACAGTGTCTAGATATAAATTTAGTCAAAATCGCTAGAGCGAATTTCGAGAAAATCTATTTTTTTCCCCTTTTTGACCTTAAGTAAACTACCCTTAAGCTTATGGTTAGATATATCATTTCAAAAACCATTCGGGAGGAACTTATGATAAACCCAGATACCAAGTTTTAACCTAATCGGTAAAATAGTTTTGGGGTTACCCCAAGGCACGGACAGACATACAGATAAAAAAAGGGCTTTATGAAAACATCCATTTTGGTTTCAGGGGGTCATAAAATTCGACATTTATCAAAACCTCGAGTTCAATTTTTTTTTTGACGGACACAATAATTTCTCCCAGAGTAGTTGTCTAGTTGAAAGTAAAAATGAAAATTGATGTTATGATAGTTTTTACTACCACCGTGTCTTACTACCCGTACGGGTTATACGCTTACGAACTAATCACGCTGATGGTTTTAGGGATTAGGAAGGTTTTATTTTAAATGAAGTGTACCCGAGTTGGCGTGGATGGAGAGTGGAAAACCGTTTTGGAAAATCCACACTCAGTACAATCGACTGAATATTCGAACCTCGATCTCCCCGTCATCGCCAGTCTAGTCTACTGCGAGAGTAGCGCCTTAGACCACGTGGCCACCGAAGCGGTTGTTATGATAGTTAAGTCACTAGATATAGTCGACCAGAAATTCATGAATGCCAGAAACAATGGACTTATAACGTTACTGTTTGTATTTGTCCAGCAGTTATGAGAGCAAATAGGGGAGAAGGAAAATACAAATGTCAATACAATGTGTTGTGATCCCACCTGTTAAATGACGTCATTCTATTCACAAAGATTATTCTAAGCTCCTATACATTTACCTTTCTTTTCCTGAGCATTTATATATTAGTTATCAATAAAAATATATGGAGTTTGGAAGTTTTTTTAATGGAAAAAAAATAATTAAATTTTCAACTATGTTTACAAGTCTAGCAAGTTCGCGAAATGACCGGCCACTTCTATTTTTTGGCCACCGAAATCAGTCAAAGCACGAAATATATAATAGGCCTACATTACCAACAAATCGGGCTTTGACGGAAAGTTCCAGAAATGTACGTTGCAAGCTGGTTAACGCTAATAATTTTCTTTATCTCACTCACGTTTTTTTTACATGTAATTATAAGCCTTTTCTGAAAGTCTAACAAACAACATAAAAAAAGACGAACAAAATGTTTTTTAACACTGTGAAGCCTTTTTAGTTTTTACTTTTACTTGTTTGTGCAGTTTGAGCTGTTATAATGACATGTAGAACTATACAACATATTAAATTGTTCACACTTGCATAGACTTGTTGCAGAAACCCGCTTCGGTGACCATATGGTCTAGGGCGATACACTTGTAATAGAATTGACTGCAGAAAACGGAGATATCGGAGCTTACTACCGATCGGGTGCATTGAGGGTGGTTTTCCTAAATTGTTTAACACTCTCCCTTTACGCAATTATGGTTGCACTTCCTCTAAGCTAAACCTTTCTAATTTCTAACTTATTAGTGTAGCTAGTACATAGGCGTGTAACCCAAACAGGTAGTAAGACGTGGTGTTAAACAATTATTTGCAAAATAATGAAAATCTTTACCTCCAGTAATAGGTGTGTGAAATTTTAACTAGTACGGATTTCGTCGAGAATTCTGCGAAAATATATGGACAGACAAAAAAAAATCACATGGATTTAATTAATACAGGGTGTTAGGAAACTCAGAGTTCAAACTGCACATATAGCTTGTTTGAACCAAAAGTAATACAAAATCCCTATACACTTACATCCGGAAAACTATGCTAATACCATTAAATTGTGTCCAAAGTTTCGGAGTATAGCACTGGGAGAGCAAAGCTGTTGAAGCATGCGTGTACAGCAGGTTTCATAGCAGATAGGCTCTTGACACTACACACCTCCCCATCTTGGAGCACTGCAGCAAAACATAATAAAATTAATAGTAAAAAACACACCAGTCCATCTATAAAGGCTAATACGTTCGGAGGGTCATCATTAACGGTCCTACAATACAGAAAGTGCTTGTCATTATTACATGTGCTGTATCATGCGCCTAACTCTTATGCAACTTGTTGTACACGCATGCTAGCACAGCTTTACTCTCCCGGCTCTCTAAGCTGAAACTTTGAACAAAATTTAATGGTATTAGAATAGTTTTCCGGACAGGAATTTTGTATTACTTTTGCTTTAACCAATATACTATATGTGCAGTTTGGGCTAAGATTTTCCAAACCGCCTGTGTAGTTTAACATAATTCAATAAGTTAAATCTGCTCTGCCAACTCTCTATGACTAGTTGTCATAATACATGGCATAGCTATTATAAAATTAGTATATTTTAAAATTATCATTTTAAATTTACCCTAATATCATAATCCAGTAAATTATTAATTCACGACTGTCCGTTAAATATACCTCAGATCAATTTAAATTTTTTCTTAGAACGATTAAAAATTTCAGTAAAAGAAAAATGCTTTTAAACATTTATTTTTTTGAAAAGTAACAACATATGTACCTTATAATTATTTTATAAAAGAAAAGCAAATTTAGTTGATTAAAATTTAATCTAACAATAAAATAATAATTTTTTTTAGAAGACAAACACAATGAATTAGAAGTAAAAATAAATAAAAGGTAATTCTTTCGCCACAGAAAGCAGGCCGTTAATGGATGAAAATAGAAGGTAAAATAAAAATTTAATTAATTATTTAAAACAATATTCCCTACCTCGTTTTTTTTCATTGACAAAGCTCGAAAGCTTTCATGACTTCTAAAAGAAGAAGTACTAAGTAAAAAGAGAGGGAAATAAGAAAAAAAAGACCATCAAATATTTACAGTGTATTTTTGTTGGAGAGGTGCGCGCGTTAAAGGAGATAGGACAAGATTAAAGAAAACAAGAGGGTGACTCTGGAATAAGAGTATAACATGGATATAAATTTGAGATTATGTAGCGAACATAAAAAAACTACGAATTAAATAAACGTTTAATATTAGTTTAATAAATTAATGTAGAATTAACCATTTATTAAAACGGAATAAATAGCAAAACTATTATATTTGTTAATTACGGTTATAAGCCACACCTAAATATCATTTTATTTAATTTGAAAAAATGAAGGACATATAAATCGAACCCGTGATCTTTGACTTAATAAGCTAATGGTCTAACCACTGAGCTATTATGGGGTCGTTCCATGCTCAGAATCATTCTTCACTGCGTTATCTGATAGCGCGTGAACTTAATTGATCACATACACTGTATATAGCTGACGATTTCCACACGTCCATTACAGACGCCGCCTTAAACTGTGAGTGAGGAATGATCTTGGGCACGGGACGACTCCTGGATAGCTCATTGGCGTATTAATCAAAAGGTCCTGCGTTTGAGTCCAGTATCCAGGTGTCATTTTCAATTTAAAGAATATATTTATTGAAGACAAATCATATCTAAATGTATATTATAAATATATAAAATATGAAACTTTTATAATCTAAAACCTCAAAGCAAATTTCAATTAAAGATTTTATTAAGTTGTACCAACAAGTTGTCAGTTACAGTATACTATATTTGTTTCTATATCAAAGCACTTTTTATTGAGCAAAATATTATTTATTTATTTTTAGCACCGCGTCTTACACCTGTTCAGGTTATACGCCTATGTACTAAGCACATTAATGAGTTAGGAATTAGGAAAGCTTATTTCAGAGAAAGCGCATTTGTATTCGCGTGGAGGGAGAGGGGAAAACCATTTATGATAAGCCACCCTCAATGCACCCAACCGGGATCGAACGCAGATCTCTCTGTCTTCAGCAGTCCAGCCCAACACAACATTAGCGCCTTAGGCCACGCGGCCACCGAAGCGGGTTTGGGCAAAATAGAAAAAAATATTGCTTCAGTATAAATGTTTTGTTTAGTTTTCTATATCAACAGTAATTGAATATTTTTCATGAGCATAGTAGGATTTAAAAATAACTTTTCCTCTTCATTTAAAAAGTTTATTTACTGTACAAATATCATCATGTTCATGAAAAATGTTTTATTTAATTCACCCAAAAAGTATCTTAAAATAAAAAAATAAAAAATATGAGTCTTAAATTGAGCTTTACCTTAATAGCATCCTTTTAATGGTAGCGAGTGTTACGTGGAGATTTTGCAACAAGATATAAAGTAACATTATTTTGTTGGTATACACGCGTGCTCTCTAGAACACAGTAGCAGTAGCAAGCGGCCTCGTCTCCATGGCAACGAGTCAAGCGTGTGACGTCACCACAGGTCTAATATCTCTCGCTGGCTGCTCTCTGTATTATGTCGTGCAACAAGCTCTCGACCCCGCGAGATCCAAATCGAGGGCCTCCCGGCCTACACACGTGTACGATAGGTTGCTCAGCCTGCGCTTGACAGAGGCGAGGGAGGTGGCAGGTTGACTTTGACATGGGTCAGAGAAGAGCAAAGCGAAAACGAGTCTCAGACGTAGAATTCACAAAATTAGGTGTTTATTGTCACTTGTTTGGGTTGTAGGAAAGTTACACCAATTGGGCTGTTATTCTATATTACTAGTAGTAAAAATAAATGGTATGGTGTATCACACAATCTTTCCCCCTCTTTTATCTTAAAATGCACATTAATTTAATAAAAACTCGTAAGATTTGTGAACTGAAATAATAGTTCTATACATTGTTGTAGAAACAGTACACCAAAGACCATAAATTAAATAATATACACTGCTACTTACTCTATGGTATTAGGAACTAGGATCACACTTACAGAAAAATTGAGAAAAGAGAAATATCTTTGTCCACCAAAGAGCGTAAGAATCAAATTCGTTTTCAAAAGACCTGAATTAAAAAGTATATATACATACCATATATATATATTTGATTATATCTCAGAAATTATTGGTCTTATAAAAATATATTTCAAATAAAAGATTTGTATCTTTAATAGTTCTACAACTCTACAATTTTAATTTATTTCATATCTCAAAAAGTTGCGGAAAAATTAAGAACATTTCAAAATTTACCTTGTGTCGAGAGAAGTAAAAAAAGTATTTACTTACTTTCCATTAGATGTAAAAACATGTTTAGATGGTTACGCGGGAAAAGGCACCATTCTCGTCTAAATTGATACGTCTTTGATGATAACGTCGATATTTGAATCCCGGCTAGGTTAAATGATTTGATATTTCATAAATAGTTTACAAACTATCTCGCAAAAGATCAATGACTTACTTAATATTCTAAATTTGTCATCCACATAAATAGTGTTGTCTTGAGGATAGTCTAAATATTATGTATGGCTTGGAGCAACAAAAAAAACTACACGAAAGGGTGACCTGGTGGTCTAGGGGTAAGGTGTCAGACTTCTGTGCTGAGGGTCCGGGGTTCAAACCTCGGTTCCGGCACAGATTTATTTGATTGCCAAACCCTTCCTTCCCCTCTGACAAGACGTGTATTAATCACAACTTGTGAATGTGTGGAATGCCAGGCCTACCACCGTGGTTCGGATCCCACGTTAAACTGTAGGTCCTCCATTTAAACGCACAGTCACCCTACCATTACACATTAGCGTAAGTGCGTATAATACGAACGGGTAGTAACCTAATAATAATAATAATAATTACACGAAAATATAATGAATTTACTATGTATATACAATTTCGCAATAAATTAAACAATTGCGAATACATTTCCGTAGCCTTACATTTTAGGAGCCAGGCTTTGTCAAAAAAATAAACCCAGGTAGAATCAAATATTGAGGAAACTTTATTCTCATACCTGGCACAACTATAAACTAGATACCGGGGTCGTAACATTTACCAGGGTAACCATCGTAATTCTTACTGGAGCGGAGGAAGGGGGTGGGGGGTTCTATATAAGATAAAGAAGTTGTGAATACGAGCCCTGATAACTTCACCCAGGGGGGATTTCACAGCCAATCTGACTTCACGTCGCTACCCCCAGGGAAACAAACGTCTATCCGCCACTGGGAGTTTGTTGCAGGCAAGAGCTATCTACCATGTTAACAAATATTTAAAGTGCAACAAAATCTAATAAGGATATATATATATTTATATATTTATAGAAGTAATACATCTTTTGTACAATTATTATTATTATTATTATCACCGCGTCTTACTAACCGTTCGGGTTGTACGCACTTACGCTAATGTGTAATGGTAGGGTGATTGTGAGATGAAATGGTCACGGTGGAGGCCTGGCATTCCTCACATTCACAAGTTGTGATTTATACACGTCTTGTCAGAGGTGAAGGAAGGGTTTGGCAATCAGTTAAATCTGTGCCGGGACTGTGTTTTTTCAGTTTTTATAGCAAAACTTTTTTTTTTTGCCCAAATAAATAAAATATTGCTCAAGTCCAAATATAGAATTTAATTTTCTTCACATGGTGACATCTAAATTTCTTGAATATCTGTCAAGGGTGTTCATGAATTTAATAACAACTTTTTCTCCTAATTTAAAAAGTTTGTTAGATAATGCCACCATGCTTATGACAGATATTCAACAAAGGTTGATATTAACATGTGAATAACCCGCTTCGGTGGCCACGTGGTTTAACGCGCTACTCTTGTGTTGGGCTAGGCTGCCCAAGGCGGGAAGATCAGTGTTTGATCCCGGTCAGGTGCACTGAGGGTAGTTTTCCCTAAATGGTTTTCCACTCTCCCACACGCATATGCAGATGCATTTCCTCTAAATTAATCCTTCCTAATCCCTAACCCATTAGTGTAATTAGTACATATGCGTATAAACCAAACGGGTAGTAAGACACGGTGCTAAAAAAGAAAAGTGAAGAAAATTAAACTCTTATATTTGTACTGAGGCAATATTTTATTTATTTTTGGCAAAAAAAAAGTTACGCCTTAAAAACTATAAAAAAACCGCTGGTATTTTCTCACATCCCTTTCAATCCCTCCTTAAGTACAACTGAAAGTTTCAAATGTATCCATCAACATTAGAATACAGAGTTTAAAAGTGAATAGGTCACAATATAAAGAGTGAGTTTAGTGGCTGTCGTCCCAAGCGACACAGTAAGGGCGCTTGTATTGACAAGGGTGATTTGTCGGAAGCCTTGCCCCCCCCACCCCTATCTCCCTTCGTCTTCACCCCTTAACGTATTAGTCTCGATGTCTTGCCTTTAGCTTGAGACAACCCACAAGTGTCGACCGAAATTAAGGGATTTGCTATCTCTTTCAACGGCCTGGAAAATATGAATTACTGTCATTCCATTCATAGCGCTCTGCCCTACATGCTTAGGATTACATCCCTGTGGAAGAAAAATTGCTGTGGGGTTGGGGGAAGGACGGAGGTATCCGAACAATTTCTCAGGTAGAAGAAAGATATATCGGCTTAGTGTGTCTGTCTCAAAACTTTTTTTACTAAAAAAAAGCCTTGACTCGAGCCTAACATGGGGCTTTTTGTTAATTTAGGCATACAATGAATTCTGTTAGCTATGGCCGACGCTAAACTAAGTGCATTATTCGTCAATCATGGATAAATATTTTCAGAACAAGCTAATAAATTATTATGATTAAAATAAATAATCGATAAATTTGGTGACATGTTTTTAGGTCTAGCCAATTTTTACTATAGGTTAATTACTTTTTATTCTTAAAAAACACAACTATTTTGATATAATTTTAGATTATAATTATTTTCCAAGCTATATAAACCCTAGAAAGGTTCAAAATTAATAGTTGTAACGTAATTTCCTATGTTATTAAAATATTTATTTTAAATAACCCAATTTATTTAAAATTAGCTCTATATGGCCTTCGACTTTGTCTAAAAAAAATGGTAGTAGTCTTCCTCTAAATTCAATCCAGGCCACATTTTGTAACTTTAAATAATAAATAAACCTTTAAAATCCACAACAATGTCCAATTAACGTCATTACGCTATTTATTTAAAAAAAAAAGTTTGTGTGTTCTTATTAAAATTTAACTTCTATGTACTGGATGACGTAAGCGATGACATAATAAAATTACTTCCAAGTGGCGGAACGTTTCTATTCTCTTTGCATTGCCCTATCCCATCTAGATCTATTTTCTGCACCACAAATTCAAGTAAGAATTGAATTACAGTTGAGCGTCGATAAATTGGACGTAAAAAAAATCCGGATCGTCGATAATACAGATCATCAAGAAAAATATATTATTTACAAAAATAACCACAGTGGTATCGATATCAGAAACATGACCGCCAAAAAAACACACTTCAACCCTTGTTAAAAAAACTGGAGACTTTTTTCGTTGTTAGATTTTTACATAATTATATTCCTTCATAATTTGTGATATTTAGAAGAAAAAAAAAGTAAGTTCGTTGTTTAAATAAAGTGAAAATATTTCTACCTTAACACTGAGTATTTGTAAGTATCCCATCTATGCATATTTTTTTAAATTTCTGGTATAGGTAGTGTATTTTCGAAAATCTGGACAAAATCAACAATCCGGACTGGGTCGATCCCCAAATAGTCCAAATTATCGACTTTCTACTGTTAGACGCCTATGTACTAATTTACGCTAATGATTTTAGAGATTAGTAAGGTTATATTTAGAGGAAGTGTACGCGCATTTGCGTGGAGAGAGAGAGAGTGTGTGTGTGTGTTGAGAACCATTTTGTAAAACCCTCCCTAATAACACCCGACCGAGATTCGAACTTTGATCTTTCCCTGTCATCTACAGTCTAGTCTACTGCGAGAGTCACGCGTTAGACCAGGCGGCCACCGAAGCGGGTATCTAAAACGTTCCTTCCTGTCTAAACCGGACATTGTCTCACTGTGCTACTTCACTCCCTGTTCAGCCGTTGTATCCCTTTCCACCCCCTCACCCCTCGCCCACGGGCATCCCGCGTGTAACTACATAAATCCAACATATAGCAAGGAGCTAGGATGACTCTCTCGGGACCTATATCTCCTTATAGCCCCGAGAGGAGGGGGTGGAGGGGTGGTAGAAGTGGGAATATCGGGTGATGCTGTTGACATAGCGACCTGCAAGTATGCTTCACAGCTAGACGTCGTAAAGGGACGCCCGGCGTCCCACGGATACCCTTACACTCTAATTGTTTACGACGATAAGAAAAGAGCATACTCTTGAATTTTTTATTAATTTTTTTTACCTGGTTTTACTACCCGTACACATTAATAGTGTAGAGATGAGGAAGGTTGAATTCATAGGAAACGTACCCGCATTCACATGGAGGGAAAACGGGAGGAAAACCATTTAAGGAAATAATTTCTTACCCACCGACAGAGATTCTAACGGTGACCTCAGAGTTTCCAGCAAACCAAACCATGACGAGACAGACGAATATATCCATATGCCCACCTTCGTGGGTCCCAGTGAATAAATTATTAAAACAAACACAAGATAATTATTTTATTTATATACAAATTATATATTATATGTCAACATAATTTTAAGGTAATAATAGATACGACTTGGATATTAAGACGTGTTGAGTTTAATGTCAATGTAAAGTTGATCGAAGATTATGCTATTGAAATGTTACATTACATAAATTATACAATGAATATGCCTGAAGATTTTAAACGATAAAATAACATGAAACACTTTAAAAACTGATTGATTATAAAATGGTTAGTTGTACATTAGACAAAATTTAATTTTATGAAAATAATTAGTTATCTGACAATGATTAATAATGCGAGCAATATGATATTATTAGCTTTGTTAAAAACTGTAGTAATAACGATATTGATAGAATTTTATTTGTTTTGTTAAAAAGAGCGATAAACCCATAAAAAATGTCAAATCAATTAACAAATATTTAACTTCAAAGGATATTTATAGTTACAAATAATAAGTTAAGATGCATATAAAGTTGACTAGAAATGACTTATAAAATTTAAGGTTAGAAAAATGTTCAAAATTTTTGATTCAGCAGTGAAAAAAAATTTGATGATGAATGTATTATTTGATTGATTTTTAAATATGAGTTTAGCTATAGCATAAAAGTATTTGCTTGTATAGCGAAGCTGTCACATGTTCCTTTAATTTCCAGTTGTATTGAAATATGGTATTGTGTATCTTAAAAGCTTGGGCAGACCAGATATAAAATATAATATTTAGATATATATTTATATAATATCTCTCGACACCGTGAAGAGAAAGTATTGTGAGCGTCAAAAAAATCTAACTCGAGATTTTAATAAATGTTGACGTTTCATGACCCCCCTTCTGAAACCGAAAAAGTTGTTTCCTCAATGCCACCTGTCTGTCTGTCTGTCTGTCTGTCTGTACCACGAGATGGAGCCAAATTTATTTTATAGATTGGGCTATAACTTGGTATCTGGGCTTTTCATGAGGTCCCCATGAAGAGTTTTTGGAATTAGATATCACACCTTAAATTTAAGTGAAGTTTACTGAAGGTCAAAAAGATAAATCGATTTTATCGAAATTCGCTCAAATGATTTTTATTTAATTTCATATCTAGACACTGTTTAGCATTATAAACAATAGGGCAGTTATCATTTTCTCATAAAAGTGATTTTTAGGTTATATTTTACATAAGGGATATATTCCACTTTTCATAATATCTCCGCAATTATTTGAGATACGAAATATCTTATCATTATAAAGTTGTAGTATTATTAAAGATAAAAACTGTTTTATTTGAAATATATTTTTATAAAACGAACAATTTCTTAGCTATAAGCAAAGAGATATACTTTTTAATTCAGGTGTTTGAAAACGAATTTCATTCTTGTTCTCGATGTTGGACAGAGATGTTTCTCTTTTCTCAATTTTTCTGTAACATGTTCCTAGTTCCTAACGCCATAGAGTAAGTAACTAACATTATTTCATATATAATCTTTGGTGAAGTGTTTCTACAACAATGTATAGACCTATTATTTCGTTTCACAAATTTTACAAGTTTTTAGTCAATGTATATTTTAAGATAAAAGCGGGAGCAAATCTGTGCGGTGTACCATTGTACTATTTTATTTTTCTAGAACACATGCATCAAAACATTCTCTATAAACGCACACACGCACACACACACACACACACACTCGGTCATCCAATTTATTACGGCGATTGGGTGTGTCGGTGGCGCCTAGGGTGGCGCTAAGCCTCGTGAAGCGAGGGAAGGTTCTCGACGCCCTTCTTAGGTCGGGGAGGAAAGGGTGGCTCAATGTTAGGGCATGTGAGCCTCCCTCTTAATACCTTGTGGTGTCGTTTCGCCCCGCTCTTATTGTGTACCGATCCTCCTCCTGCGTGCCGCCAGGATTTAACACCGTGTGATTGTGGGACGAGACATTCACACAACTTCACAGAACATTGTGTCAGTATTTAGTGAGGAGTTTTAAACATTCACACAACTTCACAGAACATTGTGTCAGTATTTAGTGAGGAGTTTTAAACATTCATACAACTTCACAGAACATTGTGTCAGTATTTATTGAGGAGTTTTAAACATTCACACAACTTCACAGAACATTTCGTCAGTATTTAGTGAGGAGTTTTAAACATTCACACAACTTCACAGAACATTGTGTCAGTATTTAGTGAGGAGTTTTAAACATTCACACAACTTCTCAGAACATTGTGTCAGTATTTAGTGAGGAGTTTTAAACATTCACACAACTTCACAGAACATTTCGTCAGTATTTAGTGAGGAGTTTTAAACATTCACACAACTTCACAGAACATTTCGTCAGTATTTAGTGAGGAGTGTTTAAGTATCTATGCCTATATAAAATGTTTATATTATTTAAATATTTATTTATTCAACATAAATGGCTAAAGCTTATCCAAAAATGACTAAATATGACTCAAAAATAAAAAAATGACTAAAAAATAATAAGTTATTAAGATATTAAAAAACACCTAGTTATTTTGGTGGATAGCTATAAGAAGATACACGCGTGAATTTAATGCGTTTTAAATTTATTATTTCATGTTATAATATCTCTTGTTGCCACAATCGTGAAACCAAAAATACACGATAGTTTAATATATTTTGTTTTTTCATTAAATTAATAAAAAAAAATTATACACTTATCCTTGAGAATTGTTATTAGAAGCGTTTATATAAACTTTTGATAAATAATATTATATATATATTTTTTAGCACTGCGTCTTTCTTCCCGTTAGGGTTATAATGCTTATGTACTAATTACGCTATTGGTTTTTAGGGATTTGGGAAGGTTGTATTTATAGTAAGTGTTCTCCTATTTGCCTGGAGGGAGAGTGGTAAACCACTTTGGAAAAACCACCCTCAGTACACCAGACCAAGATTCGAACCTCAAACACCCCGTTTGTCAGCGGTCTGTTCTACTGAGAAAGTAGCGCGTAAAGGCGCATATTCACTCGAGCATTTTACTTTGAACGAACACAACAGGTCGAACAACCCGAACGAGCTCGAACAAATGATAACTCCGAATACTCCGAGCATTCGGACAGTTTGCTGGTGCTCGACTTGTTCTCGACACGAACAGGACAACTGGAGCTCAGTCTCAAAATGGATTTGATAGTGGCAGCACGTTCTTTCTTTGTGCTGTGTGCATTGACTAAAAATAATAAAAAGAGGATAAAGAGGCTGTTTTGTAGGCGGTAAAATACAGAACTTTTAAGGAAATTGGTTGTAGGACATTTCCGAAATTTCACCCGAATGTCTTCTCAAGACTTTTGAGATCTTGGTTAACCTTGTCGGCCATAAAATTGCGAAGAAGGACACAAAGTTCCGTAAAGCAATACCAGTGAAATATCGTTTGGCACCAACCTTACATTTTTTTAGCAACTGGGGACTCATTCGCAGCAAACACCCCGAACGGTCCGAACAGGTGTGAAAACACGTATCCACTGAGCACAGGTGCACAACTGACTTCCTTTGTGAATCCCCCCCCCAAAAAAAAGGACAGTTGTTCGATAGCGTTCGGTTCCGTTCGGCGCGTGTTCTCGGACAGATATTCACTTGAGCATTTTACTCCGAACGGACAGAACGAACGAATGCTCAAGTGAATACGCTCCTTTAGACCACGCGGCCATCGAAGTGGGTGATTAATATTATAGTATTACTAAGATAATAATAACTATTTTCACATTTGTGTCTTTCAACAAATATTTTAAATAAATACATCTTCTGCCAGCTGACAGTTACCTACGCTGGATGAACTCTTTAAGCCATAGAATTAAGGGCCTCCTTGTTTGCTTACTGGCGTATTTAACGTGTATTTTATGTACCGACTGATTATATCAGCACACGAGAATTTCTATGAGCGAGAGAGAAAGGGAATACAAATTTTCCCGGGGAAAGGTATTTTCCTCTAGCTTTCAGGGTTCTTTTACATGTCTGCAATCGACATCGGGACGGCGGCCTTACTTCCTTTACTCCTAAGGATTTTTATCGCTCAAGAAAAATCCGTCAAGCCAGGCTGGGTTTGAACCTAGGACTATCGAGTCCTGAGGCGAGCACTTTACCCCGAGACCACAAAGGTAGAAAGGGTCAGCTTTACTCACAGGTCACTCAGAAAGGAGAAATAACAAACGAAAGTCGTGGCCCAGTAATCCAAAACCCACGATTACCTTGGTTTCTCAAGGGGGGGGGGGG
>CABFWO010000168.1:211491-231291 GCA_902155825.1 Timema genevievae | reverse complement strand
TCTCTCTCTCTCTCTCTCTCCCTCTCACACGACACGTGGATAATTTAGTTCATTTTACGCCGCGGCGAGCACCTCCTGCCCCTCCCCCCCCCAACTTTTCCATCCCTTTCACCCACCTCAGCTTCATTTATTTTCCTCCTAGTTGAACTTCATCAGGATCCGACGATTCCCCCCCACGCAACTTGACGTCGGTAATTGGGTGACTTGACTCTCACTCGGTGACGTCATCATCCAGCGAGCCGTTGAGAGTTCTAACAACTAAGGGAGATGTGTTGTTATAAAAAATACTCGTTTTTCTCGTTGGGGGCTCTGCCCCCCAAACCCCCCCGGTGAGTTTCTTTGCAAGTGTATGTAAACTAGTGTAAGTCCAGCGTTGTTTTGAACGTAACAACTTAAAGTTACCGGTATTGTATTGTATATACCGCACCGATTTTTAAAGTTGCTCCGCAATTTATAATTTGTTTTCGGGGGTTAAATTTATATTTTTTTTAAGTTTTGTAATTTTCCCGTCGGTTACAGGCTAGAAGCTATAAGTTTGCCAAATTTCAAGTGTCTAACTCATCTTTAAGTGGGTAAACATTAATGTCAGTGAGTGAGTGAGTCAGCCCACAGTACAAAGACTTCAGGCTCACACTCTTCCAGATCAGGGGTCGGCGATCGGCTTGTAAACTTAACAAAGGTCCCGCGATCATCCAATGTTTCTTTTGATATATTTGTTTGTCCATAACCTCCATCTTGATACTTCAATAAAGAAGTAGCTCAGGTTTATAAAATCAAGATTAACGGCTGGAGGGCTTGCTGTGCTGACCACATTACACCCTCTATCCACTAATGTTGGCGCTATCATCGCTATCGGTGGCGGACGCTCGGTCGGTACAATACCGATCATGACAGATCAAGGTAGTTTTGGTCACACAGGTATATTATTTGGAAGTATTTAATAAATATCTGAGAGTACAAGACTCAAAGATTGACTTTTAATGACGATGAATTTCCTCATTAGGGTGATCTGGTGGTCTAGGGGTAAGGTGTCAGACTTCTGTGCTGAGTGTTCGAGGTTCAATCCTCGGTCCCAACAAAGAATTATCTGATTGCCAAACCCTTCCTTCACCTCTGACAAGACGTGTATTAATAACAACTTGTGAATGTGTGGAATGCCAGGCCTACCACCGTGGTTCGGATCCCACGTTAAACTGTAGTTCCTCCATTTCATCTCACAATCACCCTACCATTACACATTAGCGTAAGTGCTTATAGCCCGAACGGGTAGTAAGACGCGGTGCTAATAATAATATTAATAAATGCAGAGAAGGATCTTGTTCATGTTTACCTAATGACATAAAGGGAAAAGATATATGTACATTTCTTTGAAGCTGAAAATTAGCAGTCTTACCTTGACTGATTACACTATGGCCCTATCGTATAAGCTACTCCATAGTGGAACAAAGCAAGGTAAAAGTCTTACCTTGACTGATTACACTATGGCCCTAGCGTATAAGCTACACCATAGTGGAAAAATTCTAGGTAATCTTCCTACTTAAACGTGGTATACATTAATTAGTTCTAGCATTGAAATAAATGAAAACCAACTGGATTGCCAGTGATTAGGAGGTTGGAGTTCGAATCGTATTGAGTGTACTGAGGGTGTCTTATTATCTAAATGTTTTCCCACTATTTTTATAAGCAGATGTGAGTATATTTTTATATATACTCTACCTTCCTTTTCCTTACACTTTTATTGTAAGAATGTGGGTGGGTAGTGTTTATGTGGGCCATCAAAAATAAAATATCTACCACCAGTAATTTTATTTTTAAATAAAATAAAATAAAAAAATCAATTTGAAAGAGATTCCACTAAAGTAAATTTAAACCCAACCAAGAATCAAACTTGAGTTTTTCACCGGGAAAATAGAAGAAGCTCTAACGCCTTGAAGCTTTATCTTCTACCTCGGTCGTCAAAGTTAAATATTACTAAAAAAAACCTCCTCTAGTTACAAGAAACTGGGGTTGAACCCAAATGACTGGTACGGTTAAGTCCCCCGAGGGAAATTCGTCATCCTGCCTGGATGCATGCGTCACCCTCGCCTGGATCCTGTCTGATCATAGGACTGTCCCGTCGTCATGAATATGAATGATCCTGAATTTCATTCTGTCTGCCACCCCCTCCACCCCACCAAGAAGGAGGGTGTTAGAGGGAGGGGGAGGGAAGATATATTCAAACCTCATACTATAGAGAAGTTTTTTTTTATACACCCCTTGATTTAAAATACCGGGTAGAAAATTTGGATTCATGAACTTTAACCGAATGTATTCATTTACACATTGGTTAGTCTGGTTTGCCGGTGAAGGTTTTAAGTCAGAGTTTGTTAAAGTACCAGCCAAATAAATTTCCTTTCTTATGACCTAGTTTTCTAACACCATATATTCTGTTATTACATTTGTGTATTTTATAATCTGTTTCATGTTTTTTTTAAACCGTGTCTAATATTATAATTCCAAAAATTTTAACTATAAAAAAAAAGTATATTAACATTATATAATAATTCTTTTCTTGAAACCCGCCTCGGTGGCGTAGTTGGCTAACGCGCCAGTCGTGTTGAGCTCGACCACCGAGGACGGGGAGATCGAGGTTCGAATCTCGGTCGGGTGAACTGGGGGTGGTTTTTCCTAAATGGTTTTCCACTCTCCCTCCACGCAAATGTGGGTTCACTTCCTCTAAATTCAACCCTCTCAATTCCTAATCCATTAGCGTAATTAGTACTTAAGTGTATAACCCGAGCGGGTAGTAAGACGCGGTGCTAAATAAATAAATAAAAAAATTCTTTTCTTGACCAAATACAGTATATCACAACTTCTCTTTTCAAATATTATCTCATATGGGAAATCTGCTGACAAAGGATGCCTATTGCACTAAAGAAATTAGTTCAAGGATATTGATGGCCAAGGAAGCTTTCAACAAGACAAAGTCACTGCTGACCAGCAAGTTGAGTTTGGAACTGAGGAAGAAACTGATGAAATGTTACATTTGGAGCAGAAACTTGAACTCTTAGGAAGATGGAAAAGAAATACTTGGAGAGCTTTGAAATGTGGAGAACACTTGAGAAGATCAGGTGGACAGACAGGGTGACAAATGAACAAGTCCTAAGAAGAGTGGGTGAGAAGATCAGGGGGACAGACAGGGGGACAAATGAACAAGTCCTAAGAAGAGTGGGTGAGAAGATCAGGTGGACAGACAGGGTGACAAATGAACAAGTCCTAAGAAGAGTGGGTGAGAAGATCAGGTGGACAGACAGGGGGACAAATGAACAAGTACTAAGAAGAGTGGGTGAGAAGATCAGGTGGACAGACAGGGGGACAAATGAACAAATCCTAAGAAGAGTGGGTGAGAATATCAGGTGGACAGACAGGGGGACAAAAGAACAAGTCCTAAGAAGAGTGGGTGAGAATATCAGGTGGACAGACAGGAGGACAAATGAACAAGTCCTAAGAAGAGTGGGTGAGAAGAGAACCATTTTGGATGTGATTCCTTGGTACAGAGCTAACTGGAGCGGACACATCCTTCCGCATGAAGTCACAGAAGGAAAGATTGAGGTAAAGAAGAGCTTAGGAAAGAGGAGGATTCAAATATTGGATGACTTGAAGGAAAGAAGAAAATTCTGGGATCTGAAGGAGGAGGCAGAGGACAGGGTACATTGGCGGTCTAAGTTTAACTGACAAAAGGGATGGACATGTCGTAAGATAGAACACCTAGTAATAATCTTATGTAACGCTCCTTAATTACCCATTTCTAGAATGTTTTCTAAAATGTCATAGAGTGACGTTAAATACTACTAATAAAGTACGCCCCCTCACTCCGCAGCAGAAGATGGGACAATGGCGACGTCTCGCCGGCCATGAATATTAATATACTGGGAATGTCCTCACCATTTCCCCCCTCACCCCTCACCCAAGGGGATGTCAGTGTCACGGAGGTGACAATAGCCCCCCTCCCTGTTCCCACCCCTTCATTCCGCAACGCGCTAAGCTCTCGCTCATAATATTTATTGCTCATGCGACAGCGGGGGTTGTTTCATAATAAAGTTTATTTTATGACGGGGGAGATTTCAAGTCCTGATCCGCAACAAAGATGACGCAAGCAAAATTAAAAAAAAAAGAAGAGATAAAACATTAATTCCTAAAGATTTCGTGAGAATCACTCGCTCGTTAAAACATTTTATTTTCATCACGATGTGACCTGGTGGTCTAGGGGTAAGGTGTCAGACATCTGTGCTGGGGGTCCGGGGTTCAATCCTTGGTCCTGGCACAGATTTATCTGATTGCCAAACCCTTCCTTCATCTCTGACAAGACGTGTATTAATCACAACTTGTGAATGTGAGGAATGTCAGGCCTCCACCGTGGTTCGGATTCCACGTTAAACTGTAGGTCCTCCATTTTATCTCACAATCACCCTACCATTACACATTAGCGCAAGTGCGTATAACCCGAACGGGTAGTAAGACGCAGTGCTAATAATAATGATAATAATAATATTTTCATCACATCTTAGTTTCCGTTTGAGTTATACGAGGCATACAATAATCATGATTGTATAATAGAGATGAGGAAGTTAGAATTTTAGAGTACACGTGTTCCTGAGTAGTGAATATTCCCCTCTGACACTTTACAGAGAGCTCGTTTTAAAATCCACCTGGGTTTTAAGAGGGAAATTTTAGGCAAAACTCAAGAGACATAGGGTAAACCTGCCCCACCTTGTGATACAAAGGATTGGAACTTTGGTAAGGAAAGCTTATTAAAAATTTATATTTTTTATATAATTTGTGACCAACCAAGCCATTCACCAAATACGAGACATGCTTACCAACTATTGACAATAAATGGAACATAATACAGAAGCCCTACCTAACACCGTGGAGGCTAGAATGTAATTTATCACGATATAAAGTATATCATGGAATATAGTCGGTTTACCCCATTTGAAAAAAAACAAACTCAAACAAATATTTGTACCTTTAACCTTTGACTTGGCACGTCATTTTTTTTATGGAGTGAGCTCTTTTATCCATTTTCCTGCAACTTTTTACACACATGCTGCTACATACTAACCATCACTGAAATAGGATAAATATTTGTATATTCAGTGAATTTGATGTGGAGAAGTTTATTAGGAAGCCCACAACTGCTAGGTACTTAAGGTGGGATTGTAGGGGAAGCGAGAAATGTCAATGCAGATTTCATAGCAAAACTTTTTATTTTAATCAAACAAAACAAAATAAAATATTGCTACAGTTAGAAACGTAGAGTTTAATTTTCTTCACGTGTTAATATCCGCAGTTGTTAGATATCTGTCATGAAACTTTTTAAATGAAGATAAAAAGTTGTCATTAAATTATAGGACACCCTTGACAGATATTCAAAAATGTTTGAGGTCACCTTATGAAGAAAATTAAACTATATGTTTTAGTGGAGAACTATTTGATTTCTTTTGAGAGAAAATAAAGGTTCGGTACAAAAAGTGCAAAAATACTACCCTTTTTTCACTTCCCCTACACTCCCACCTTAAGTCATTATAATATATAGTTGTGTTTTTTTTGAAAATTAATTTGAACAATATTTTATCTCTTGATCAAATATATCATACATATCAAAAGCAATTTGAATGAATTTATTTCGGAACATGATATAATCAGAAAGTTACAAAAACTAATTTCTCGGTCATGTTATGTTCCTGAAAAAAAAACCCCAACACAACAAACTTTTCAGAAACTTCCCAAAACTACTGTCTTGAGGTTCTTTTGTTCCCTGACCGATAGTCTTAACGTGGGTAAGTTTCTGTCCCTGTTAGTCCCAGTGAGATTCTAATTACCATACCTCCTGTATAGTCATGATGCCCTGATCCCAGGAGCTTTTATTCTCTCACCCTTCTCTGTTCTTCTGGGATATCCGGATGTTTGGGTTGGTTACTTCTTACACTCAATCTTCATCCCCCCCCTTTTCTCCCTCGAGCTGTGTGGGCTTGTTCTCCTTGATTGGACACGAGGGTGGTTCCCACCCCTCTTAAACTACCCCCTGAAACCACGTTACAATGTCGCCACGGGTTTAACGTCTTAACCAAGGACTGGCTGGATGCCTCGGTCCCAAAATAACACTGCCACTTACTTTAACTAGATCTGTTCTAAGATCTAGTGAGTCATGATTTACACAGAATTCATCCCTTACCTATGGTCGAGTGGTTCGGATACACTTATTAAAACCTAGGTGGAACTAAAATAATTTAATATATGTGTATGAGTTCATCCTGGTGTCCATAATAAGCTACTATTAAGATGGATGTTGATGTTTACCAACCAACATCTGTGCTAATTACTCTCGTAAGCAGGGAAAGGCCAGTTTTTTGAGGTTTTTATAGCAAATTTTTTTTTGACTACAATAAATCAAATATTACTTCCATACAAAAATATTATTATTATTATTATTATTATTATTATTATTATTATTATTATTATTATTATTATTATTAGCACCACGTCTTACTACCCGTCCGGGCTATACGCACTTACGCTAATGTGTAATGGTAGAGTGATTGTGAGATGAAATGGAGGGCCTACAGTTTAACGTGGAATCCGAACCACGGCGGAGGCCTAGTATTCCACACATTCACAAGTTGTGATTAATACACGTCTTGTCAGAGGTGAAGGAAGGGTTTGGCAATCAGATAAATCGGTGCGGGGACCGAGGATTGAACCCCAGACCTTGTACAAAAATAAATAAAGCTTAACTTTCTTCACATGGTGATATCAACAATTCTTGAATTGTCATGGTTATAGCGGCATTAGATGAACAACTTTTTTAATGAAGCTAAATAGTTGTCATTAAATTCCAGGACACCCTCGACAGATATTAAAGAAATGTTGGGGTCACCATTTAAAGAAAATTAATTTCTCTTTCTGCACTAAAGAAATATTTGATTTATTTTGAGCAAAAAAAATATTTATATAAAAACTGTAAAAACCCTGCCCTTTTTTCGCGAACCCTACATCCCCCATCTTAAAGCAAGTTTTTAAGTCGTAGACTGAAAAAAACACCGTGTTCGTAAAGTGAATGCTAAATAAAATATTTTATACGAATTAGATTGTACTGGTAGCAAAATAAATTTATGTTTACTAAGAAAAGTTCAGAAAATCAAAGAATTTTGGAAATTTAAAAACTTATGCAGACGCGTTATAAAAACTTATAAAAGCATATAAATCAACCGGAGCTTTAGTTGGTTTGTACCAAAGTACCAACGTTCGAGCAATGGCAATCGTGCCAAATCATCCATCGCCCAGTCCTCCAGATCGATATTTAAGACACTTAACCTACTGTAGCACGGACACACGGAGTTCTCGGTGTAGAGAAGCCGCGCAAATCCCCTTGTCAGGGGTCTTGGGGGTGAGTGCGTGTAAACTCAATTGGGCGCAAAGACTCGGCGTCGTTGCGGACGGAGTCTTAAGGCGGCCCCCTTGGTCCAATATCTGCCACCGCGAGGGGATATTGGCTTTGTTATCCGATGCAACCCCTTGGAACTTTGCCTGGGGAAGAGGGGTGGGGGGTTTAATTTCAACATTGTTATAATGGGTATGGAGGGAAGGGTAGGGGGACGAATAAGCGTGAACGAGAATAAATTATATTCATAGTAACTTAAACTGTAAAGAAAGGTCAGTTTCCCAAATCTCATATTGACTACAGGAGAGAGAATCGGAGAGATGGTCTTCACAAGCTGACCTAACACTTCTGAGAAGCCTGTCCAAGCTCTGGTTTGGTATAAGCTTAAGGTGGGGTGGAAGGGGACGCGAGAAAAGGCCAATGTTTTTGCAGTTTTTATAGCTAAACATTTTTTATCCAATTACCCATTACACCCATAAAGTTTAATTTTCTTCACCTGGTGATATCTACATTTCTTAAATATCTGTCATGGGCATAGCGGCATTAGATGACAAACTTTTTATTTGAAGAGAAAAAAATTAGTTGGTGTGCTGGGGTAAGAAGGAGCTACCGGCCAAATCTCCTAGCTCTCAGTTATGTTTGAAGGTGGTGTTCTGGGGTAATAAGAAGCTACTGACCAAATCTCCTTGCTCTCAGTTATGTTTGAAGGTGGTGTTCTGGGGTAATAAGAAGCTACTGACCAAATCTCCTCACTTTCAGTTATGTCTGAAGGTGGTGTGCTGTGGTAAGAAGGAGCTACTGTCCAAATCTCCTCGCTCTCAGTTATGTCTGAAGGTGGTGTTCTGGGGTAATAAGAAGCTACTGACCAAATCTACTCGCTCTCAGTTATGTCTGAAGGTGGTGTTCTGGGGTAATAAGAAGCTACTGACCAAATCTCCTCGCTCTCAGTTATGTCTGAAGGTGGTGTGCTGGTGTAAGAAGGAGCTACTGGTCAAATCTCCTCGCTCTCAGTTATGTCTGAAGGTGGTGTTGCTGGGGTAAGAAGGAGCTACTGGCCAAATCTTCTCGCTCTCAGTTATGTCTGAAGGTGGTGTGCTGGGGTAAGAAGGAGCTACTGCCAACCTCGACTAACCAGCGTTGCGAAACTTGTCTTAAATTTGAGGGGATATTAACCACACAGAGACGAGAGAGCGACAACTTGGTTTCCCAATAGTAACCATGCAGTTCCCTCAGAGATGATATCCAGTGTAGCTCTTATAATATCAGGGTCTTAAGAGATCAAAAAAGGTAATGCCGGGAAACCAACAAAAGTTTATTAAAAACGCTAGGGGACCCCATTCGTTTATTTGGCAAGAAAGAGGGTTTGCTTTATATCAGCACCTGACGTAGAAATGTCCTCCTCTGAAATGTAGGGGTATGTGCCTCACATATGACCCCCCTCCAACACGTTCCTGTCTAATATATCTTGTCTACCATTGTTATATTGAATATAATGCACTGTCGTGATTCACACTCTTGAGGTTGGTCTGTTTATTAGGAGTTTCGTGCATGGCTGCCCTTAGTAGGTGTGGGGTCTCGGGCAAACTTATTTTTACAAGGCCCCCAGTTATGTACCTAACCCCCTTAGGGTGGAATTATCAATTATAGAAATGTGAATGCCCTGAACCCCAAAAAATCAACAAACCCAAATTTTCTTTAGTGTTATTATAATCCGTAGCACAACTTTCTTCGGAGGGAAAGTAAAGCCGTCGGTCCCATGTCGATTGTGTACAGGTAAAAGAACCCTGGAAGGTTTGTGAAAATATCTTTCCCCGACAAAATTGGTATGTCCTTTCACTCTCGCTCATAGAAATTCTCGTGTGCTGGTATAATCAGTCGGTTCAAAAAGTGCACGTTAAATACCTCAAATGAATAAATAAATGTTATTACAGTAGTGACCCCCTATGTGGTCTAATGGTAAGAGATCCTGGCTACAAATCCAGAGGTCCCGGTTTGGATCCCCGTTAATTCCAGATTTTATCTGTGAAGCAGTTGGTCTGGAACGAGGTCAAACTAAGCCTCGCGAGGAAAAATGATAAGCTAATTGAATAAAGAAGTAGCAGTTCCAGTTTAGAAAACTGAGATTAGCGGCCGGAGGTTTCGTTGGGCTAACCCCATGACGCCCTCTATTCGCAGATGTTGGCACTATCTTTGCCAACAGAAGGCATCCACTTGGTCGGTATAGCTTGATTGCGTGCTGTAACTATTACAGAAGTTTACACCTATATCAATTTTCAGACCTATAAGGTATCAAGAAATGCCCTGAAAGGTAAATATGTTGCAGTCCAAATTCGATTCCAGGACAAACCAGTTCAGACTAGGCCGTATTGATACACCAGCAGCTTGGAGGATAAACCGATATAGGCTGATGTTTTTAGACAGTAATTGTTTTCATTCTTCTTAACCCATACGATGAATCGACCTTGGACAGGTTTCCTCATTCACAGTTCGCGCGCAAATGTTGTTAGCTAACCTAACCTTACCTAACCTAACCTAAACCTGCCTGATAAAATTATAGGCCATACTAGTTTATCTTATAAGTTAGAATATAATTTTAGGATTAACTAATTTAGATTAGGATAAACTAGTACATCCTGAGGCTCTTAGGATGTATCAATTCGGCCTAGTTTGAACTAGTTTGTCCTGAAATCGGGTTTGGACCGTAACAAATACATGTAAATGCTAGAAGCGTGTTTTATTACAAGAAAGGGTCGATTCTTCCCCAGATAACTTGATTTGGATAAATATAAAAAGAAAAACTTTGGCAAGATTGAATTAAATCGCTTAATACGTCCTATTTTTCTATTTGTGGTTTATTGTAGATTAATTAATGTTACATTACAAAACAACTTAATTCTAGAAGAGGCACAACATATATGATCGTATTTATAGTCTAGTGTCGGAAGTCAACCGATCTCCAAGTATTCGAATAAAAATAAATTTAAGTCGAATGGGGGATTGGTTGACGTCAGAATATCGGCTCTTTGTCCCCTGAAAAACTGCTTCGGTGGCCGCATAATCTAAGGCGTCACTCTCGTAGTAGACTAGACTGCCGAAGACTGGGAGAACGGGATTTGAATATAGTTCGGGTTTACTGAGGTTTTCCACTCTCCCTTCACGCTAATGCAGGTACAAATCCTCTAAAAATAACCTTCCTAATCCTTAAAATCATAAGTGTAATTAGTACACAGGCGTCTAACCCTAACCGGTAGTAAGACGCGGTGCTAAAATTTTAAAAGTTATTTTAAAAAAAAGTCCCTCGGACGTCAATTTAACATTCTGAATGAATAAACTCTCATTTTGCACATAATATATTATCCAGGAATGTGAGGAATTGAACTCGAGACCTATAAATATAATATCATATTTATTTGTCCCAATAGACTTAACTGAATAGTTTGTGTCAAATTTCATTAGTTCAATATTCAATCCTTTTGTTATTCGAGAACTTTAGCTATATAAAAAAATCGTCTCCTAAAAATCATACTACATAATAATAATAATAATAATAATAATCGTGGTTGAAGATATAATAATAATAATAATAATAATAATCGTGGTTGATATAATAAAAGAGTAATATTTTCCCTCTAAATTTATTATTAATCATTTTTAGTTTTTGTGTTTTGGTGTGAAATGAAATCACGTTTTTCGACCGAAATTTAAATTACGAAACAAAAGTTACTGCATTATTACTCTTTCTTTTCGACCTTTCTTTTTTCGCTTTTTACAATTATTATTATTATAAGCGCAATGTGGAACATTTTTTGTTGTTGTTGATAGAAACGACAATTTCCACGTCGGAAAGTTGCGATAAAAAAAAGTTCCGCTTTCACAAAGCCAGCCAATAAGAATCTTGAACTAGAATTGGAATTACTTTTTGTTATGCCCATGGAGGAACTTTTTGAATTTTTTCCAATCCTGTATGTATAGTATTTTTTTAGTGTATTATTTGTATCCCTTGGGGTGGAATTATCAATTTTAGAAATGGAAAACAACCATGCCATCCTAGAGATTGAATTTATTTTGTAAATTAAATCAATTCTAGAATTTTAGAATTATATATATATAAAATTCTAGAATTTTAGAATTATATATATAAAATTCTAGAATTTTAGAATTATATATAAATATATATGCAAACATATAAATGTATATAAAAATATAAATATATTTATACATAAACTAGATGGGTCGAATCCATTATTTTACGGATCCAAATCTCGAATCCGAATCTACAATCTTCAAATCTCGAATCTTGGAAAAAATTATCTACACACAAGATTAAATATAAATATAATATAATCATATAAAATACAAATAGTAACTAATTGTCAACCTTATTTTTTATAATCCATTCATTACAACATTCATACAGTCAGTTAAATGTTAAATTACTGGTCTGGGGCCTGGTTGTTGAGTTCATCCTATAATTATAATTGGTTCTGAACCACCAATAAGCAGTATTAGACCTCTAAAAAAAAAATTCACTTGAAAAATTGAAATAATTTTTTTATAAGGATTAGAGTCTCGAAACCTAAATTTTCTCGGATCCTTGAATCTCAGATATCCTCAAGGATATTAAGGATTCAAGGTCCCATCCATATATTTATAAATACGATATGTACATTCATACAGACCTATAAAAGTTGTTGTCCGATTAAAATGCTTATTTTTCCACTGTATATTACTACCCATTCGGGCTATCCACATATGTACATTCTTACTAGAGGGGTGTGGGGGGGGGGATGTATAATACTATTACAAGCACACCCGAATTATTGTGAAGGGAGAGCGTAAAATCATCTAGGAAAAGTCATTTCAGTAAAAAAAAATACGCCTGAGATAGGTAGAGTTCCAACTTGACATGTTACTTGACACCTTAGCTCAGTCGGTAATGTGTCTGTATAGTGAGCTAAGGGTCCAGGGTTCGATTCCCGGCACGGAAGAAAAATGAATCACTCGTGAAATAAGGTTTTACCCCATCACAGTGATAAATTAACGGCCTGGGGACTGGATGCTGTGTCCGTCCTAGTTATATTATAAGACATATGAAAATACGACAGACCGTCCTAGTTATATTATAAGACAGGCCTAACGAGCCGGTAGTGGAAGAATATATGTCTTGAATAAAAAAACTGACCACAGGCTGGAAACAGTCATGGATGTGAAATGTTCCTACTACCCGAACAAATGGTCAAGTGGTTTAAGACGTTAGTTCTTCTAAAGTAAAAAAGAAACACTCAAGGCGCATACCTTCATAATTTGCGCCTTCCCAGTCATCTAAAAATCACCCACGATAAGACTAACGACTGATGTATTTGTCCACGTGTTCAAATGGGCGCGGGTTCTTTGGATCGTTCACAGCAATGTTTGTTTACAAACCTTTTACACCCATTGATAGACCCGCAGGCCGTAGGTTGCTGACAGATGAACTAAGGCGTCACTCTAAATATAGAGACTGGAATGCTTCTCACGGGGAGACCGGGGCTCAAATCCCGGTCGAGACTACTGAGGAGGGTTTCTACTAAGTGATTTTACACTCTCCCTCCACGCACCACAATTACTCTAAATTCAACCTCTTCTTCATGACCCGCTCCGGTGGCCGCACTGTCTAACTCGCTAATTTCGCAGTAGATTAGACTGTCTATGACTGGAAGATTGAGGGTTGAATCTCAGTGGGTGTACTAAGAGGTGTTTTTTCCAATTTTTTTACTCTCCCTCTACGCAAATGAGGGTACACTTTCTATAAATATAATCTTCTTAATCTCAAAAACTATTAGCGTGATTTAGTACATATGAGTATAATCTTAAGGTTAAGAGGCAAGTAATAAGCAAAAAATCTTTTATTTATGTAAAGTTCCTCAAACCTTGCCGATGTGTAGGTATGCTACGTCTATGCCTTCCCTCCGATGTCATGACCTGTAGCTTTGTCGCGCCTGTCGCGCCACTCGGCTCATGTGGCAGCGGAGAGAAGCCATTGATTCCGGTAGTCATGGTAACCCGCCACATGTGGGTCAAGCGTGCAGGTTCAGGATCTCTCCGAACCAGGACTCTGACATATCTCCCCCTTACTCTCCTTACCAATCATCACAATCCCCCCTACCCGCCCCCTTTCCTCTTTCTAAACCTCGTGCTTATTTCACACTAATTTATGTTTTCACTTCCATTTGATATTTCCATCTCTGTCGCAAGCTTCGCACCCCTCCCCTCTGACCCCCGCTTTTGCCTTTTGGATGCTCGTTCTCTTGGCTGGTTTCCTCTGGAAGAGTCCTTCTATCTTGTACTTTACTTTCCGTTGGCTTTCTTCTTCTCTTTCTTTTATCCTCCATCCCCTTTTCTTCAGATTTCTATATAGTACTGTGTAGTTGAATAAAAAGCTTACTTTTACAGGGTTGGTCCATTTGTCCCATTTAGAACTATACAGGAACCTCAAATATTATAATAGATCTAAACGTAATTAAATATATTCAAACACATAAAATTAAGAGCGTGCATCCTATGTCAATCAACTCTGTGATACAGTCAAGAGCGTGCATCACATGCCAATCAACTCTGTGATACAGTCAAGAGCGTGCATCACATGCCAATCAACTCTGTGATACAGTCAAGAGCGTGCATCACATGCCAATCAACTCTGTGATACAGTCAAGAGCGTGCATCACATGCCAATCAACTCTGTGATACAGTCAAGAGCGTGCATCACATGCCAATCAACTCTGTGATACAGTCAAGAGCGTGCATCACATGCCAATCAACTCTGTGATACAGTCAAGAGCGTGCATCACATGCCAATCAACTCTGTGATACAGTCAAGAGCGTGCATCACATGCCAATCAACTCTGTGATACAGTCAAGAGCGTGCATCACATGCCAATCAACTCTGTGATACAGTCAAGAGCGTGCATCACATGCCAATCAACTCTGTGATACAGTCAAGAGCGTGCATCACACGCCAATCATCTCTGTGATACAGTCAAGAGCGCGCATCACACGCCAATCAACTCTGTGATACAGTCAAGAGCGTGCATCCTATGTCAATCAACTCTGTGATACAGTCGGCTAGAAATAGTAGATTTACATCAACACTATTGCACGTGGATCATTTCTGATTGAACATCAATGGAGATAAAGAGTTAACAGAAGTTCTTAATACTGAACATTATCGAAATATTAAATATATTTGGATGAAAACTGCATTGAAAAGGCCGTTTTTGACCAATTTAGAATGGCTTCACAGACAAGCACTGTGAACAAATCTTCATTCTGTCTTAATAGGGACATACTGTAGTTATTAACAAGAAACTTTGTCACTTTGTCCCCCATCGTCACCGCGGAAAATGTCGAGTAATCATTCAAATACGAATGTACTGCACAAATTTCTGTCATATCGTAGGTGTTTTCTTTTCCCTTTTAATCTCACACCTCGCGCGAGCTGAGTTGGGCCTGCTATGACGTACGCTCTGAAGTATGATTTCAATTTAGATTTATTTGTGTGTCAATTAAAAACGGGTAATAAAAACATAATAAAGGATTCAATCCAATTTTCATAGGAAGTGCCTTTTAGAAAATACTGTAAAAACATATTTTTTAATAAAAAATTGATAGCACTTGACCATATTACCAGTGTTATTTTATTAGTATTAATAATGTACATCAAATGTAACAACCGCATATCACTTAATCAGATGTATGAATACATGAAAATGTATCTAGTAACTTTTACAGCTGTCATATAAGGTTCTTCATATGAATATTGGACTGCATTTATAATCTAAATGTATGTCATTGATTTTATATAATTGATTTTATAATACATTTTAAAAGTTAATATAATATTTTATTATCAAATAAATTAATAATAACCCTCTTCGGTGGCTTCGTTGTCTAACGCGCTACTCTCGCAGTACACTAGACTGCCGATGACAGGTAGATAAAGGTTCGAATCTCGGTCGGGTGTAATGAGTTTTTTCCCAAAATGGTTTTCAACTCTCCCTCCACGCAAATGTGGGAAAACGTCCTCTAAATTCAACCTTTCTCATCCGTGAGTCATTAATCTAATTAATACATATGCGTATAACCGGAACAGGTAGTAAGAGGTGGTGCTAAAAAAAATACAACTGGACACGGGAATCGAACCTGGGACCATTGGCTTAGTACATCAATGCTCTAACCACTGATCTATCCAGAAGTCATACTGTCTTCAAGGTCATTGATTTATTCCATTATTAATTATACTTTGATGTTATATGGTCACACACCACGCGGTAAAATCGTGATTTTGACTATAGCCATAAAATTAAGGGCTTATGACTGATATTTGAAAATTTGATTTAAAAAATAAATGAGCTTCTACAATGCTGTTCAAAATTTATGTCTGGAAAGTGTTCCATAAGACTATCAAAATGGTATATTGGTTATCTGAGTAAATACTATTGATAAGGAGTCTATTTATAAACAAATTTAGTTGATACTTTAATCGTCATGACATAAATTGAGGTGTTTGTTTATTTTAACATTGTAATGTTGTGAACTGCGAGTGACAAAACGAGCCTTGCAACGTGTTTTTATGAGTGAGCAAACAATATGACGTAACAGCTGACTATTCAAAACAGCTTGTCAGCATTCCTCTTGGCAATCGGGCCAAATTACGCTGTATAATGTTATATTTTAGAGATATTCGGGGCTGACAATTTAACGAGTCTAAGGGGTCACTCTGCCCGTGTTTGGGGCTGCGCAGGCTAGGACGCCCGACCATCGAGTACGTGTGTTGGAGAGCTAACGTCGGGCCTAGGGTACCGGGGTTCTTATCCGTGTATGATCACTTAGAGGGTCAGTCAGGCCATTGGTTAAGCATTCCTGACTATAATTAGTTCTGTCACGAGCTCCTGGGTAAAGATTTTTCCAAATCCTTTTTATATATTTTTAGTAAATTATTAGTAACATCTCATTTTATAGTGGTGCAAAGTAGTACAATAAACCCTCAAAAACAAAGCCGTCTATAAATTACGAGCCCACACACACACACATATGTGTGGACACCATCCCCAACCTTGACCGGAACCCATCCTGACAGTGTAGGGCCCACGAGACGGGGGGGTGGGGGGTGACACCATCTTTAAAACTATATATGAGACAATATGTACGGCTGTGTCGTACCTACAATTTGTTTCTCAAACCTATATATAGGTACAGTTTGATACATTGAAGCTAAGACAAATAAAAGCGAGAGAAGAAGATATCGTTGAACAATCGTAAACTGAAGAGAGCTGTTGGTTTGCTAACCTGACTTGTTCACCTGATCCGACGCCGGGGTGTGGGATAAGCCATTGATTGTTACACGAACTGGTCGGTCGCTATGGTAACCAGCAGGATGGAGCTGTAGGGGATGAGGGAGGGAGGAAGGGGGGGTCAACTCGTGTACTCCACAGTGTACTGAACTCTGTTGTACTGAGCTCTGTCCGTGTGTGACGCTCTCACATAACTGGTAGAGTCTGTTTAGTTTGTTTATATATATATATTACTAGCCGGCCCCGTGGTGTAGTGGTCAGTGTACCTGGATACGAGCCTTGGGGTCCCGGGTATAATTCCCGACTGGTACCTTGGGTAATTTTCCCCGAAAGGGGAATTATTCCAACGGTCAACAGGGTTTGGTTAGTTAGGTTTAAGTTAGGTTTTAAGTGTTTCCACTGGTTCCACACCCTCAGACACACTAACACCATCATACTCACCTTCATACTCACTATCACCCTCATACTCACCTTTACCTTTCTCAGCGATCGAATTGTCATGTTCCAGTATTAGACTGGCCAGCTGACGACGGAGAGGTCGGTGTTCGAGTCCCGATTGATTCTACTGAAGGTGGCGTTTTCCTAAAAGGTTTTCCCACCCTCCTTCTATGAAAACGTGGGTTAGCTACATTTAAAACGCCTCCTTTCTCATCCCTACCCCATTAGAAAATTCTCAGGGAAAAAAATATTAATTACTATTATTAGTTATACTTTATAACAAGTTTATAACTAAACCCATGCATAAAACAGGATATATGGCTGGAGGGAGTGAGGAGGAATGTGGAGGAGAGGGCTGAGTCAAGTGGAGGGAGAGGTAGTGGGAGGAAGACCAAGGGACATATGGCTGGAGAGAGTAAGGAGGAATGTGGAGGAGAGGACTGAGTCAAGTGGAGGGAGAGAGGTGGTGGGAGGAAGACCAAGGGACATATGGCTGGAGGGAGTAAGGAGGAGTGTGGAGGAGAGGACTGGACCAAGGTGGAGGGAAAGGGGTGGTGGGAGGAAGACCAAGGGACATATGGCTGGAGGGAGTAAGGAGGAATGTGGAGGAGAGGGCTGAGTCAAGTGGAGGGAGAGGTAGTGGGAGGAAGACCAAGGGACATATGGCTGGAGGGAGTGAGGAGAAATGTGGAGGAGAGGGCTGAGTCAAGTGGAGGGAGAGAGGTGGTGGGAGGAAGACCAAGGGACATATGGCTGGAGGGAGTAAGGAGGAGTGTGGAGGAGAGGGCTGGACCAAGGTGGAGGAAAGGAGGTGGTGGAGGGGTTTATGTTCCAAACAGACCTAGCCAGTCGCTGGAAGCTGTTCATGACGATGATGATGATGATGAATAAAACAGGATGTGGAGGGCTAATTTTTAAGGAGCCCAACATTCACCCGAACATAAGATAGAACGCCTTAAAGTGAAACAAGCCACTCTCGACGCATCCGGCTCGGTTCGAGCTACAGGTCTCTTAGATCAGGGCCAAACTGAGTCCTACTGACTTCTTCAGTCTAATGGTGATGCATTTCCTCTAAGCTATCCCTCCTTAAATCAATCTCTTAGTTTAAGTGTTTTAGTATCTTCGTATTGAGCGCACAGATGATAAATAATTCAACAGTTGTTTTGACCACGCGTTTTCTTTACATTTTTTCCTATCACCGCGTCTTACTACCCATTCTTGTTATACTTGTATGTACTAATTATGCTAATGGATTTAAGGGTGAGGAAGATTATATTTATGGGAGGTGTACCTGCATTTGCGTGGAGGTAGAGAGGGAAACCATTTTGGAAAATCCACCTTCAATGCACCCGACCGAGATTCTGACATAGATCTCTCAGTTATTGGCAATCTAGTCTACTGCGCGAGTAGCGCGCTAGACCACGTGGCCACCGAAGCGGGTGCATTTTCTGAGATCATGAAGTATTTCTCAGCGTTTGTTTTGTTTTTCCAATATTTTTCGTTGTTATGAAAATAAAAGGATTATGTTTGTGCAAGAGAAAGATTCTATTTTTATTCTATTAGTACAGGAAAACATCACTGTAACAATTCCCAGAATTCTCTTCTCTCTCTCTCAGAGAGAAGTTGACAAACAAGGCACTTAGAAACCACCACATTTTTTTTTGGACAAACTTCTCTCCTATTTTAGTTGACCGTCATCCTCAACGGACAACCGCTCTCGAGCGATACGTCACCATAGTCTCCCTCTGATGGCAATCCCACCGTTTATATAAAAATAGTAAAATACAAAATACTTCATCACGTTTCGACGTCTGGTTAGAGCTGTGATCCCTGCCTAAGCTGAGCGATACTGTAAGGGATGAGACGGACTATTAATGATACCTGTAAATCCATGACTTAGATTTATGTTCCGTGGATTGAATAGCCGAAACCCGCTTCGGTGGTTAGTTAGGTTTAAGTTAGGTTTAAGTGCTTCCACTTGTTCCAAACCCTCTTACTCACTATCACCATCAAATGTGTGTACGCACAATTCTTACTATATTTATTATTGGTCAAGATAATTGAAACCTATTGGACTTTGTTAAGATTACTTAACAATATTTCTCCTCCTCCTGTGTCCACAGATTAGTAAAAATATCAGCAAACTCGAATATGCATTAGTATTATAGAACCGTATTTAAACTGTCACCCTTGCCCCTACAAAATATTTAGTATGCTATATGTGATACAGATGTGTAAGACCAATTGCTTCGAGTTTTATCTCACGGCGAATAGTTGCTATCCACTTCGGTGGCCACGTGGTACTTTCACAGTAGACTAGACTGCCGATGTCGGGGAGATCGAGGTTCGAATCTCGGTCGGGTGTACTAAGGGTAGTTTTTACAAAATGTTTTCCCACTATCACTCGACGTAAATAATGTGTTAGGAATGAAAACGATTGTAATTAGAGGAATAGCACCTTAAATTTGCTTGGAGGAGAAGTGGAAATCCATTTAGGAAAAAAAAACCCACCCACAGTACACCCAACTGAGATTCAAACTCCATCGTCATCGGCAGCCAGTACTTTTCAGGAGTGACGCCTTAAACCATGCGGGCAGCGAATGGGGGGGG
>CABFWO010000168.1:180577-211415 GCA_902155825.1 Timema genevievae | reverse complement strand
GGGGGGGGGGGGGGTTTCTGCGCGTTATTTATTTGCAAACATCGGAATTATGATGAGTGAAACCATTTTGTTTAAATTATGGAATTTTGTAATTTCAATATTATTGTCGACCTCAGTAGACTTGAGGTAAGGTGCTCGCCTCAGGACCCGATGTTCATCAGTTCAAACCCAGCTGGGGTCGACGAATTCTTCTTGAGCGATAAAAATACGTAGCACAACTTCCTTCGGAGGGAAATTAAATCCGTCGGTTCCATGTCGATTGTGGACATGTAAAAGAACCCTGGAAAGTATGTGAAAACACATTTGCCGGCAAAATTGGTGGAACCTTTCACTTTCGTTCATAGAAATTCTCGTTTGCTGATATAATCAGACGGTTCAGAAAGGGCACATTATATACCTAAAATAAATAAAATAGTTTCAATTATTTTAAAATGATTTCACTGATGTCGATTCTACTATTTTTGAAAAGTATAACAAAGGAAACGTTACCAAGATACGACGTCTGGTTTCGGGTTGTATAACCCAGCTAATCTTGGTGTCATCCAAGGGGTGAAATAGACTTTTAAGGTGTGAATGAAAGGGGTTGTGAGTTAAGGTAAGTGATTTTACACTTTTTCTTACTACAAAAAAACCCCCCCGTTTTTACAAAAATAAAACATTATTCCAGTAGATACATTTAGTTTGATTCTCTACAAATAAGCTTTATCAACAGGTTATTAAATATTTGTCATGATCACGAGGGTATTTTATGATACACTTTTTAAATAAAATGGGGGAAAAAAAATCATCGCGAAATGTGGTGATGCCTAAGGCAAATATTCAAGAATCGTTGAGAATCACTTCGGTGGCCACATGGTCTAAGGCACTACTCTCGCAGTAGACTAGACTGCCGGTGACGGGTATATTGAGGTTTGAATCTCATTCGGATGTATTGAAAGTGGTTTTTCAAAAATGTTTTTCCACTTTCCCTCCACGAAAATTCGAGAACACTTTCTATAAATATAACCTTCCTAGTCTCTAAGACCATTATCGTAATTAGTACATAAGCGTGTATCCCGAACGGGTAGTAAGACGCGGTGCTAAAAATAATATAGTGCACAAAACAGCACTTCGATAAGATTTCTGTTTAGAGCGTAATCTTGAATACAGTATCCCGGATAAACCGTCGTGAAATTGACTCTATATATTATGCGTGGCACAATTAATTTTTGTCACTTAGAACAGTTTTAACCATAACACTCTGTAATTATTTTTTTCGGCTACACAAAAGTATTTCTCTTCTCTCAACCTAAAATATTACAAGCAATTTAAATTATTTATTCTTTTCTTGATGATAAATTGTCCTACTTAAATATAAGTATTCGTGTTGAGCCTGCTTCATTTCAGTTAGAGGTGAGATAGTCACTTTGCTGGTTAGGGGCTCAGCCCCCAAGCCCCCAGTGAGTTTTCTTTGCAAGTGGAAGTAAACTAATGTAATTCCAGCGTTGTTTTGAACGTAACATAAAGTTACTGGTATTGTATTGTATTTTTCACACATTACTTTAGTTTATCCATACTTATAGGGCAACTAGAATCATTGAATTTGGCACACTTATGGAAATTAAATGTGCCAATATGCCAGCCAAATTTTATGATTCTATCTGTCCCATAAGTGTATCAGAAAATTGAAAAATATGTGGGAAATGTGCAAAATTTACCTACAATCAAAAATATCTAGCTCTATCTAAGGTATAACCGATGGAGATACGACAAAAAGTAATAGGACCAAACTTGTGGATCTCAACAAATCTGTAGCTGCTGGTCAATCCGATTTTTGATAGGTCTTACTGTTTAGCCACAAGATACCTCCAAAGAAAGGTCCGCACCGAATTTAAAGTTTCTCAGCTATTTTGAATTTTTTTCGGGGGTTAGAATTTTTTTAAAAACTTTTTGTAATTTTACCATCGCTTACAGGTTAGAAGCTATAAGTGTGCCAAATTTCAAGCTTCTAACTCATCTGTAAGTGGGTAAACATTAATGTCAGTGAGTGAGTGAGTGAGTGAATCAGCCATGTGGCTTTATAGTAGTATGATGATTAAAGTTGTGAAGGACATATATAATTGGTACAGAACCATACGCTGTACGCGTTTTGATAATTAATCTGACTTAGTGGATAGAACTGGATATGGAATGTACCAATGTTTTACTGTCAAAAGGGAGTTCTAATTCCGCATGACTGTGTCTATTTCGATTTTTATAACAACAATCTTACCTCAAAACTAAAACCTTTATCATCTTTCATTTATTCATACGTCAGGTTATGTGATCTGCAGCTTCAACTTTTGATAGATAGATGGTATGGCTAGCCCACCTATATATGTATACACATTTTTTTTGTCACCACGTGACCACGTGACCACGTGACCACTTACTAACTGCTCAGGCTGTCCGAATGTATGATATTTACTCGAATGTGTTAGGGATTAGGAAAGAAACATTTGAGAGGTAATCTAACCCGCATTTGCATGGATGGTGAGTGGAAAACCATTTAGGAAAAAAACCATTATCAGTTGACCCGACCGGGATTTGAACCCCAAACTTCCGGTCATCATAAGGCTAGTCTAACAAGAGAGTAATTTGACCACTGAAACGGTATAAGAATAATAGTAATAAAACAGTAATCTTTTATCAATGATGACTGTAAAAATTAGTTTAAAAAATGTTTGTGTTGGGCCAGGTAAAATCTATTGTCCTCAAAATAAAAATAGATCGAACTGTGTGTCTGATAGCTTTTTTTTTTGCGACCGGTAGAGTTGGCTTAGTGGCTCACACTAAAACCTGGTTAAGGGTTCGATTCATACTGAGGTCACTAAGGTGATTATTTTTCACTTTGTGGTGGTTTATAGACCATTCAAATTACCGCAGACGCATCTATAAAATCTCACCGTTCTTTTCTTGTTCCCTCGAGTTAAAATAAAGCCTTTCTGTTGTTTTTTATGCTTTTATAACTCCAGGGTTGTCACTAGTTATTCATCAGGAATTCTCTAGTTTTTTTACAGGCTTTTCTGAAGAAATTATCGTTCACCCGAACGCTTAATATTGAGGAATACAATTTAATTTTTCATGAAACCGACTAGCGCATGCACTTGGTGTTTAGAACTAGATGATTTGAACTTGTTGGGGAGATATATACAGCCATTTGGCAACTTCATGTTCTTTTTGTTACTAATTGAAGTATTTAACTTGCACTTTCTTAACCAACTGATTATTTCTATGAGCGAGAGCGAAATAATCTACCAATTTTATCTGGTAAGAGATTTTTGTTTTTCTTCCATGGTTATTTTACATGACATAATCAAGCTGAGGTCGACAGATTTCTCTTGAGCGATATACATCCGTAGCACAACTTCCTTCTGAGGGGAAGTAAAGCCGTCGGTCCCATGTCGATTGTGAAAATTAATCTTCTACATAAAATATTGATGTTAAAGCTAAAAGGACTGAGTAGAACTAGCTCAAAATAGGAATAGGGTGTAGTGAGATAGACTTGATAGAACTAGTTCAAGATAGGGATAGGGTGTAATGAGGTGGACTGGCTAGAACTAGCTCAAGATAGAGATAGGGTGTAATGAGGGGGACTGAATAGAACTAGCTCAAGATAGAGATAGGGTGTAATGAGATAGACTGGATAGAACTATCTCAAGATAGGGATAGGTTGTACTTAGTAGGTTGACGGAATAATTTGTTTTCCGGGATCGTGTAAACCATGAGTATACTTTCCGTTCACACTAAAATACATCAGACCTACCATAACGGATTGCACTAAGAAGTATCTTATAAGATATGGAAATAGAGTAATGCGTCAAGGTAAGAGTGCTATGATACATTTCAAGGTAAAACGAAGTGTACATATGCCATTTTTACATTTCAATGAGTCAAGCTTGCACAGTCCATATCGGGGAGGGGGGTGAGTGCATCTATTGATGTGTTCCCATCTCCCCAAGGGAAGTTGTTGGCTTCTCCACCCCCCCTTGATGGACAGCCCCTCTAGCATACAGAACAGTATACTCCCGCCCTAACATTTCACCCCCCATCCCCTCAGAGCCATCAACTAATCAAATCACCCGGTCTCTCTCTCTTTTAGAAATATCAACACAACTAACGAACCATAGCTAATGTGCACCACCAAACATGGTTTGTTGCTCTTGGGTGCATTTTTTTTTGTTCGTGGTTATTAATAAGGGGGAGGAACTTTAATGTTGTCTTTATAAGGGAGAACATGATTAACTGGAAGTAGTTGTTGATAAAAAAATATATCCTTGAGGAGTTTATTTTTTATTTTTTAAAGTAATGAGATATTATTTTCTGTCAAGTTTTACTGCCTGAACGGGCTCATACTCATTTTAATTAAGCTAATAGCCAGCTTGGGTGGCCAGTGGTCATATGGTTTATGGCGTTATTCTCGTGTTAAAATGGACTGCCGATGACAGGGATTGTGAATGTGAGGAATGTCAGGTCTTCCACCGTAGTTCGGATCCCACGTTAAACTGTAGGTCCTCCATTTCATCTCACAAATCCCCCTACCATTACACATTAGCGTAAGTGCGTATAACCTGAATGGGTAGTAAGACGCGGTGATGATAATAATAATAATAATAATAATAATAATAATGACATGGAGATTGGAGAGCGAATCCCGATCGTGTCTACTGATGGTGATTCCACCAAAATTCAAATGCAGGCACACTTCCTCTAAATTCAACCCTCCTCATACATGACTCACTAGCGTAATTAGTATATAAGTGTATATCTAAAGAGGCAGTAAGACGCGGTACTAAAAAACCTTTAATAGTGTAGGGAGGAGATAATAATAGTTTAGAAGAAATGTATCCACATTTTTGTGGAGGTTTAGAAGGAAGCCATTTAGTTAAATAGACCTTGTTACAGCTAACCTGGATTAGAACCCATCACCGACAAACATGGCTAGACAATCTTTACTTCCATACCACTTACACCCGACTGGTCTAACGCGCTAGTCTTGCAGTGAGCTAGATGACCAGTGACGGGGAGATCAAGGTTCGAATCTTGGTCTGGTGTAATAAGAGGTGCTTTTCCTAAACGGTTTTCCACTCTTCCTCTAAGCAAGTGTGGATACACTTACTATTAATGTAACCTTCCTAAAACCATTAGCGTAATTAGTATAAAAGCGTATAACCCGAATGGTTAGTGTGATGTTTTGCTAAAAAAAAAATATACTTTTATACCTGAAGGTATAAAAGAGATGGTAAACAAACAAAAGAGTACAACCTTTCCCTTTTTTCATTTTTTTTTATCAAACGACACTCTTCTTTCTTTGTTGAATAACCTGATCATTTAGACCTTAATCATTTTGTTAGTAGTTTTTTATTTTTATCACCTTTTCTATTAACCCCTAGGTTTCGTACGAAATTGATTACCCCCACAAGCAGGACGAATTTGATGACCAGCTGTAAATGTTGGTAGGGAAAGTTGTTACTCCTAGGTTGGCAATAGTGTTTCGTCAGACCTTTTTTAAAGCCGCACACAAGCTTGTTAGTTAGTTTTATAGCGTCTGTTCGACTGGGTGCTAGCGGTTGAAGGGGGATTTAGTCATAGAGGGGGGAGGGGGTGGGGTGAGAAAGGTTCTTACATTATCATTGAACACGTATAGGAAAGTTCAGTAGCTATACAAACATTTGATCAGCGCTATCAAGTTTTTTTTTTAAGTTTAAAACCACCTAGTTCAAACTTCCTCTCAGATATAATTCGCGTTTTTCATTTCAAAAAACATTTTTGTGACCCATTAATTTTAAGATACAATATTTAAAAAAAAAAAGAAATCTGGGGATTAATATTATTATAGTTGAACCATGTCAATGTTATATTTCTTGAATTAAATTCCAACGAGCATTGTGGTATATTTAAACTCACAATTTGAGAAACAGTGTTTTTTTACGATTTTTTCTCCGCGTTTACAACCATTAACATAAAATAATCATTCTAGTGGAGTAGGAATAAGAAAAATAAAAATTTAAAGGAAATATACCAACATTCGTACTGTGGGAGATAATTTAGGAAAAAAACCTATGGTACACCTGACCGGGATTCAAACCTCTATATCTTTGTCATTACCAATTTAGTCTAACACTGTCACTCCGTAACCAATGTATAGAGTAGGGTATATCCAGTTTTTAAAGAGCAAAACTTATTTCCTGTGGTGTAAACATTGAAAACATCGAAGTAAGTAAAATGTAGGAATGATAAAGACGGTAATGTCTTTACTAGAGCCAATGACCGTAACCTGATCATTAAAATCTACAATAAAAATAATCAAGTTAAAATATCCCCATTTATTTAAGAAAAGTATTGTAATAATCATTGATATTAAACACTTTAATTTTCCAATGTTTTCATGTACTTATTTTTCTCTCATTTTTTCAAGCCCTGTATTAGATAAAAAAATATTTTTTTAAGAGTTTATATTTGTTGAATGATTACTTAAGACAAACCATGTTCTTACGAACCGATAGGTTCCATACAGTTGTCATATAGCGAATTTCATCGTAAAGAGAATAATTGCAGTTTTTTTGCTTGCCGATGTATGTAATGTTCTGAAATCGTCGTATAATCAATCATAAGTGATGTAAATAAACCATTTATAGATAGAACACACCGTTTATAATATTCACAAATCACATAGCATAACACAAATAAAGCCGAACCCTTCCTTCACCTCTTGACAAGACGTGTATTAATCACAACTTGTGAATGTGTGGAATGCCAGGCCTCCACCGTGGTTCGGATCCCGCGTTAAACTGTAGTTCCTCCATTTCATCTCACAATCACCCTACCATTACATATTAGCGTAAGTGCGTGTAACCCGAACGGGTAGTAAGACGCAGTGCTAATAATAATAATAATAATAATAATAATAATAATAATAATAATAATAATAATAATAATAATAATAATAATAATAATAACACAAATACAGACCGTGTACCGTGTGTAAACAAACTAAGTTCAGTAGGAAGTTGGTAATCTAACAACGTCAAATCTCTAAACCTTCGTATTAGTGAGGCAGCCGCCGAATACTAGGGGCATAGACACCCATAAATGGGCCTTAATAGGGACAATAGCCCCCCTAATTACTCTGCCAATATTTACTTTTTATTTGTTAATTTTTATATAAAAAATAATCGTGTATTTAGGATTTGGCTGCAATTTTTTATTGACAAATCTAGCTCATTAATATCCGAGTTAAAAAGAGATAAAAATTATAAAATTTTGGTTTCCTCGCATTCCTTATTTATCAGTCTTCTTTTCATTTTGTTCTCTTCAATAAAATCGTGAAAAATATAATGTTTCTTTTCAATAGGTTCAGCTACAAATACTTTATTTTTTTGTTAATTTTTCAGAACATATTTTTTGCAAAAATTGACTCTTAAAACTAATATAATTAGTTCAGAATTATGTTCAGAAGCTCTAAAATTCCCGTCCGCAAGGTTAAATTATTGAAATTTTCTCTCGTGGAGGAGGGGTGTCACACCCCCAACAATAGAGACTCTATACCACCCCCTATTTGTAAAACCCACATGGATGCCCTTTACTAGGATCGTTTATCGAATCGTAGCAAAGCGAATAATCGCAAACCGGGGTATAACTATATCTAAAAGTTCCATAAATAAGCTTTAATGTTTTCTCACGCCCAACCCAAGTGTTTCGAAACGGTCATCTTAGACAGATGATGTTGATTTTGACAGATATAACTTCAAGCTACACCCACACCATTGAGCAAGAGGACAAAGGCACCAGTATTGTCTTGTCTGGTTTTCCAGTGATGGGTACGTTGGGCTTAGAAACTTGGACAGGTGTTCTGAAGTGTTTTTATAAATATATCTCACTCTACCTCCACGTAAATGTGGGTACATTTACCCTAATTTCTGTATTTACTATCCTATTTACATTATAGAAGAACAAGATTTTTTCTATGTTTAATATATAGTCTAGTATAAAATAAGAAGGAAATACAATCAGGTTGCCTGATTTTTTTTAGCACCACATCTTACTGCACGCTTAAGTAATAATTCCGATAATGGCCAGGCTATATCTATATTAAGTGTACCAGAATTTGCGTGTAGTGAGCGTGGATAACTTTTTCAGGGAAAAAAAACCCACTCTTAGTACACCCGACTGAGATTTGAACCTCGATCTCCCCGTCATCGGCAGTCTAGTCTACAGCGAGAGTAGCGCCTTAGACCATGAGGCCACCGAAACGGATAGGCTGCCTGATTATTTTTCTGAGTCTTGTGTGCTTTATCAACTCACTAATGAGCTTGCTGTGAGATACGAGCCGGCAGCTGGACCATAAACCATCTCACTAATGAGCTTGATGTGAGATGCGATCCGGAAGCTGGACCAGAAACCAACTCACTAATGAGCTTGATGTGAGATGCGATCCGGAAGCTGGACCAGAAACCAACTGACTCATGAGCTTGCTGTGAGATACGAGCCGGAAGCTGGACCAGAAACCAACTCACTAATGAGCTTGTTGTGAGATACGAGCCGGAAGCTGGACCAGAACCCAACTCACTCATGAGCTTGCTGTGAGATACGAGCCGGAAGCTGGACCAGAAACCAACTCACTCATGAGCTTGCTGTGAGATACGAGCCGGAAGCTGGACCAGAATCCAACTCACTCATGAGCTTGCTGTGAGATACGAGCCGGAAGCTGGACCAGAAACCAACTCACTTATGAGCTTGCTGTGAGATACGAGCCGGAAGCTGGACAAGAACCCAACTCACTAATGAGCTTTCTGTGAGATACGAGCCGGAAGCTGGACCAGAACCCAACTCACTAATGAGCTTTCTGTGAGATACGAGCCGGAAGCTGGATCAGGAAGGAGTGTTACTCGGTATCCGAAAATTCCTTGAGACGGGCTCTTAGTAATAAAAATACTTTGTTCATCTCCCAGATGCTGGATGGGGAAAAGTTGACGTCTTCTTTTTTAGCGAACAAGTCTATAGGGGTGAGTACACTATATATATATAGAGAGAGGAGTGAAAGCTGGGAGAATAGGGGTGGGTTGGGGGTTGATAAAGGGGGAAAGAATGTACCACAGACTCCAGACAATTAACGGTTCATCGCCGAGGGTTGTTTATGAGTCGGAACACTTTGGGCTTCATCCTGACTACTACTAAAGCGTCTGAAAGGGAAGAGGAGGGTTATTTTGAAACTTTATTTCTTACAGGAGAAGATTGCATCCTTGTTTTGTTTTTTTAAGGTAAAGAAAGATACATTATACTCTTTGTTTTGTATGCACTTTGACCTATTAAATTACAATATTAAGAATACTCGAAAAATTTGTGTGGAATTTCTCAACAAATGATTCAACGCCGTCCACTAATACAAATCTAAGACAGCAAATTTAATTCCAAATGAACAAATTCAGAAATGTCACTATTAAGATAGTGACCAAGAACAGTTTTTAGTTGAGATTATTACTATTATATGTTCTGTCTTACGACAAATACATTCCTTTTATAAGTGAATATTCCATGTTTGAGCTTATTCCCATTTTTATATAAAAAAATGTATGGAAATGAGTTGATTCGATACGATACGGTTAAGTGCATGACAACTTTTAAGCTGTTCTCCCTTTTTGACGTTATTTTTTTTTTGGGTAAAACAACGGTGAACTTCTTTTTAACAATCAAATATTGCTCTGACAACAATCAGCCCTGGTTTCGCACACAGATCTTTGTTTTAGCACCACGTCTTACTACCCGTCCGGGCTATACTCTTATGTACTAATAACGCTAATGGATTAGGGATTAGCAATATTAGAAAGTTTACCAACAGTTGCGTGGAAAGAGAGTGGAAAACCATTTTGAAAAAAAAACCACTCTCAGTACACCCGACCGAGATTCATATCTCGATTTTCCTGTCATCGGCAGTCTATTCTAACACAAGAGTAGCGCCTTAGACCATGTGACCACCAAAGCGGATTTGGCTTTACTGAGAAAACGTTAAGATCTCAAAAGTACAAGCCTATAAGACAAACCCTTTGATTTTAACGCTTATTGACGGCCTAATCTAACACCATAGATGAGTCGTCTTCCTACTGAACTAGGGGACCCAGGTTCTGTTCCTCGTATTGCAAAAAAATACATTTCATTGAAAAAATTGTGCCCTTTTACAGTGAATCTTTTTTTGACCGGGAGACTGGGTCCTGTGTAAGTTCTAAAACTATGTTAGTTTGTAAGTACTTTGATATAATTAGCTTCGCAAGAAAGTTACCTATAACTACCCCAAAATGAAAACCCACCAAAAAAAACTTCACCTTCAGCTTCAGTGAAGTAGCCAAGTAGAGCGCAGCACCGTCTAATGGGTAGGATGAATGGAGTCACGTAAGGGGGAGGGACGCACAAAGAGCGCTCTCCGTTAGGAAATAACTGGACGTGGAGATTCATGACTCGGTGGTATACTCTGGGTGAAAACACACTAGACACAGGTGTAAATGAGCTGTCTCCGTTAAGAAATAACTGGACGTGGATATTCATGACTCGGTGGTATACTCTGGGTGAAAACACACTAGACACAGGTGTAAATGAGCTGTCTCCGTTAAGAAATAACTGGACGTGGAGATTCATGATTCGGTGGTATAGTCTGGGTGAAAACAATAGACACGGATGTCAATGAGCTGTCCCTGATAGGAAATAATTGGACGTCATGACTCGGTGATATAACTTTCATCCAAACCAGTGGATGCGTGGAAGTATTCAGTGCCATATATTATGTCCAGCTGAATATTTTATTCATTTATTTGAGGTATTTAGAGTGCAAGTTTTGTACCAACTGATTATATCACAGCACATTAAAATTTCTATGAGCGAAAGAGAAAGAGCCTACCAATTTTGGCGGGAAAGGTATTTTTCACATATCTTCCAGGGTTCTTTTACATATCCACAATCGACATGAGACCGACGGCTTTACTTTCCCTCCGAAGAAAGTTGTGCTGCGGATTTTTATCGCTCAAGAAAAATCCGTCGACCCCGGTTGGGTTTGAAGCCATGAACGTCGGGTCCTGAGGAGAGCACTTTACCCCAAGACAACCGAGGTAGACCATATAGCTGAAGACGGGGAGATCGGGGATAGAATAGGGTGTACTGAATAGACTTTTGTACAAAATGGTTTCCCCAGTCTAACTCCGTGCAAATGCGGGTACACTCACTGTAAATTATACCTTACCCATCCTTAGCCTATTAGCGTAATTAGTACATAGGCGTACAACCCATCTGATTGTTTGATGATTTTTCTTTCAATCACATTCTACAATAGAACGTCGATAATTCGGACTAATTGGGGCTCGACCCAGTCCGGATTATCGAACTGTCCGAATTTTCCAAAATACAGTAACTATACCAAAAATTACAAAATAGACATGGATGGAATTTTCACGAAAACTCAGTGTTAAGGTAGAAACATTTTCACTTTATTTATTTTTTTATTTTATTTAAGGCCACGTCTTACAATACTTCCCGTTTGGCTTATACACTTATGTACTAATTACGCTGTGGGTTTTAGGGATAAGAAAGGTTATACTTAGAGAAAGTGTACCAGCATTTGAGTGGAGGAAGAGAGGAAAACTATTGAGAAAAAAACTACTTGACCAAGATCTTAACCTCGATTTCCCTCCTTCATCGGCAGTCTAGTCTAAAGTGATGGTAGCGCCTTAGAACATGCGGCCACCGAAGCAAGTAACTTTCACTATTGTTAGTCCGCCCAGACATCAGAGCTTACAAATAAAGAAACTTGAACCGTGAACGTATTACAAAGATCCTAATCAACTCCGCCGATTAAAAGAGTCAGGTGACGATGTAGAATAGGACTTCTATACTATTACCAGGGTTAATTCAAACACCTTTAACTGTTAATCACTAGAAGAGTGGGGGATTACAGAACGTTATTTATGCAGTAACAGTATTACTTAGAACTCTTTGATCTTCTGAGTTCCATTAGAGTAAATTACAACCCCCCCTCCACCCCACCATGCTCTTCTCTCCTTCTCACTCTTTTTCTCTTCTCCCCCCCCTCTCTCTCTCTCTCTCTCTCTCTCTCACACACACACACACACACACACACACACACACACACACACACACACACACACACACACACACACACACACACACGTGAGTACATCCACTCACACATAATATACAACTTCAATTCCGTAACTACGACATACTCCGATGCTTTTGATGTTCTCTGTGAGCAAACTTGGCGAGGTTTGAAACTTTGTTACGTTTCGTTCAAACTTGGAATTCTTGTACTATCGTTGGCGGCTCACCCCCTATCGTTTCGTCAACATACATAGTTAAGGTCGCGGATGTAGGAAACGCGAGAAAAGGTCAGTTTTTAAAGTTTTTTTATAGCAAATCTTTTGTTTGAACATAATAAATCAAATATATCTCCAGTAGAAACATTTAGTTTAATTTTCTTCACAAGGTGTTATCATGAGCATGGCGGCATTAGGTGACAAACATTTTACATGAAGAGAAAAAGTCGTCATTAAATTCCGGGACATTCTTTGACAGATATTCAACAAATGTTGATGTCACCATGTGAGGAAAATTAAAATCAGTTTATTAAAAATGATGATCCTTAAAGAAAATCTATGAACGGATATTGTAGAAAACAAAAAAAAAAGTTTGAATAAAAAGTGGAGTGGACTGAAATCGTCGAGACATTAGTCGATCTTGCGCATCCAACCGAACTTGTGATCGCTTCCATTATTCATGTGTGCTGAGCCAGGAAGACCGGATGGAAATCACCCGGTAGGAGACTTATCCGTCAGGCAAGGGACAGGGGTTGTGGAGAATATCGTGTATTGGCAGAGAAACAAACATTGACTGTACAAGTCATCCAGCTAGGAATAAATAGAATATATGTACTAGCAGTCGAACAAACATTTGACTGTACAAGTACTCCAGCTAGAGAGGCTATAGAATATATGTACTAGCAGTCAAACAAACATTGACTGTACAAGTCATCCAGCTAGGAATAAATAGAATATATGTACTAGCAGTCAAACAAACATTGACTGTACAAGTCATCCAGTTAGGAATAAATAGAATATATGTACTAGCAGTCGAACAAACATTGACTGTACAAGTACTTCAGCTAGAGAGGCATAGAATATATGTACTAGCAGTCAAACAAACATTGACTGTACAAGTACTCCAGCTAGAGAGGCATAGAATATATGTACTAGCAGTCAAACAAACATTGACTGTACAATTCATCCAGCAAAGTAGACATAGAATATTGAACAGATCCCTGACTCAGGTAGACCTGAATTCAATTCCGACTGAATAAAACGGAATTGTTTTTTCCCTCACATTAGTCTCGCTCCCTCCTGATAGGTATCACACCTGATATTTTTACTTTAACTCCTCCCCCTCTCCTTCATATATTCAGTTTAGTGATACAACGTTGAATTAATCAACAGTAGAGTCGGTTCAGTGGCCAACGCCAGCGTGTTCTACTGGTGGTTAGAGCTACGGTGGGTGACACGTCACGAGTTAACTAGGACCTAGCCACGCTCGGAGAACAGCTCGGCAAGATGTGTTTTCACTCCCTGCTACTCAGATAGTTATAAAGATGGCCGATCTCGTGTTGAAATATATCGGAGCTGACATGGATATGTTGATAAAAGAGCTAGAAACTCGCTCGCTGGAAGTGGAGAAGAAAAATCTGGACCCTTAAATGGATTCTCAGGCACGGAGTGTTAGTGGCATCTACTAAATATTTTTTTACCACTCAGTCTATTTTCTAGCACGAGCTCCTCTCGTTGTCCAGCTTCTCACCGCCATTTTGGAATGCTGCTCGTATCCGAACTGGTCCGAGCGCTATCAGACTCTCATTCTGATCGGATGACGTCACCCGAATGGTCTCGGATCGAATGTGTACAGGATACGAGTAGTGAACGAGTGAGCCGATAGAGTGTGCTTGTATCGTGTAAACACGGCTTAGGTTGGGGATGTAGGAGACGCGAGAAAAGGTAGGTGTCTTGGCAGTTTTTATATAAACAATTTTTTTTGGACAAAATAAATAAACTATTTCTCCAGTACAAACATAGAATTTAATTTTCTTTATAAGGTGATATCAACAGTTGTTGAATATTGGTCATGAGCATAGCGGTATTAAATGAAATACCGTACTTTTTAAATGAAGATAAAATGCTGTTATCAAATTCCAGGACACCCTTGGCAGATATTCAAGAAATGTTGATGTCAACGTGTGAAGAAAATTACACTCTAGGTTTGTATTGAAGCAATATTTGATATATTTTGATCCAAAAAAAAGTTTTGATATAAAAACTATAAAAAACTGGCCCTTTTCTCGCCTTCGCTACATCCCCCCCTCAACTCCCAGTGATTGGATGTGATGGAGTTATGACACTCTACCTCCAAGTCGGCGAGCTCCAGGCTAGTTATTTTATCTGATGTACTGCGCTGCGGTTCAAGTTGGACAAGAGAGGGCTGTTTTGCTTCAGGGGGTGAGTAGTCCAAAGGAAAGGGGTGAGTTCGGTATGGGAGGCGTAGTAGGATGAGGAGGTGGTGGTGGTAGGGGGGTTACAAATTAGTCTAATTACAGTCGCACAACTCAGGAATTGCTGCACATTACCATTTTCCACCCACCCCTTTTTTTTCTCTCTTTCTCCCTCCAAGCCGCCCTCGTGAGTTCACTTGTTTTTCCCCAACGTACAGTCTGTTTGAATTAGGTCCGGTCGTTATTTATCTATTTACGTGCGTAGCATTTTTACTACCGATACGGACTATTCTAATATCATTCTAAACAAATGTAACAGGGTAGAGTAAACTAGAATTTAAAGCAAAGTACTAACGTTTTCTTGGAGAGAGGGTGGGAAATAATCTAGGTAAAAAAACTTCAGTTCACCCAACTAAAAGTCGGGCTTTAGCCACTTCGTCACTTGGAAATATCACCAGACGAGAATGACACCTTAGTCTGCGTGCCCATCCATGCATGTGTTACTTTGATTGCTAAAATAATTTGTCTTAACAAATAGCTAATTTAAGGGGTACTACCCTGGTTGAAAATAGTCCAGATTGCGAGCAGGGTAAAATTGGTCCAAATTGCGAACACACCCAAAGGTGTTAATATCCAATGGTAAGATTGCGAGCAAATAAAAAGAGCAGCTCACGGGATCTCCTACGTGAGGGTGGTGACACGGGTGGAAGGGGTTACTCGCAGCACCCACCGGCCACCGGGGCCTTCCTCCTGACCAAACTTACCCTAACCTAACCTAACCTAACCTGACATAACCTAACCTAGCCTGACAACCTAACACAGCATTATATAACCTAACCTAGCCTAACATAACCTAACCTAGCCTGATATAACCTAACCTAGCCTGACATAACCTAACCTAGCCTTATATAACCTAACCTAGCCTGATATAACCTAACCTAACCTAACTTAACCTAGAAATATTCATGTATGTGATTTAGTTAAATTAAGACTGATGAGAGTGAAATAACGTACGACTGCTAGAGCCCCGTGGGCCACCCCTATTATCAAATTAGGGGCGGAATGGCACAGCAACATGGCGTCTCCTCAATCTGGACTCCTCCCTATATATCAAAAATATAATTTTCGCAATCTGAACTGTTCGGAATCAAAAGGCCACCATTTAAAGTGTAATTTTAGAAAGAAAGTGTAAACGATACTAAACGAACTAATTCAAAGTCCATCAGAATGTAAGGTAGAAAGATAATTCGTGGGTAAAGTGATCCGTGGGTAGAGGGGGGGACTAGGGGCAGAATTTGATCACAGTCTAACCATGAGAGTAATCATTCTTCCTAGTATATCATATATGAGGTTTTTTCATCACTGTATATGCTAAAGCGGGTGCATTTCTTCTAAATCCCTTTTTCTTATAATAAGTAATTTAAAAATACATCACCGCGTCTAACGGGGAAGGGTTGAGGAAAGAAGCGTTGTAGAGGTAATCTACCCGCATTTGCTTGGAGGAAGATTGAGGAACAACTATAAAAAAAACCACCTTCAGCAGATCCAACCACGATTCGAATACCCGATCTACCCGCTATCGGCAGTCTAACATGAGAGTGACGCCTTAGACCATTCGTCCATTAAAGCGGTTAGGTCATTTTTGACAGCACTAACTAAAAACAAAATGGAGGCTATTCTTTGTTCACAGAAAGATTGGTTGGAACCCGAACCACGGTTATAAAATACGTCCTTCATAGTTCCATAGTCCGGCCCACAGTAACCGTCCTGAAACCCGAATATCCGGGACCCCGGATAAAGACATCAGTCTCGTCTAGCCTTGTTTGACGATGACTGAATTAAAAAATTGAACAAAGATACCTGAAGCACAAACTCGAGAAAAAGCAAAAAAATCTGTTTCTGTCAAATACTTTATAGTTTTTTTTTTAAGTTTCCTATAAGAATATATAATAGATATATTAAAAAAATTCTAATTGGTCCTCGTTGATTAATAAACTGTTAATTCCTTTACGAGTTACTAAAAAGGCATTATCTTATATTTAAATAAAGGACGTCTTTATAATATTGCCAAAATATACTGGGCCAACACCTTAGTTCAATCGGTAGCGTGTATGTCTACTGAGCTAAGGGTCTCGAATTCGATTCCGTGTACGGCCGAAAAATGTATCACACTATTTGCTTCGGTGGTTGCGTGGTCTAACGCGTTACTATCACAGTAGACTACAGTAGCCCCATGGCTTCTTTGGTGCTGACTGACAGCTGACAGCTCTATGTATCCCTACACCGAACCATATGATCTGCAAAAACATGTGTTTAGCAGCTGTCACTTCTGACTGTCAACATTTAGGTATATACCTAAATGTTGACTGTCAGAAGTCAGCTGTAAACTGTCAGTCAGCACCAAAGAAGCCATGGGGCTACTTTAGACTGCCAATGACGGGGAGAGGGGTTCTACTCCCGTTTAGGTGTACCAAGGGGGCTTTTTTCAAAATGGTTTTCTACTCTTCCCTACCCATAAAGAAGGTTACACTTCCTATAAATATAGCCTTTCTAAACCCTAGAACCATTATGGTAATTAGTACATAAGCGTATAACCTGAACGGGTAGTAATACGCTGGGATAAAAAAAAAGTACATGAAGTGTGAGGGGATATGAGGTAGCTGTGAATTAACATATGTTCATCCAGTGACAAAAGGTTTCCCACCCCTGATTTAAACTATTCTCATTTTAATACATTTCATTAGACAAATAACGTGATCATTATATGTATGTGTTTAAACAGTTAATTACTTTTATTATTTTAATTTCTTTTTTCGTATGGCACACATATCTGTGAGTTACATGACATTCAATGCTTTCCCCTGTATGTAGACTATTAGCCGCACAGAGCGTTACCCAGGGTACACCACAGGAGGTTGTCTACACGTCATACCAGCAATTAGATGATGTGATTATAGTTATTATGATGTTGTGGGAGCCGGTGTTTAGTCTTAACTTAACTAAGCAAGCCCTGGTGACCGCTGGGATAACTCTCCTTAAGAGATAAATACCCATGGTAATAGCCCTGGAATAGAACCCAGGACCCATAGGCTTGTAGCCAGGTGCACTGACCACCACTACACCACGAGGGCCGGTTTTACTTTTTAAATGTTAATTCGATTAAAAATAAAAATACACATTATTTTTTTTTTCCAAACAGTTCGTTACTTTATTTTAATACACGTTATAATTTAAACTAAGGATCTATTTATAGGTTTTGTGTTGGAAACTTATAAACTACATTACCAATAAGATCAATCATTTACATTGTTCTTAATGTTCTTTAACAAGATCAAATAATATACACTCAGGTCAGTTATATAATAATAATAATAATAATAATAATAATAATAATAATAATAATAGGTCTCATATACACATACTACTGCATTTAACAACAAGAATTTCAAAATAATTTTTCTACTTCATTCTTTCAAATTTTACAGCTAGGTCACAGACAAATAATATACCCAGACCCTCAACCTCCAGGTTAAAATGGCCGCGCTCCTTTTGTCAGCTTGAGTCCTTCACCACTAGGTTCGCTGCGGTTAGTCCTATCATCACCCAGCAGCGACACTAGTGAAGCCCAGTGTTGAAGGACTCAAGCTGACAAAAGGAGCGCAGCAAAAACCCCCGTAAGGTTGAGAGTCTGTTTGTTATTTGTCTGTGAGCTAGGTTTATTCGAAGAAAGTAGGGTCTTAATACAAATCCTTATTTCTAACATTAAACATGAATACGGTTATTTCATTTGAAATAAACCGACCAACTACTCAGACGTGCAATATCATTTGAAATCGTGTAGTAAAATAAGGTTTATAAGGAGCTATAACCTATAAATTATTCAAATTAAATAAAGGAATAGCTTAATTATCATTTTAATATCAATAATAGCACCTTTACTATACGGAACATTATTAAATAATTAAGGTCAGTCGTTGACTAGATAGTATTTGATTGAAAATAAAGATTAGCTTTACATACTATGTGTGTGACAATTAGAATTGAATTTATAATTAAACGTTTAATATTTAACAAAGCATTTTTTTAAAATTTAATATTTGTCCATAAAATAAATTCGATATAACCTATTTAAAAAAAAAGTTTTTTAAGACTTGTGTTTTTAATGGTTCAACGTTTTTATAATGAACTTTTAGTTTAATAATTATAATTATTAGCTTGATGTGAATTAACCTGCAGCGGTGGTCACGCGGACTAAGCGTCAATTTATCTAGTCTGGTTTTCTGGTGATGGAGAGGCTGGAATTCGAATTCCAGATGGAATTACTGAGGGGATGATTTTTTTTCCAAAATGGTTTCCCAATTTTCCTTCATGCAGATACTTAAACACTTCCTCTAAATTCTACCCTACTAATTCCTACTCCCTTAGCGTAAATTATATGAGCATATCTCGACAAATAAAATATGTGTACTGCATTATTAAAATATTACGAATAAAGACTAATGGATAAAGAACTCTATTTTGTAAAAAAAAAAAAAAAGTACTGGGTACAGTCAAGGTCATAAATGTTTGACTAAAGAAAATATTTTGATGGCCATTAAATAGTGATGCAATTAAGGAATGAGTTTTTTTCCCTTAAAAGTTACATTTATAAAAGTTTTCACTCACATTAAGATGTCAAACGTGTCACAACAATATGGAATTCAGATAATCGGCCACGATAATCACAGATGTTTTATTTCTACACATCTACACTTACATTAAAACTGCACTAACCTAGCTTTAAACTCTTATCTTTTCACTACAAGGCTAATCAGGGTACGGCAATACTTGTGATATTTTCACCGTTACAAAAACGTCGTGACTAAAAGAGATCAAAATTATCACATAACACAAGTTAACCCACCATATTGCTGAAATTTATTTTTTTGTTCGATCATTTGTGCTCCAGTTGTGCTTATATGTGCACAAAAAATGAACATATGTGGTGTAGAAATAGGTCTTTTAGATAACATTTAATGTGGTGGGCCAACTTGAGCTAAAGCTCCACATATTGAAAAACACAAGGTAAGAAAATTCTATTCACGTCATTTCATTGTTCTCCGTTTGAGCTCATATGTGCTCAAAAAATGAACATTTGTGCTCTAAAATTAGGCATTCTATAAAATATTTAATGTAAATTTAATGTAAACTTAATTTTTCTACAGGTTACAGGCTCAAGTTGGTCCACCACACTAAATATTATCAGGAATACCTAGTTTTAGAGCACAAATGTTCATTTTCGAGAACATATGAGCACAAATGTAGCACAAACAGAGCACAAACGAACACAAAAAAAATCCGCAATGTGACAGGCCAACTTGAGTCACTTCATAATGTCATGTCACGTTATTTATATGGGTGACGCAGAGTCACCAATCAGTAGTTGCTAAGTGGCTCACATGCATATCACAAAGATTTGTCTACTGACAACCTTTGGTCGCGGCGTTTATGTCGTGGCGACAATGTCCCAAAGGATGGCCGTGCCCCCTTGATTCGAAGACATTTGGAAAAGTTTCAGAGGCAAAAATAATAAAAACAAAGCCCGCTCCCATCTAACCAGTTAGTTTTTTTTTGGTAATATTTCACCCAAACATAGGGAGATAATTAGCCACCATTTGAAAGATGAGTTTACTTACCACGTGATTATATTTCGCTTGTGTTTATTATATCCCGCTATGTAGTTAGCCACAGGATTTGGCAATATTAAATAATCACGTGGTGTAAATATTGGTAATGTGGTTTTAAAACCCGCCAAATAATTAATTTACATACTGGTAATACATATTTTGGGGATTGAAAATCTCATAGGGTACATGTAATAGAAAAGCAAGTGCAGAGGGCACTACCAACCTCCCTGAGAACATATATTTACAATAATTTTTTTAAAAATATTTGTATAAGTTCGTAAATTTGGTTGTTGAGAAAAGTAAGGTTGAAACGTGCATTCACTTTTGTTATTTTACTTTTTTTTTTACTCCTAGAATTTATATTATTTTACTTCTTGTCAATATTTAATGTCCGTTGAAAGTTGATAAGATCCTACGAAGAACTATTAACATAGTGAGATTAATTGGGTTTTGTTATTTTGCCTCTAAGCATTTCGTATTAATGACGGAAATCATATATATTTCTCAGCAATAGGATGAAAAAATTATACTTTTGTGATGTATAAATTCTTATATGTTATATAATGATCATCAACTCCCCATGGAACTCTTATATGTTATATAATGATCAGCAACTCCCCAAGGAGCTCTTATAAGTTATACTATGATCATCAACTCCCCAAGGAGCTCTTATATGTTATATAATGATCAGAAACTCCCCAAGGAGCTCTTATATGTTATATAATGATCATCAACTCCCCAAGGAGCTCTTATATGTTATATAATGATCAGCAACTCCCCAAGGAGCTCTTATAAGTTATACAATGATCATCAACTCCACAAGGAGCTCTTAAATGTTCTACAATGATCATCAAATCTCCAAGGAGCTCTTATATGTTATATAATGATCATCTGTCAGTAATTTATAAGAGCATGGTAATTTTTCAAGTCGTTTTAAACATTTGTTTATTGGTTGAGGGCTTAGGTAAACAGGTTAAAATGTCTCACAGTGCTATAATAATTATATTTGACAATTAATGTAAATAATATAATTTCCATAACGTGGGGTTTAAAAATATTTAATCAATTATATAGTCATAAGAATGAAAGTACTTAAAACGAAATAGTTGTTTGGGTCATTTGTTTACATTCACATATTTCATATTCCTAAACAAATGTGTATGTACTCTTAAAACTTAAGAATAAAGTTATAAACGACATTACTACAAATATTCAAAGTTTAACAGTTAATATTTACTATTTTAATGTAATTGTATATTTACATTGTATGAAGTCATTTCTACTGAATTTGTTTTATTATACGAGTACATGTTATATTTAGGAATGTTGTTTACATACTGAACATGGTAATAAAACATGAGATACTATTAATTAAAATATTATTATACAAATATACAAGCATTAATTACAATTTACTCTTTCTAAATTTACTCGCAATACTGCAATTATTTTTGAATTTAACAAACTTTTTGATTCATTCAATTTTTTTCTTTAATGTAAGTGATATGTGGTTATCAGTCGTAATTATTATGAACAGATTCTTATTCGTAATTGCTTTGAAATTTTGGATAAGGCTAAATTGTGTTTACAATGTGAAACTTTACACTAATTTCTGTTAGGGAGTAACTTTATTTAGTGGACATCTTAAAGAACATTCAGAAATATTATTGATGGCATAGTTGACTGTTTAAGAATGTCAAACACATATGAACTTTTTTTTTTAAAATTTGTTATTTAAATAAATATTTGTTTAAGATGAAGAAAATAAAATCAATTTTATAAATGTTGCATAAAATATCAATTTAATTTTTGTAATAATCTCCCCTTAAAACAACATTCAAGTAACATTTCACTTTCACAACTTAGGCACGATACGATTCTACAAAAGTTTGACGTAAAGTGTGCTAAATCTATTTCAAAATTATGATTTATTCGATGTTTGTGACGCGACTTGATAGTCTAAGTAAACCTTAAGATGACTCTCAAAGTAAAATTACGTCATGAATAGTCTTTGATTAAGGGCTGGTTAAACAGTTATGATATGTGTACGTGATTGAAATACAATTGACCACCTTAGATATGTGTGATTCATCCCAAACATACTTAGATAATATTCACTTCTTTGTTTTGTTTAGTCTAGAGAAAGTCTAGTAAAATACTACAGATATTTTTAATGAGATAATTACTCTGCTTAATCAAGAACTACATAATAGTTCCATTTATTATTGCTATGTACTCTTCATCATTTTTTTAAACATTATCTAGCAATTTTTAAGCTATTATTAAAAATTTGTTTTAAATATGCGACTTATATTACATTGACAGCAATTGAAACTGTTAAATTTATTCAGTGTAATAGTTAAAAATATATACTTTGTTATTTGGTATCCAAAGAAAATAAAAGTATGTTTTATTAATACTGGTGACATAGCGGTCTAGAGGTAAGGTGTCAGACTTCTGTGCTGAGGTCCGGGGTTCAATCCTCGGTCCCTGGCACGGATTTATCTGATTACTAAACCCTTCCTTAACCCATGACAAGACGTGTGTTAATCACAACTTGTAAATGTGTTGGAATGTCAGGCCTCCGCCGTGGTTCGGATCCCACGTTAAACTGTAGGTCCTCCATTTCATCTCACAATCACCCTGCCATTACACATTAGCGTAAGTGCTTACAACCCGAACGGGTAGTAATACTCGCTGCTAATAGTAACAATAATAATAATAATTTATTAATATTAAAACTATGAGGGTTTGATCTTTCACCCTAAAGTTGGTCTAATAAATAATTCAAGAAAAATTTGTTTTCTACAAACGGTAATAATCCTTCACTTTTAAGTCCAATATTTAATTCTGGTTTAATGTTTTATTTCCATAATTTGTTCTGTGACAACAAATAAATCCAATTTTTGGGTTTTTTAATTACAAATACTTTAATATTTAATTCAAAATAAAATACAATGCCTTTAATTAAATAGCCATTTTATTTTATATTGAGTATAATCTATTATTATGTTTAGAATTTAATACATTATAATTAATGTAATGAACAGATAAAGTAAATATTTTATACAGTATGTTCAGTCCACTTATAGTGAAGGCTTAAAGTGCTACCTTGATGGACCCCACTGGGGTATACAGTAAATCTGTAGTATCACCTGCATAGCTATCTTGATACCTTTAAGCGTAGACGAAGTTTACTGTACATATTAAATAAATTTAAAATATATTTTCAGAAATTATAATAAATTATATACATAATATTAGTTCGATTATCTTAGTAATTAGTTGAATTTATAACGTATCTTCTATAGTTTAAAACAATGTTTGAGTTAGTAAGAAAATAAAAACAATGAAATCACGGGTTGAATATAAATTATACTTCTACTGTATATACATGTACCATATTGAAAAAAAAATGTGAAGGGTGTCACATTTATATTTTGAGGACAGTGAATAATTTTGGGGGTCGGGTTCCATGAAAACATTACATATCCCAACATTAGGTTTTTTTTCTATATTACATAACTGAGCAATTTCTTCTGGCATGAGAACATTAATTTATATAATTTCTTAATATGACGGCAATAGAATGTCAATTAATATTATATTGTGCAAAAAATGTATTAATTTAATTACTACAATGATAAATTTGTTATTAACATATTTCAATGTGCTGTTTACTTATCTTTCCACAAAATATTAGTGATGTAATAAATGTAATGTATAAAATTACACCTAGTTGAAAAAAAACTATGTAAATACATTCCGACTAAATATTTTATCCAATATCATAAGTTTATTTTGTTGTAGTGGTATCATAGCAGTATTTCGCATGGATAATTAAAACAAATTGGTCCAAGTTTACGCTGATAATACCTAGACTATTAATTTAAATAAATTACATGATTACACTTATGTACCATTTAATAAGAAATTTCAACAATCCCATTCAATTGACCCTTTACTACAATTACTAAATCAAGCTAAACAAAGTATTTTTTTTAAACCATCATAACGTTTAGATTAATTAGTAGATTTTAATTCCCTGGTTTTGATAACTCTACATAGAACTAATATATAATTATGGATTAAATAGCAAAAAAATATTATATTTGATAATTACGGTTATAGCAGCATCTAAATATTATATTCTTTAAATTGTAAAATGAAGCCTGAACACGGGAATTAAATCGTGGACCTTTGGTTTAGTACACCAATATTTTAACAACTGAGCTATCCAGAATTCGTCCCATGCTCAGAGCCATTCTTCACTCATATTTTAAGGCAGAGTCTGTTATGGACGTGTGGAAATTGTCAGCTTATATCAATTAAGATCACCAGCTATCAGATAACTCAGCCACCCTCGACTGAGGAGGGCGTATTAAGCCAAAGGTCCCGAGTTTGATTCCCGTGTCCATGCTTCATTTTTCAATTTAAAGAATATAGTATATGATTGTTTACCGTGGAATCATTAAAACACAAAAAACTTTTTTTTTGTATCCCAATGACAGCTATTATTTTAATTTTAATTTGAAATTAAAATAATAGTTTTTTTAAACTATAAATATAACAGACTAATAATTAATAATTACGTTTAATTATATTGTTGAAATTTTGTCGATGATAAGTACTGTTTCATTTCATAGCAGACTAAATTATTTTACGCAATTATTTATTCTGATGTATTAATTAAGTTTTTAAATAAATGTTTTTCTGCTATTGTTATTTTATATAATGAAAGATTTATTGTTGTTTATTATTTTATTGTATTGTAATCTATAATATTTAATTGAGGTGTCAACATTTGTTGAATATCTATGTAATTTTTGATAAATTATATGTTTGAATAAAATTTTCTCACAATAAATCTAGATACTCTTAAATAATAATGTAAAGTCTGCTTATTAGTCTGATATATTTTAGTTTACCTTCCCCTCTCCCCCCAATGTTTTTTTTATTAAACTTAACTAGATTAACGTTTAAACAAAATTAACAATCTCACTTCACGTAAAGCTATATACAAAACCCTATTCCACAAAGTCAACTATATTTAATATTTCATACTGCAATAAAAATGATATTTTTCAAAATGTCTATCCCTCATTATCACATACTTGAACAGTTCTTTATGCTTCTTATATGCGTATGTGAGTATTGATATGTGTATTCACCTTGGTTGTTCAGAGTCTTAGAAAATACCTACAAGAAAAATATCTACACTTATATATATTTTTTTAGTGTACAACTCTGCGATACATAAATTAGAGGAACAAATTGATACAAAAACTTTCGTAATAATAGAATATCATTCATATTCATAAAAAATAAGTCCTTCGACAAACACCCATAATTTTTTTTAATACATATTACACAGACATTCACGCATATATTATGTATTCATCATGTACAACTTTGTATATTTATGGACACTGATGGCATGTCTCTAATATTCAACAATAGTAACAACTGGCCATTAACTAGAATATTTCGAAAAAAAATAAATAACAGATGCTTGAGGAAAGGACAATAATATTTACATACTTACATTTTAAAACATTCGTATGTACACCTATACATTTAAACTTTACACTTTCTATTTGAAAAATGATATGCCTTTGAAGTCACTTCATTGAATGATATGTATATACCTTCCTTAAATATTTTATTTATTTTATTGCAATATATTTTGAAATCTGAAAAAAACAATTAAAAACACTAAAAGGACACGGTAGCTTCTTAATTTAGAACTCAACTCTAGCGATTTAAAATAATTCAATTCAAATTTTCGACCAAATATTCATGAATTATTAGTGTATATTATAGTCCTACATAAACTACTGTAGAAAACTCATTAGAAAAGTTATCACAGTGAATAGAATTTTAAAAATAGAATATTTGTTCTATAAAGAACGTGGTTCAATTTCTATTTATTTCTCTGAATTTAAGAAAACTATTATTAAAATAACTGTCTTTGCATTATTAATATTTTTAAAAAATTAATAATATTAAATTCCTAATTATTGTGAAAACAATCCTAAGTTTGGAAAAAGCAATTTTATATATTTAAAAAAAGGTTAAAAATGTGTCCTTGAAATGCCTAAAAGAAGAAAGAAAATGTCTCTAAAAAAATATGTAAAGCATAGTAAGCACTAACATATTTTCATTATAATATATATGCAAGTGCGTGCCCATACATCTAAGTACCATGTGATTTTGGTTAGTGTTATGATATTCTAATTTTCAAGATGGTTTCATTTTGGGTGTATAATGGTAGATGAGTTAGAATTGTTTGCGTGGCATTCATTTAGAGTAGACTATTTTAATTTAAAGTTTCCACATATTAACCTCGCTACAAGCATAATATTACTCTAGTATTTATACTACATAACAATAACATTTTATAACCCTAGTCCGGTTCTGAAAGGGTTCCTATCAGCTTCACCACTTCCTCCGACGCCTCCAGCCCTAAAAGGATTCGTATCGCCGGTTCTAGACGGTTCCGTAGGTCCCGCGGGTAAGTTATGCTGCTGTGGAAGCTGCCGTTGGTAGGCCTGTTCCACCTGTCGAGGTTGGTACGACTGCTCATGTCGAGCTTGGTGAGACTGTCGGGCTTGCTGAGGCTGCTGGTAAGCTGGTTGCTGTGTCTGGTATCCAGATTGCGGTTGTTGTTCCTGGTAAGCTGGTTGCTGTGTCTGGTATCCAGATTGCGGTTGTTGTTCCTGTTGTTGCTGGTACAGCTGTTGTTGCTGGTAGCTCTCGGTTGCGGAGTAGCCAGTCCGAACTTCCTGTCTGCCCAGGCTCGTCTCCTGGAGATGAGTGGGCTGCCCATCTGGATAGTACGAATTCGTAACATTGCTCTCGTCAGGGAATTTGGAGTATTCCAGATGATTCTTAAAATCTCCAACGACGGGTTTTTGATCGTGCATTGTATACGTCTGATATTCCTTATCCGGCGGATCAGACATAAGAATGTTAGCCTCGTTCTCTAGAGGTTTGAAATCGTATATGTGTCGCAGATATATCAATACAGGGGCATACAGTAGGTTTGAGAACGCTATACCGATATTGAGTGCTGTAAAACCTATTGCTTCGACTACTCCTCCGGCAATGATGGGTCCGATGGCGTAGGCTACTGAATATGATATGTCCGCAATTGCGTAAATGCTTCCATACACAGATACATATCGGACATCCACAAGGTATCCCAAGGTCGGCAAAAGAGCCGTATCTATAAGGGCTATCCCGAAGCAAATTCCGCATATTGGTATCATCAGGACTTTGTATGAACTAGAGAAAGGGATAATGAAACAGCACAGACCTTCCAAGGCTAACCCAGATGCTGCCATCAACCACTGATACTGAGGATACTGTTTGGCCATTTTCACCGTGAGTATGACTCCTAACACGTGAGGGAAGAATGCCGGTAACCATATCATTCCTATCTTCCAATTGTCGGTTGTCAGATTGTCCTCCATCCATAGAGATATCGTTGGCTCTAAGAATGCAAGGGCAACGTTTGACATCATGAGAGCTCCAGAACACACAGCAATGTACGGGTCGATGAAGAGCCTCCAGATAGGAGTACCTTTCGGCCTCTCCAAACGCGAGTCCCTTATCTGATCCTTTATGGGCTTCATTACCAGTAACAGCATGAAACCATCAGCTAGTGAGACGAAAGCCAGAATGAGGAATGGTACCTCCTTACCAGCAAACTGGTACAAGGCACCGCCAAACGGAGGTGCAACAAGACATCCAAAGCTGATGAACGCAAGAGCGATACCCAAAGCTTTGGTTCTTTCGTTTTCCTCGGTAAATCTATCGGCAATCATGGCTAGACCCGAAGTGTCAGCGAAAGCCGATCCAACACCTTGGAGACTCCTGGCGAAAAATAGGATCCCGTAGCTTCTTCCGCATGCAAATACCGCAGTCGACAGGAACATTATCGTAAGACCGACCATCATTGGCATGTCGTAGCCTATCCTGTCGATCAGCGCGCCGGAGAATGGATTCACCATCAGCTGAACGATGGCCTTCGACGCGAAAAGCACGCCCGTCGCGGAATCCTGCCCATGATGGTCATGAGGTACAAGTCTCGTGGGTCCCGGACCTGGGGGGTTGGTAGCGTTTCCTATGGGGGCGTCGGTCACTACCATCTCTGACGTATACCCCCATGCGCCTATGTACCTTAAATAGTCAGGTATAATAGGTACGATGACCATGTATAACATGTTGTCCAACAGGAGAGCGATGGACACTATGACTAGAATGAGCTTCCTCTGAGATTTGGGCTCTTGGAGTTTGGCCCACACCACATCCTTCAGCTCTCTAAACTCCATGTTAATGATAGGTATTGTCGTCATCGTGGAAATTCCAATGACGGCCCACTAACAATAGGACAAAGGATTGAAGTGACAGTTGTTATAAACCTGACGGATGTTTTTTTATTACTTACATGAACAGATCTTTACAACATACACACAAACTAGCCTTTATGGATATCCCATGTGTCATGATATGTAGGTCTAGCAAATTGTGCGTTGGTTAATTAATAAATTAATATTACTTGATATGCATAGTTAATAGGATTGGTTTTGACATTGATATGTATGGTGTGAGATTTATATTAACATTGATATGTACTTTCTTTTTAATATATAATATATTATTCTTTTAAAATAATAACTGTTAGCTTTGATAGTTTTGCACAACTTCCGGTTTACCTATTGAGAAATGTATTTAAATTTATTATTACTTTTGTGTGATATTTCTCAGTAATTTTTTATTACATCTATTATAATGACACATTGATGAAACACCCAACTAATTAAATATTTATAACATAAAACACTGGCTTATCTATTTGATTTTTTTATATAACACATATATAACTACTAAAAAGAGTATTCACTTATAATCTATGCAGAATAAAATCCCTATAATTGACTCCCATATCCAGCAGTGGGCGACGCTCTCTTGTTCGCGGCGCAGTGCATGTCGGTCGGATGGGAACGAGCCGCTGTCGCCATCTCTTAGCCGGGTCCTCAAACTAACCAGCTGTCATGGCAGGCAACATGGACAGGCAGGCAGAGGCGGGTCGGGCAACCTTCAAAATACACACAAATAAAAAAACTTAGTTAGGTCGCTATTATAAACTTGATATTTCCTTTGGGTTTTTATTTTCTCTAGAGGGCCATTCATTGCCCAACCAAAATTAATCAAGGAAATATTTTTATTTTATTTTTTTATAAGAAATAAAAAATAAAGGGGGTAAGGATTGGTAAGGAAGGAATATTTTTGAATCCTCGTTCCCACCCGACCTTCTGCAACAATGGTATTCTATTGAGAAAATCACAACAATGAAAACAATAAAACAAACAATAGTAAATTGCAGATACTTAGGACCAGCAGTAATATTAAGAGCACTGAGATCAACAATACTTTTAAAAATAAAAGTAGTCAACTAAACAATCAAAATAAAACGAGATAAATTCAATGACCACTTGGCTTGATCAATTATAGTAATTGTTAATTACGGTTTTTGCTGCATTTATTATAATTAATTAATCGGAATAAATGCATTTGTACAAATTGTACTATTATCAAGAACAATCTCTCCCTAATCGCCGAGTAGATGACGATTTTACACGCGTCCATCACAGACTCTACCTTAAATATTAGCTAAGAATAACCCCAAGCAACGGGACTACTCCTGAATAGCTCAGTGGTAAGAGCATCGGTTTATCTAAAGGTCCCGGGTTCGATTACCGGGTCCAAGTGTCAATTTTAAATCTAAATAAAAGAAAAAGATCTATGCATATAGTCTTAACATCAAATTTACTATAGCACCCATACCAGAGCCGTTAATTTAGATGTCTCGGACGGAAGTTTGGTGCAAATTTCTGTAGGAAGGATTTTTTTATAGTTATAAAAATTGCATACACACACACACATTCATTCCTAATCACGCCATTCCCTTATTGGGTAGGCAAGAAACTGTGCATGTAGTTCAAAAAACAACTCCGTACTTAATCCATCCTCACTAACTCTCTCCACACTTCCCTATCCTTGCATTCTCCCTTCATCCATACACAGAGTCATACACGCTCTTTTATTCTTACAACTCTTAATGTTTCTCTTTTTCACACATTCATCTACTTAATTGACGTTTATTCATATTATCCGCAACTTTAGTTGAATGTGAGACGAAATGAGGCTCACACTCATTGATAGGAATAGCCTATAAAATGCTTCCTTCTTCATCCCTACACCAGTGGAATAATTATACGTGGGTATAAACTGAACAGGTAAAAGAACGTGGTGTTTCATTTTGTTACAAGAACATATATTGATTTTACCTCCATTTAGTGTAGCTAAAGATTTTTTTTATATATAACTGGATGTCACATTCTTTTTTGGTTTCTGATTTTTTTTTCTTAAAAAAAGAATCCTGAACAGAATTCAACGATTTGTCGGCCATTGAATAAGGATATTGCTACCACTTCCATCTAACAGAGAGAGTTAAGCTGCGACTTTACAGGCCAATTCAAGTCTTGTCTTTTGTCAGAGTCTACAAAGCCAGGTCTGCGGAGGAAAACAAGGGGGTGTGATGGGGGGGGGGGGG
>CABFWO010000168.1:150021-180440 GCA_902155825.1 Timema genevievae | reverse complement strand
GGGGGGCTGTGAGGAAATGAAAGGGGATGTCGGTAATCTATCCGTGTTCCTTTCAGTCAACGGATACATTTTCTTTTCTTTTTTTTTTTTCCTCTCCAAGGGCGTGAAGGCCGGTCAAAGGATGGGAGAAATGGAATCTGCTGATTAAAGTAGAAGTGTCCGCATTCATCATTAGTTTTTGAAATTCTTTGCTCACTCTATATTCCAAACTTTCATTATAATATTTAAAAACCTTTATGGGTACTTTACGAATTTTCTCGGGTAGTACTTCCTACCAAGTTTAAATTTTCTTTTACAGCATAAAGTTGTTTTTTTCTGCACTTTTTTAAAATGACCCCCCCGCTTCCCCCTCTCAGTCAATGTCCTTTGTCTCGAAATTTAAAATGTTCGAACACTTCAGAGGAATTGTACCTCTACATGTATGTAAATATTTCAATTTTTTACTATGTGTAAATTGTTTTATTGTATTTATTTTATCACCACGTCTTACTACCCTTTCGGGTAATACGTATACAGGTTGTTCAGAAACTCAACGCTCAAACTCCACATATAGTTTGAACCAAAATAATACAAAATCCCTACACGATTATATCCGCCAAATCATGCTAACACCATTTAATTGTGTTCAAAGTTTCGGCGTACAGCGGCGGGAGAGCAAAGCTCTGCAAGCGTAAGTGTACAACCGGTTGCATAGGAGTTAGGTATGCGGTACTGCACATGTAATAATCGCAAGCACTTGCTGTTATGCATGACCGTTTATGATGACCCTCAAAACGTATTCTCATTTCTTTATGGACGGGTGTGTTGTTTACTATTAAAGGTAGTATTTCTGCCACCGTACTCCAAGATGTTACCTCTTGATTTTCTAAGAATTCCCTGTTTTACGTCTGCGTATCTGACCTTAATAGCCAAATAAATCGATGAACCCCTCTTCTAAAACTATGAAGTGATTTCACAAACCTCGTGCTTTTACCCACACATCCTCTCTTGAATACTTTGTAGACTACACTGTGTATAATAAAACATGAACATTGAATGTAAGAGAGACTAGGGAAGTGGAGGACATGGGAATGAAATTTGTGAGGAGCATGTTAGCTGTCACGAGGAGAAACAAGATTAGAGATTAAGTTATCTGTAAAAGAGTGGGGTACAGGGAGTACATGAGACAGTAGAGGAAGTAAGACTGAGATGGTATGGGCATGTAATTAGGATGTTGGAGTACATGAGATAGTAGAGGAAGAAAGACTGAGATGGTATGAGCATGTAATGAGGATGGATAAGGAGAAGATACCAAAGAAAATGATGGAGATGAAGTACGACTATGTAGGAAAAAGACCACAAGGGAGACCAATAAAGTTATGGGAGGAAAAGATAACAAATGTATGCAACTGAGCGGAGAAGAATGGAAGAAATTAAAGGAAGAAAAATGGTGAGAAGATAGGGAAAAATGGAGGCATTTTACCTAACTGACCCAGTCCCAGGCTGGAAACTGTTATTGATGATAATAATGATGTGCTAAACAAAATAATATATCCAAATGGTTTATTTGTTGTAATTCATACCAAACTGGAGATGCTGTAAGAGAAAGAGTTTGTAAGATATTTTCAATCTGATTGTTTAACCATTTATGGTTTAAGACTAAATATAACCGTTTCCTCGCTAAAAAAAAATGATGACAAATACAACCGCAGTCTTCAGCCTCCATATTCTAATCTCATCAACGTCTACCAAATGACGGTTAAAGATCATCCACACTAAAACCTAGGTCAAGTACCAAATGTTTCTTCTGTTCCACCACGCACAGCTCTTTTTACTGTAATGTTTCTATTTTAAAATACATTATGAAAACATTATGTAATGATCCGGTTTTGTTGCATAGCCTTTTGGAGTAATTAAATTCAGTTTGTGTCAAATTTATTAGTCGGACTGTACTGTTGTTGCTAAACTTCCGTACACGTGCAAAGACTACGGGTTAGGAGCATTCAGTTGGCTTGCTTCTAGCCCTAGTAATTATTAAAGAAAAAAAACCTCGCAGTGTGAGTGCGAGAAAGAGAGCAACATATTTCATTTGAAAACTGTATTTATTTTTATTTATTTAAAAAAAAGTAGTTTTGCTTGTGCTCACAAGAGTTCAGCAGCTCTCGGTATCAAAATTGATGTTATATCCAGGACACTGGTGGGGGGTATTAATTTTGTCTGGGACTTGTTAACGAGGTGTTCTAGGAGAACGAGCGCGATGAAGAAACGCGGGTGCTATTGTGGCAATTTCTTGAATGAATCATCTTAATTTGTGAAAATAAAAGTTATAAAATGTGTTAATATATACAATATTTAATTACCAATATAATCAGCGGTTCGTGAGATCGTACCGCGACAACTACTATAAATTGAATTTTATTTCCAAGACATGAAACTATGACTATTAATCTTCAAAACAAGAAAACCTGGTGTATGGAATTGTATTTTTAGCTGAAGGAAAGTCATAAACTTTCAGTGATCCATTGACTTTATTTTTGAGGTGAGGATTAATTTACTATGATAGTAATAATAATAATAATAAAAAACTAATTGGTTTCAGATGAAGTGGAAGACCAACTTTTTGTGTTTTTTTTTCTACAGGTAGATACACCTTTAACGTTGGTGATGTAGCTTTCATCTTTAATTTCTAGAAAATTCTCACTGTGTCTTTGAATTATCTTTTGTCACTATCATCCTCTCTGGTTTCCCCTGAGGCCACCCCGTACACCTTCCTGAGATGAAACTCAATCAAGCCACCTGTCACACTCAGTGACGACGTGTACATCCCCAAATTCAATTATACTGTCCTCTCTTACCCCCCCCCCATCTTTCTGTCTCTTTTCATCTCTTGTCTCCCCCCCCTCTTTTTTGAGCCCTGAGGTCATCAAGTGTTACCGTTCTAGATACTCTTCGTGTTGCCTTTGCAGTCTCTTTTATTTCGGTGCTTCAACTAATTGGTATTTTTTTCTGTTTCTACGTCACTAGTTTACACATTAGTTTAATTATTTTCGGTCTATTGATGTATATTATTTAAATGCGATAACGTTAGAATAGACCTGAAAGAAATAGGATGTAATGAGGTGGACTGCAATGAACTAGCTCAATATAGAAATTGGGTGTAATGAGGTGGACTGGATAGAACTAGCTCAATATATAAATTGGGTGTAATGAGGTGGACTGGATAGAACTAGCTCAATATAGAGATTGGGTGTAATGAGGTGGACTGGATAGAACTAGCTCAATATAGAGATAGGGTGTAATGAGGTGGACTGGATAGAACTAGCTCAATATAGAGATAGGGTGTAATGAGGTGGACTGGATAGAACTAGCTTAAGATGGGGATAGGGTGTAATGAGATGGATTGGATAGAACTAGCTAAAGATAGGGATAGGGTGTAATGAGGTGGACTGGATAGAACTAGCTAAAGATAGGGATGGCTGGCATACTTTTGTAAATGCAGATATGAACTCTTTGGTCCCTAATGACATTGAATAAGTGGATACCAAATTATTGTTTTAGTTATGGCCGAATTTACGTGGAAGGCGATTGGAAAGCCATTTAGAAAAAAAACTCAATTCACCCTACCGGGATTCGAAACCCATCATCGACAATAGACTCTATTGTGAGAGTGACGCCTTTTAGAGCATTCGACTACCTAATGGGTTCACTATTAGATTTTATTATCGCTTCTCCCGTCTTTCATTCTCCTTCAGGCTACATAATTATTTGGCTCCGTCCATTTTCTTTCTCATTTTTTAATTGCTGTTTTATTGTTTTTGAGTGTCTTCTTATCTTCAAGTAAAGTGAAGGATTAATTACATTTCTTATTATTTTACTTCGCTCTCGAAATTTAAATTACTTTGATTAAGAAAAACCCTCTTCTTTTCATCTCAGTCAAGAAAATAGAGTTTTTAACGTTCTTATATATACTTACTTTCTTTACTTCATCTTCTCTTTTTAATTTTAGAACACAACTAGTTCCTATATACGAAATAATTTTTGTACTACTTATTGCTGTATTCAGTACGAAGCTTCTTTTAAAAAAAATCCCTAATTTTTACATCGAGTCAAGTCAATGATTCATCGATACTTCCACGTCCCATCAACCTAAGTAATAAATGATAACAAAAGTATTTACTTACTCTTTATAAGCTATTCTATTATTTTATAACTCTTTAAACAATGTATATCGACAATTTTTAATTGTGAAATATTTGGAAGAATCGACTGAACTTATATTGTTATAATGTCGAAAGATTTCGATTCATTGGACAGCAATGGTATGTATAAATCAAGCAGTCCTTTATTTAGATAAAGTATTGAAATCATGAAAATTTCGATTCTTTTATTACGATGCAAATTAACGTTTTATGTACTAAAAAAAAGCGAGTCTTACTTAAATTTCTTTCTATTTCTATGTCTGTATGTATCTAAAGGCACAGCCAAACATTTTGTTGGCTTTTTTTCAAGCTTTAGCTTTATATGTTATATATGTATATGTAATCCCTCGAGCCTAAAACATGAACTTTGATTTGGACCTAAAATAACTTTAACTATTTTGTTAAAAACATTTTTAAGTAGTGTTTTATAAGATAAATGGCATCACATACTTATTTTACAAAAAAATATGTTTTAAGAATATTTTGATGATGAATTATTTTTGAAAATTCAAATATTTAAAAATTATTTTAAACGATTTTGTTCAAATGAGTATCACGGAAGTGGTTTACTTACTACAAAAGGGTATATTTTTCTGATCTTTTTGTTATTGATATATTAATGACTGAATATTAAAATTAAAACAAAGTAGCTAGAAATTTTGTTCAAAATTTGGATCAGAAGACTCTCTAATTCTATTATAAACATCAGGTATTTTTCTGAGCAAAATTATTCAAGGTTAGGTAACTGACAACGGATTTTTTTAAAATGTTGTTCCTAATTACAATTTACAATAGGTTATGGTAAAATACGTACGATTGTGTCATATATTTTATTTATAAATATAAACATGTGCTTAAAACTAATTCATACACTCGTTTATTAATAAAATACCTAGTCTTAACACCGGTCCAAACTGCTCAATGACTCATAATATATTACTACCGACGCAGAACCCCCACGCGGTAAATTGTTTTCCTTCCTTATTCAACGTCCCCCCCACCCCCTCCCTTCGTTTGACGACTCATATCCGCAAGTCATTCCCTCCTACACACATCACTTACATCCACACAGGAACACAAACGCACCCCTCGTATCCGCACCACCGTACCTACCCTCCCACCCCCACCACGCACATCCTAAGCACACCCCATGATAATTCACATCATAGAGAAGAAGGGATGGAATCCTATTTCGCCACCTGCTGCGAACGAAAGTTTCCAACAGTCATCGACGTTTGATGATTGGCCCAAAGGCAAACTTGTTTCTTCTATGGGAAATAGATTGACTTCAACCACCGCAATTTTTTTATATGTTTTTTTGCGTTTGAAACATGATGGAGGGAAGGTTTTGAGGGTGGGGAATTATATACAAAATGAATTAGGGTCCGGAGGACTGGAGGTGAAATTTAAATTGAAATGTTGAAAGGAAACGTTCTCGGGGCTATGCATTTGAACGCGTAATCAAGAGCCAAGTGGTAGGTGACCTGTCGGTCAAGGGGTAAGGTGTAGAACTTATTTGCTGGGGTTCTGAGGTTCAATTCTCGGTTCCGGCACAGATTTATCTTATTGCCAAACCCTTTATTCACCTCTGACAAGACGTGTATTAATCACAACTTGTGAACGTGTTGGAATGCCAGGTCTACCACCGTGGTTCGGATCCCACGTTAGGTCCTCCATTTCATCTCACAATCACCTTACCACTACACATTAGCACAAGTACGTATAACCCGAACGGGCAGTAAGACGCGGTGCTAATAATAATAATAATAATAATAATAATAATAATAATAATAATAATAATAATATTGCGCACGTCTGGGCTACATCATTTATAGCCCAGAAGTGGAAATATTATCGAGTACTAATGTACCGTTGTCTGAATGTACTAATAGTACATCCTTTCCGTGGAGGATCTTTACATGTCCTGATGAGATGAGGTGATGGTGATAGTATGGGGGTGATAGTGAGGATGAGGGTGTAGAACCAGTGTAACAACCTAACTCTTGAAAATACCTTTAAGGACCATTGATATCCAGTAAAACACGAGAAAGTTTTTACTCAGATACAAGCTAGGCTTCAAATTGTTCATAATTTCTGGAGCTCAATATTTTGAGTAATTCCAAATGGCAATTCCGAAGATACCCTTTCTTGAATAATATCTATAACTGACCACTAAGTGTTTAACTGTATCACTTAATATTGTTTATGAAGTAAAATTAAATTAAATTATAGCACTTATGCCTATTTACATAATATGTTTATTCTAGCCAGTTATTTTCTATAATAACTTTCCCCTGCATTTTTTAATAATTTACTAATAAAACAAAGATGATGATTTGGTAAAAAAATATATATCACAAACAGAGGTAAGAATAAATAGCTCTAACTTTGAACAAATTAATATTTTTAAAAAGGGTGAAACATTTTAAATATTGAATACAATACAGAATAAAATATAAAAAATTGCGATCCTTCGGTTTACTACACATGGGTTCAACGCGGGGGAAAAGGATAATACATCCATTTATCTTTAACTGTAAATAGCTCCAATTTGGGACTCTAAGCTAAACACAAACTAAAAATTATAATTTCCAAACTATACTGGTACTTGATTATTTTTTAAATTTGATGTTTCACTAACTTTATTTTTATGTTATGTTCCTAGGAAATATATCTTAAGTCCACATGTGAAAATCACATGTGTTTAAGTTGAGATTTAATCTATCCATAGAATTTCAGTTGTAATATAAATATCCTTAAAAAATATTTTTAGACTTTACTAATTTTTTATGGTAAAAGGGATACCAACAAACTCATCAACACTACTCCAGGATTTTTGAAAATATGTTGACCTGATTGTGTAAGATCAACCTTCAAATATATGCTATTAGCCAAATAGCTTAATTAATAATTTTACAAATAATATTAATAATACCAGCCAATACTTTGTATCTTAATTCTAGGTAGGAGGTATTTTATATTCACAGTAATAAATTTATGTTCAAAAATAGTTAAAGCATGATTTAAATATGTATTCAACTCAAATTTGAACACACTTGACTCAACAGCCTAGTGTTTATAGAAGAGATAGGTATAAATAAGTAAAACTATGCTTTAATTAATTTATTTATAAGTTTAGGGCGTATAACGTGCACTTTTCAAGTCAAATGGTTACACAGTACTCCCACATGACTTACAAACTAACTAAATTCTAAAAGAGACAAAACACTCAATCTCCCAGTCATTCATTCAATACTGTGAAAGGGAAAGTCTCAATTTAGCCAGGAATCAAAGGCCGGACTCTTAGTTCAGTAAGCAGACGCACTACCGGTTCTAATAGGTGTCATACAACAAACTATCATCCGCTTCGGTGGCCGCGTGGTCTAAGGCACTACTCTCGCAGTAGACTAATACTGTCGATGACACAGAGATCAAGGTTCGAATCTCGGTCGGGTGTACTGAGGGTGGTTTTTCTAAAATGTTTTCCCACTCTTCTTCCACGCAAATGTGGGTACACTTCATATAAATAAAACCTTCTAAATTCTTTAAAATCATTAGCGTAATTAGTACATAAGCGTATAACCCGAACGGTTAGTAAGATGCGGTGCTAAAAAAAACTGTTAAAGGGAAAGCCTCAATTTAGCCAATGTTACATTTTTAGGCTATTCCAGGAATCGAACCCGGGATTCTTATTTCAGTAAGCAGAAGCACTAACGGCTGATATAGGTGTAAGACAACATTTTATGAAATTAGGGTGGGGGGGTAAAAAATAATACAGAGTCTCGTTAGCAATTTATTTTCGGTACCACCCCACAAATGTATCTATATTTAATACTTATGAAAATAGGGATCTGTCCCTGTCCTAAGTCTTGCCGATCCCCGACCTCATGCAAGAACGTAATGAGGCAGCTATTAAGGGTAGGGGGGGCGGAATTGGTCATGCTTCCACTTCAATGCACGGCCAAGTAGTCACGTGACCCCCCCCTCACCACCGGGAACACGCGATATATCGTGACACAGCGAGAAATGACGCGACGCGCAAGCGCAGAAGGGTGAATATTATCTCTCTTTTGTTTTAAAGTGATTGCAATGCGTGCACTGTATCGAAGCAAAGCGACCGCCATCATTTTGTCCACTGCTCCCAAAACTTTCGGAAACGGCTGTTTTTAGGCTGCGCCTTTACCCTTTTAAACAATAATTTTACCAGTTGTTCTCTATTGGAGTGAAATTTGGTCTCTTATCTTACTTGACGAAAACAAATTGAGGCTGTTCGAAAAAAAAGGTGCTTAGGAAGATATTTGGCTCAAAAATAGATGAAGCATTGAGGAGTGGAGGATGTTACATAATAATTAGTTACAGAACATTGTTAGGATAATCAAGGCTCGTGGATTACTTTGGGCAAGACATTCAGCGTGAATGGAAGATTCTAGAACCTTGTCCACGATTCTAGATACTTCCCCTTCGCACTGCATGTCCTGTCCACCAGTTATCTGCGAGATTTGACCTATCTTAAAAAAGTCTTGTGGTTAGTACAGGATATGTACCTCATTATTATGTAACCTCCTCCACTCCCCAGTAGCCTCATCCCTTTTTGAACCAAATATCTTCCTAAGCCCCTTGTTTTCGTCATTTAAGATAAGAGACCACGTTTCACAACCCATAGAGAACAACCAGGAAAATATTGTTTTATATATTCAGAGTTTTACATTCCTTGAATGCAGGTGAGGTAACCATTTACTGACCGAGTAGTAACATGCATTTACCGACTCTAATCTTTTCCTAATTTACACTCTAATATTTTTTATTGCTTGTTAAAATTGTTCATGAATATTTAAGCTTATATATATTATAATAATTTAATAATTTTATAAAAATAATTTTAATAAAATTGTATTATATTATCAGTATATATATTTATATACTGATAATATAATACAATTTTATTAAAGCTGACCACAAACAAATATGTATATGGAAGGTTCCGAAATTGACTTGTATTATTTAACCTATTACACACATTTTTAATACTCCATTTGATTTCAAACCAAAATACGACTGACTTGTAATCGTCTCCTTAACTATTACATCACGTGACTGATAGACACACCGAACAAACATTGTCACTTTCTCCCTCCAACCACCCCAACTTCCTCACCACCATCACCACCACCTAGGTGGTTTCGAATCAACCCCCTGACCCCTTGTGCTCATCTTGTGGCCGAGATGTTATCACGTTATGACATGGAGTGTACCCTCTCCCTACTGTGTGTGTACCCCAATAATAAGAGACACGTGACGTGCAATGAACCCTTCAGCCACCCCCCTCACCCCCCTTAACATAACCACCCTCTTGGTTCCTCGTGAGACTGACGTCATCATGCACCGCCCTGCTGTTCGCCTTATAAACATTTCACACGCCTGCTAAATATTTCAGGGCAGGAAACTTACATCCCCCCTCTCCTTTCTCCCCCGTATTTCGTTTCCCCTGGTGGGTTCGCCCCACAGCATCATCCGAACTCACCAACATATATGTTTCGACGTTAGTTTGTGTCTGGTTCTAGAGGGGAGGGGGACAGATGGGGTAGTTTGCCTCGGGCCCTGCCAATCGTCCTACCATATTTTTTTTTTTTACAATACAAAGTCTTGCTGCAGCCAAAACGTGGGTATAACTTACTTCGGTGGCCACATGTTCTAAGGCGCTACTCTTGCAATAGACCGCCCCGACGATGACTGGTAGATCAAGGTTCTAATCTCGGTCGGGTATAATGAGGGTGTTTATTCCTTGAATTGTTTTAAACTTTCTCTCTACGGAAATGAATAAATTATTTAGTCTTACCTCATTATTCATATTCAATTTCAATAAAAACCCACACAACTTGAATATTTGTACGCAAGCTTTATATTTCGCAGCCTCCTTCGGCGATGACACCCCAATGAGATGCTGAATGTTCTCGAACTTTCCCGGAAATTACCGACGACGGAAAACTTCGCGTTGTTGAATCGAAGAAAGTATCTTCCACAGATGACTCTTTTAGCTTTTCTTCGATTCATCTAGGTGTGAGTGGGTCCATTTATATATGGGGAAACAATATTCTTCTGGTTGCCGCGCTTCCATTCGATTCGCCTAAGTGGAAGCGATCCTTTATTCTTGTAAACCTAAGTTTTTTTTACAATTAGTTCTTTAAGTTTTGTCACTAACTTTCTCAAGATGAAACTATCCGGTAACTTGAACTAATTTATTTTTCATAATCATAAATGGCTTATCTCATGCTCTCACTGTTTCTATCACTATGGTGTCCAAAGGATGGATATTAGTTGAAGTTTCTCTATTTTTTAGATGAACCTGACTAGTAGGAAGATTAAACCAAAGTGAAGTAAATAAGAAGCCCCAAAAGTACAAAACCAAAAAGCAAGCTAATACATGAAATTTAACGGATAGAAATTTAAACGAAGAAAAGCTATACAAACTTAATGACCGACAGAAAAGAGTGAAATAAAACCAAAACTGAAAAAGGAAGACATGAAAGAGAAGAAAGTCGAAGAGACTCCAGAAGAAGAAGAAGCATATAGCTGAAAGATCGTCAGAGGCGGAGCCGATAGTGATGAGGCAAAGAAGGAAACCCATAAAGAAAACTTCGAGGAAAGGCTTAGTGTAAAAACCCAAAACGATAACGAGAGAAGAGGAAAATACTAACTAAACAGAGAAGGAAGTCCAGAAAAAAAAATACTACCGAAAAAAATCTCAAAGAAAGTACATGGAAAAAACCAATGAAACTGCATTGATTTCAAAGTGCTTATTTTGGAAAGATTTTTGACATACCTGAGGGCAAGCATGCGATAAAATTGCGACTATGCTAAGCTCAAGGAAAAAACACAAGAATACGAGCCCTACACTGACGAATCGTTATGGATGGAAGAAGATATCGACGATACAGAAAAAGACCCAGATTTCGATATCACTTCGTCTGATTCCTCAGGCAGTGATATTTCCTTGGAGTATATCAGGTCTACAGAATCGACAATCAAGGAAAAAGAAAATACATTAAACGAAAAGGAAAATGAAGAAAGGTTAGAGCATGATGATAAAGCGCAGGTACCTGAAGCACAAGTAAAAGAACCAAATAATTATGATAAAACACAAAATTAAATAGTCCTAATACAATAGTTTTAGTTAAAGTTGGTCGAGAACCGGGGAAAACTCGAAATAAAAGTCAACAAATAAAAATTTGTGAATTATTTCAACAACAAAAGTGACACCAATCATAAAACCAAAATGTCTTAACTTAAAAAAAAACCCACACACACTTTATTAATCAACAAGAATAACACAATTCAAATTGCCTTTACGTTCCTGTTACTAAATGATCCCTAGGGAATCAAAACAAATACAAACATTTTTTCGTATCACTCTAAACTCTAAATTTATACAGGCAACTTTTTTTTTTGCCGTGGACAGTTACAGATTTAAAGTTTTCAATTTTAGTTTATTTATTATACTGAAAAATCAGGTTTTTTGAGTTGTTGCATTATTGTAGCTGACGTGATATATGTTATATATATTGTCGCTACTCCCCCTTCCATGGGCCTATGTGTCAGGATGGGCTTAGTGGGATGGGTAACCAGCAACAAATAACTGTGGGGTTCGTTTCGATATTGTTTATTGAAATAGATTAATTACCATACGATTGCATACACCTGGTGTAGATTTTAGAACTAGTTGAAAGAGTTTAGCAAAAAGTCCTCGTTCTCTCAATGTCCCTACCCAGCAGTTCTGCGCCCTGTCCTACCTTCGTTGTTATAACTTTGACTAGTGTAGAACACACGGGTGCTCGACTATGCGCGGTTGTTATATAACTCAGACTTTCAAGAAGGTTTGGGGCGTCCTCCTCCGTACTGAACAGGGACTCAAGCTGTAGGAGATTCTCCCCACAAGTTGTTGTAACTTGGTGGATGAGTATGAAAAGCACTTATAAGTAGCCCCCTAACAACTGGCGTACTTCTGCAGCCTCCTTCTACTCTAAAATTAAAAAACTCTCTGTTTTATACCAAAAAAGAAGGGATGTTTCCCATAGGTTACTAGTTTTTGCCAATGTTCTCTGTTATGCTAATTGGCAAAACAATCTCTGTTTTTGAAAACATGACCTGGTACGACTACGTGACTGCTGATTCAGGACAGTTGACAGTATGAGTTATTAGGTTCACGTCATTCTTGCATGCTCTAGATTGACTAAAGCTGCAAGCTAAGTCAATATTATATATTCGCAGCATCCGTTTTATTCACATTTTAACTATGATAACAGGGTAGGGATATAGCAAGGTATATATTTAAAGGAAAATTATCCACTTTAACGCGAAGGTAGAATATAAAACCTTTAAACAAAACATCCGCACTTCACCTAATTGAAATTTCAGCTGTAACTTGCCCGTCAAACCAGACTAGGCCTATAAGAGCCCGGAATTTAGTTAAAGTTCTCAATGATGTGTTTCATATAATATACTGTGCATCCATGTAATGAGTTATTAGCTGCTTAGTCTAAGGTGTGAATGATACAACTAGCACCCACTGAGCATACGAGGACACAGCACAGAGGGAACACAAGCTACTGATAGCTGATTCATTAAAACCACTACAGTAAATCAAACAGATATGGATATGAGAGAAGATTGTAAACAATTGTTCTAATTATGTTTAAAATAATTGATTTTAATCGAATACAGCGCTTAGATTTCACCTAAGTTTTTTTTACATACACTAGAACTTTACTAATCCAAACTAATTGGGACAAAAGCTTTTTCGGTTTAGCGAAAATTCTGATTACGCGGGAGAATATAGCCCACATTTCCTTCACTGTATATGAAGCATGTTATTAAAATATACATAAGCATGAAATTAAAAAAAAAATACCGTTTTATACGAACCGGGATCGGATATTTTCTTTTATATAAAGCGCCTGGGCGGTGGCTTAAAGGCAATTTCTACCCTCCATATTAATTTTTTTTACCCTACCTCATCTCTTTCTTATTGTCTTTGCATTAACATAAGGTAAGCTTGTGGGCTAAGGCCCTTCTCCCCCGCGCGTCCCAGCCATTCCCATTAAACTGCCATTGAGCGGAAAACGGGGGGGGGAGGGGGGAGGGCAGAGCTCTGAGGTGCCTCAGGACTTTAACTTGCAAAGGCGACATGGAAATTAGGTGATTGTGGGTGAGGGGAAAGGGGAAGTTTGGTGCTAGGGGTGAGTACATGTCATGTATCTGTTATTTTTAGAAGAGTAAGGATAAGGAAGGAAGGGGAGATAGGGGTGGTTTGGGGGCTAAGTACATCCCCAGTTTCATTATATATTCATTTCAGCCCGAAGCTAGTCTAGGGGAGGCGGAGAATGGGTGTTTGAGGGAACGATACACTTTCTGTTAAAAGTACCATGTCCGTTGGTTGATTCTTTTCTCAGTAAAGTGGGAACTTAAGATAATACACCTCTATTGTTAAAGTGATCATAAAGACGGTTTATTAAAGTTTTAAACTCAAAATTAAAATGTAGCATTTAGCCCGATCTACATCCGAACCTCCTGACGTATACATCTTTTTTTGGAGATGGTACAAATTGGAAACTTTTTAAAGAAGAGCACAGACTTATCTGTGTTCAAGGAGGTAATTGTAATATTGGTGATTTGGTCACACACTTCTCATATCTTACTTTGTTCAAGGAAGTTATTGTAATATTGGTGATTGGTCACATATTTCTCATATCTTACTGTGCTCAAGGAGGTTATTGTAATATTGGTGATTGGTCACAGACTTCTCATATCTTATTTTGTTCAAGGATGTTATTGTAATATTGGTGATTGGTCACACACTTCTCATATCTTACTTTGTTCAAGGAAGTTATTGTAATATTGGTGATTGGTCACATATTTCTCATATCTTACTGTGTTCACGGAGGTTATTGTAATATTGGTAGATTGTCACACATTTATATAGTGTAAAATAATATGCTGCTAGTTCGGTAAGTTCACAAGACGTGGCGTGCACATCAGTTCTAGGGCACTCTGTATATTTGTATATGTATATATATGTTTGATTTTGTGATGAGAGCAAGCACAGAAACTGATGTTCTTCGACAAAGTTTGTTTTTTCGTAGTTTTATCCTTCACCTTGCCTCCCTTCGACCGCGACTAGACTCTGGGATTAGGCCCGGTTATACTCCTAGATCTCCCTCCCCCCCTCCCTTATGGTGGGAGCTACCTTCCCGTCTCAACTCAATTATCCGAGGCCAAGGGAAGTAAGCCTCCCCTGGGACGTAGGACGTGGAGACATTCCTCTTTGCTATCACGTACAGCAATCATTCTCTGCTTCGTGTTTAACTTAACCGTTAGCTTGGACGTGGAATTATAGGCCGTACTTATGGGTTTTTGCTTCACCCCTATTCTTGGAGAAAAATAGCTATATATATATTATATTATCTCTATAAATGTTTGAGCTTTACGGTAAGAATGGGAAGAGAGGGTTGGGAAATGTGAGATCATTTGTCTCGATAGAGAATAAAAAAGAACATAAAGGAGAAATACATCTTTAAAACAGCCCGTAATATTAAACTCATCACTATAAAATGTTAATTATCTAGTTTAAGGAGGAAATAGATACAAGCGAATAGCTCCTTGCATAGAAACGTCAATATAGTAGAGAGAAGAGGAAGAATATACACAGAATCAGTCCTAGTAAGGACGAACGAGCAGTTCCCTGTATTGTGCAACTCGCAGGACACGAGGAAGAAAGGTACATACACAATATTAGTATGAACAAGGACAGTTATTTAACTCCAGAAAATATAGGAGACTTTTTAATATTCATCACGTCAACATCTTTAAGATTAGCGCCTTACTACTGCTAACCATGGCATCCCCTTTTATGAATAAAATATTAAATTCAAGAAACCAAATGAATCGTAGGATTAATTAATATCATTTTCAATGTTCCTGTGCGTCTATCTGGATGATCCTTTGTCTAAATCCCTAAAGGAGAGAATGAAATTATTAATAGCCACGTGGACAGTACGTGGTTGCTATGTATTTCTAATAATCTTGAAAATGGTTTTACCTTAGGCATGAACTTCCAAATTGGTTTATAGAATCAGGTATAATTTAACAGATCAATAACAAATTTATTAAAGTCTAGTTTTTTTTGTATACATTTTTGTTACTGCTAAATTTTTCATTTGTAAGGCCTATACTCAATTAAGTTTAATGCTCTGCCATATTATTTCACTATATACAGCAGATATTCATATGTGGTCAAATCCAAAAATAAGGTTTAATCATGTTATAAAGAATATTTGAATCATTTTATAATAAAATCTTTATATAGGGAAGATAGCATAGCTATGTGTTTACTAAATAAAACGTTCATGAGTTGAGTTGAATTCCTACTCAACTATTACAATATAGTTTCAAAATGAAGTAATTTATAATATCTTATCAACTCTTAGCACTGATCTACAAATATAGTTTTGATTAATAGATAATCATAGACCTAAAATTATATATTTGTATATTTAAGGATTAAAACAAACTAAAGAAGCAATAAACTGAATAAATGGAAAAATTTGGAGCATCGCGTTTTAAGGAGCAGAAACTTGGACTCTTAGGAAGATGGAAAAGAAATACCTGGAGAGCTTTGAAATGTGGAGAAGACTTGAGAAGATCAGGTGGACAGACAGGGTGAAGAATAAAGTCCTAAGAAGAGTGGATGAGAAGAGAACCATTTTGGATGTGATTCTTCGGTACAAAGAAAACTGGATTGGACACATCCTTAGGAGGAACTGTCTTATGTACGACGTCATAGAAGGAAAGTTTGAGGGAAAGAGGAGCTTAGGAAGAAGGAGGATTCAAATATTGTATGACTTGAAGAAAAGAAGAATATTCTATTGGTAGTCTAAGTTCACTGACAAAAGGATTAGACCTTTCGTAAGACAGAAAACCTAATATAATAATAAAGATTATAAATATTTAGTAGATATACCATATAATTAGGATGGACTCTAATAAATAACCTAATTTAAAGATTGCAAAATAAGTCATAAGAGAGTAAACGTAAGTTGCTATGGCCTAAGATTTTAATTTTGACAGTACTTGTAAAATAACCAACAGTAGCTGAAACACATATCTGAATTACAAGTACTTAACTAAATAGTAACATAATAATTTTGTGTGTACGCTTAGAACAACTGTTACTATTGATTTAATCTAAAGAGTAGAAAATAAGAGGATTACCACATTAGCTTGGAGAGAGGATAGGAGAATAAAAATGAAATATCCATGCGGGAAAACCACCTTCAATACATCCAGCAGGAATTTGAACTACGATCCCCACCAACCAGTCAACAGTCACCAAAACCCTCTTCGGTGGCCACACGGTCTAACGTGCTACTCTCGCAGTAGATTAGACTACTGATGGCGGGGAGATCGAGGTTAGAATCTCGGTCGGGTGTACTGAGGGTAGTTTTTCTAAAATGGTTTTCAACACTGCCTCCACGCAAATACTGTTAAATTTCCTTTAAATATAACCTTCCTAATCTTTAAGAACATTAGAGTAATTAGTAGGCCTATATAAGCGTATAATCTGAACAGGTAGTAAGACGCGGTTCTAGAAAAAAGTCACCAGGTGCAATGCGAGTAGAACGCTTTGAACTACTTTTCCAACCCTTGAAATAGTGGAAATTTTTTGTTTTAAATGCTGTTGTTTTTAAATAATAATTATCCAAATTGTAATATTTACCCAATGATAGAAGTAGTATATTACGTTTATAATGTAAGAGAGATTGGAAAGTGAAGGCCATGGGAATGACGTTTGTGAGGAGCATGTTAGCTGTCACGAGGAGAAACAAGATTAGGAATGAAGTTAGTGAGGAGCTTGTTAGCTGTCAGAGGAGAAACAAGATTAGGAATGAAGCTAGTGAGGAGCTTGTTAGCTGTCAGAGGAGAAACAAGATTAAGGATGAAGTTATTTGGGAAAGAGTGGGAGTAAATGAGATAGTAGAGGAAGCAAGACTGAGATGGTATGGGCATGTAATGAGGATTTTGGAGTACATGAGATAGTAGAGGAAGCAAGACTGAGATGGTATGGACATGTAATGAGGATGTTGGAGTACATGAGATAGTAGAGGAAGCAAGACTGAGATGGTATGGTCATGTAATGAGGATTTTGGAGTACATGAGATAGTAGAGGAAGCAAGACAGATTGGTATGGGCATGTAATGAGGATGTTGGAGTACATGAGATAGTAGAGGAAGCAAGACTGAGATGGTATGGGCATGTAATGAGGATGGAAAAGGAGAGGATGCCAAAGAAGATGATGGAAATGAAGTATGTAGGAAAAGACAAAAAGGGAGGCCAAAAAAGAGATGGGAGTAGCAGATAACAACAGAAAGTGTGAAAGTGAGAGTAGAAGATTGAAGCCATTAAAGAAGAAATAGTGGTGGAAGGATAGATGAAGATGGAGGAATTTCACTAAGCTGACCCGGCCACAGTTTTGAAACAGTTGATGATGATGACTACGTTTATAATTTTATATTGAATAATTTATGATTCTAAATCGACATATAGCTTGTAAAATATGTTTTTTAACTAATATTTTATCAAGAACTAGTATTACCACGAGTATAGCGAGAAACTTAAGCAATTTATACTGAATACCACCGTGACAGGGCAATCTTTATTTTTAACAAGAAGAGAACCAACATTATTTATTTGAAATCATTTTATAAAAAAAAACATTTAAATTATAAAAGAGTTTTTATATTAAAAATATTTTTCTATGTATATTAATATTGTCTCTTGTTTAGGCATAGCATCGAAAGTAAAATATACTTTAATTCAGTGCCTAATTAAAACGTATTCTAATGTACAACTGACTTGAGTGTCGCATAACCGATACTCTTTAGGCGAGTATGTTTCACTATTGACATAAAAAATGTATTTAATTAATCTTAAAATTAATAAAAAATCGTTTATAATATTATTTAAATAATATCGTATTTTATTTCCGTATCCATGATGTGGATTTTAAATTATATTTATTAAAAAAATTATAAAAATGGGAGGATGCATTCGAGGTATTCACTGGTAAATCCAACGGGAAGAGACCATTGGGAAGACCTATACGAAGATGGGATGGTAAAATTAGAATGGACCTGAAAGAGATAGGGTTTAATGAGGTGGACTGGATATAACTAGTTCAAGATATGGATAGGTTGTAATGAGGTGGACTGGATATAACTAGTTCAATATAGGGTTAGGATGTAATGAAGTGGACTGGATAGAACTAGTTCAAGATAAGGATAGGGTGTAATGAGGTGGACTGGATAGAGCTAGCTCAATATAGGGATAGTGTGTAATGAGGCGGACTGGATAGAACTAGCTCAAGATAGAGACGGTGTGTAATGAGGTGGACTTGATAGAACTAGCTCAAGATAGAGACGGTGTGTAATGAGGTGAACTTGATAGAACTAGCTCAAGATAGAGACGGTGTGTAATGAGGTGGACTGGATAGTACTAATTCAAGATATTAATAGGGTGTAATTAGGGAGACTGGATACAACTAGCTCAAGATAGGGATAGGGTATAATGATTTAGACTGGATATAACTAGATCAAGATTGGGATAGGGTGTAATGAGGTGGACTGGATATAACTAGCTCAAGATATGGATAGGGTTTAATGCGGTGGGCTGGATAGAATTAGTGTAAGATATTGATAGGTGGCGTACTTTTGTAAATGCGGCGATGAACTTTCAAGTTCCTACTGCCGTAGAATAAGTAAGTATGATTTGGTACTGTCAACTAGCTTAATAGATTATGTACAGTACAAATCTACATTATGGTTAGTGTTAGAAAAAAATGGAATTTTTTTATGTATCCTAACATCAAATTAGGATTTATGATACATATTAATATGATCATAAAAATCACACTAATTAGTAATTTAAACGTTAACGCATCACACTCGTATTGGACTTCCCTCTCCGTAAGAGTGAGATTGAGTTTCGAGATCCAGTAAGATATATTTAACAAACCTTTTCCTAAATGATTTACAACTCTCGCTCCACGAAAATTTGGGTACGTTTTCTAAAATATTCCACCCGACTTATTCCTATTCTATTAATGTAATTAATAAGATAATTGCAACATAAAAGCAGTGCATTTATTTTAGCATCCCGTCCTACTTCCTATTCAGGTTATACGTACACTGCATTGCTAAAACACATAATTTTAAACTAAATAAAATACTTGTATATTATATTACTTAAAACTGATTGGTGTGTATATATATATTTAATATAATTTAAAAAAATTCCTGATCTAAACGCACCTCAAGATGATTTTATTTTATTTATTTTTTTCACTTATTATTTTACAATTTGGTAAGTACAAATAAATCTCTACATGAATATGGAAAGATGGAACTATTCGAATGATGTGTTTTAGCTCACTGATTCACAAAATGATGCAACTCCTAAAATTTAGCAATCCTCCTTATATTTAAAGACAATAAATAAATAACCTAACCTTCGGCCCAGCTTTCTTAATGGAGAAAACTATTACAAATATCGTCCATAACCTCTAGCCCACAGTTTTGTAATCTTAAAACAAAGATATAATTATTTGTTGTAAATATATTACTCTTTACTTCTCCAAAGTAATTAAAAAAGTAGCACCTTAACCTCCCCTATTTTTGTTGTTTTAACCATGCTTAGAATATCTCTTCCTCTAGAAAGCCTGACCATATTAGTCTGCATGCACACACATATCTAGACAGATGACAACAGTTATCACTGACCTGTGTCCGGCACGACCGCTCCAAGCTTATTGGCGAGAAAACCTCTTATGTTTGCCGCCACCCTCTGGGGCGACGAGGGTGTGACCGACGTCAGCGTCTCCAAGAAGGGTCCGGGCAGACGTCCGAACAAGGGCTGCCCACCACTTCCCTCGGCGCACGGCGTTCCCTCTGGCTCTGCCACGGTTCTTAGATTTCACGAGTCCCTTTTCTTGGATGACACCAAACCGACTTAAGAATAGGTGAAGACTTTAATTGGTTTTAAAATTTTAAAATACGATATTTTAGTGTTTATTTTAAATGTTCCTTTTTTTTTCGATTTTTATTTTCCAGCCCCGAGATGTATAGTGTACCCCCGATATTTCTGCCCAAGCGGTGTTATAATTTTGTGCGTGGCGGGCCCCCTTGGTAGTTAGGCTTCGCGCGCGGGCTTGTTGTTCCGCGTCTAGAGCCGCTTGCCTACCTTCACAGGGGCGAGAGAGAGCCAAAGCGGTATAAAGTAGAGGGGGTTGAAGAGACGAGATAGGGGTTGGAGGGGAAGAGTAATATGGCTCCTTGGGAAGGAGAGGGGGTACTTTATGTGAGTCCCGGCATGCGCTCGGGCAGACCGATACTCCTAGTTCATTGCGCCCGCGCTTTGCGACGCTCCCTTCTGATTCGTCCGTTCTTGAATGTTACGTCACAAGCTTTTAGACCTATGGTTGAATTTTCAGGGGTTGCATATTTTCTATTTTAGTGTCTCTCTTTCCTTTTATTTTTTATTTTTCATTTGTTAATTTTATTATATTCAACTAAAGATGTGGGATGGATATATATTTTTTGCAATATAAGCTGCGAATATGAACACACGTATGTTTCAGTGTGTGTTTTGACTATACGAAGGGGATATGCTCTTTTATACTAATGGTAAACGAATTGGCTTGCAGAGCGAGAATAAAAAGGAATATAAATGGCTTACTTTTTTCCCCAGTATTTCCATTCCATTGTGAAATGAAAAGAATATAAAAACGATATCGTTTACAAAATGCTCCTGTTTTCTGAGGTTGAATTTAAGGATCAAATGAACAGCCCTCTTAAATAATATACAAGTAATACCCTTAAAAATATAATAATCTGACAGTAGTGTGTGTTTATATTTTTACAGACCAACCATGTTTAGTTTTTACTAGGAAGTTATTTTGAAATATTAAAAAAAAGTTTTTACGTTAGTAAGATTATTTATTTATAAACGTTGTTTATAAACATATTAAAAATAGATATAGAGAATATGTTCGTTTCTTTGAACATGTTTGTTAAAAAATACAACTTAATAACATCGAATAATGAATGTTCCCATATTAGACTGTATTGTTTTCTATATAAATAAACATTCTACTAGCATATTTGACTTTGTGATTACAAGGTGCTCCAAATAGTTCGTATCCTGCATGATAAATATACATTTTAAGTCTTTACCAACTTTTTTTATTGGTTTAATTAGTCGTATTTGTGGACCCGAGGATTAAACATCAGGTTCACCTGGTTTGGTTTTCTAGCGTATGGGGTGATAAAAGTTCGAACCCAGCTGGATGCACTAATATCATATTTTACGAAGTAATTCTTCATTCTTTCTCCACGCAAATTCTGATATATTTTTCTCGAAATTCTATGTATGTCTTATTAATACTTCTTTAATATAATTTAAATGTGAATAGCTTGGACTAGTAATAAAATGCAACACAGTAAATATTTATTAAAAATCAGTAGTTTTGAAACGGTCTGAGGTGGTGTATCTAAACACTTCTTAAACAAATATTTTATTCTCGGCTAAGAAAAGGTCAAATGATTAAAAAAAATACATGCAAGTTACTTGAATTGAGTTGGGATTATGTGAGGGCAAACAATCAAATATAAACAAAGCTATGTTCAAATTGAATCAAAGCTATGTTCAAACACCATGGTCAAATAACGTTTAACAGTAATGTTATTTAATTATCCATTATGAGATTCCAAGTGAAACCTGTAATTTAATTCAAAATATTCGTTTTTCTTTCTGATATTACAAAAAACAAATTATTTCTGAAAACGTTTCCATTCATATAAACTATTTCTCTATAGCTTTAAGCAAAGTTCAGATAAACAATTACAAGATACATGAGAATTATAACCGGTGTTAATTTAATTTGATTATACAGTGTTAATTTTCCAGACAAAATGTTATTTTAACAGGAGCTATGTAATATTAACAACGTGGGCAGCAAACATCATACTGATACCTGCACCAGTGATCATGTGTGTTATATGGCGTCAGGTTCGCAAGGGGCTAGATTGTCTGAGAGGGAGGCTTATATCTCAGCGGAGGGTACAGTATAATGGTTTTTACTATTTAGTTTAGCATAATTTACTCATAATTTCTCTTTTCTAATATAAGATGCACTTTAGTTAAACTACCCTATCAATACTTTTCTCATATATTAAGTTTTTAATAATAATTCTGCTACATGCATCGGTGAACCAATTGTCCAGATAATTCAACATCGTTTGCCGTTGACCACAAGGTTAGGGTTCGAATCCCGGGTGGGTGTACTGAGGGCGTTTTATTTACAAAATAGTTTATCACTCTCTTGTGAAGCAAATACAGGTACATTTACTCTATATAATGCCTTATTTTATCAGATCAATTAAAATTTGTAGTTTCCGAACGGGTATTAAGATGAAGTGAAAATAATATTAAATGTAGGTTCTTAAAATAGGGTAGAACTAAATATTAAACTTGTGCATTACAAAACATTATTATCTAATTAATAAAATAGACCTAGAAACAAATATTATATTAGGCTATAAACAGGCATTGCCTGTAAATGAAACCACGATCCACTATAATTGTAAGTACACCCTTTCGCTATTTCCCTCACTAAACATAACCAACTCCTAACTACTCAGCCACGTGTAAAGGCAACATCAGACAGAAAGTGGCGCTTCTTTTTCGAACACCTTATAGTTTTATAATTACATGAGTATTGATTGTAATCTGTCCCGTGGAACTGTGTGTGAAGGGGTGGCCGTTTTATAACCCCAACCTCCCCTACAAGTACAGTATTTCTGATAACTGAACCAACCCCTTGACCGCTCTCCACCTGCCGTGATTTGAATACGCAATGGACATCCTGACATGTACAGTCTGGTTTGGATACAATATGGACGGATTCAGAATAGGAACGCATTAGTTATATAACAATAATGTGGAGATTACTTGATAGGTGACCCTTAATACGTTCTAATCCACTCTATTCCTCTTGAAGATGGTTGGATCACGTCTTCTATAATAGCTTCAGGATTTCTCTGTGGCAAAGCTGATAAGTTATGGTGACCCACGGAATATTCGCGTTTAATGGAATTGGTGACAGCAGCAAATAACTTTAAAAAGAGCAGAGAGTCAAATTTTATTTCTATATCTATTCTATTATATTCCTATATCACACTATGATGAATAAACTAGTTGAAACAATCCGATTTTATTTGCCACCCTACCATACTTTTACATTGGTTTTTCTATTTTGTAAAAGTATTTTACAATAAATTATTATTTTTGGTTATTTAAAATGTGCTTCGAAGTTTGTCCGCGACATAACACACTATGTTTTAGTGCAGGTCAAATACACTTTATGATCATTCACAATATACTAAAGGAATATCGTCCAGCATTGTTTAAAATAATAGTAATAGTAACTAATTTTGAAATATGGGAGGACACTTATCTATTTATTAACCATGTTTATACTTTGAATTCTTCTGTTGAGTTCATCTTGTTCATTTTCTTGGTTGACCATAGATACTCAAGACATATTCAGCTGATGACAAGTGAAAAGCGGTTCTCGTTACGAATGAAAATAAAAGAAGCGAGATATTTGGACAGAGTTGATTCCACACAGAGGATATTCATTTGAACAAAGCTAATCCCACACACAAAGAAGAAACCTGCGCAGACGATCTTGGGAAAATCATATTTATTTACGTCTAAACTAGTGCGAGTTTTGATTTTGACATGTGGAAGTGAAGATTTTAATTCTCATTTCTAAATGTTTTCAATTTTTATATTGAATTAAATTTTATGTGATATTTATCCCTAGTTCATGGTCAAACATTTTACCTTTGTTATAATGTATTCATATTCACCTTGGACTTGGAGAAAAGGACATTTTAAAATTGAGTTCTAGAAAAAGTTACTTGGAACATTGTTTGAATAAAATTAAGTTCTTCTTCTTGGCGTCTGAAAATTTTCAGGATGAAAATATGTGTTCATCCTTACCCAAAATATTAAGAATTATTTACCGTTAATGTTAAAGTGAATTTAAAATATATCTAAACTGAGATAGATGTCTAGTAACTCACCTAATATACATTGTAGATTATCTTACAAGGGTCAAACAATATTTAAATTTGACCCATATGACATAAAAATGATAGATTGTAACTTTGAATTTAATCCTCCATTATTGTATATATGGAATATAGATAAAAAATATATATAAAATACACTTATTATTATTATTATTATTATTATTATTATTATCACCTCAGATGCTGTCTTAGCAATGGTAGGATTGGGATGTGGAAAGATTGATGACATAATAATAATAATAATAATAATAATAATAATAATAATAATAATAATAACCCACAAAGAGTTGCAGTCATTGTTTTTTAATTGTAGTTTCACCTAGTAAAATTTCATTCAATGATTAAGTTTATTTTTATTTTTCAATGTTGAATACATGTATTTTCCTCTAACTCTTGTAGGGATTTCGATCGTACCATTGTTATAGATAGAGTAATTACTAATCAATTAAAATAGCACTGTCCAGAAAGCTTTCCCGATTACACCTAATAGTCTCGAGTTTTAAATGTCATCGTGCCACCATCATAGTTAGCCGAGGAAAAGTAAGTATTTTTATTTATTCTAAGCGTAATCCCTAGGAATGGCACCAACTAAATATAGATCAAGCCCCATACACACCCATTTTACTTTATAATATATAGATAGTTTTAAGAGTCGTCATCCTTTACTGGTTTTAATATATTTTGCTAAAATTGGAAGTGAGTATAAATTAAAATTAGCATCAATAAGTCGAAGGTAATGAAGATAGCCCAGGGAAAAAGAAAAACTGGACATTGCGTTGGCAACTCAGCAGATTGAGTGTGTGAAATATTTAAAACGCATGGTAAGTTTAATTGTGGCAGTCGCACAATGTAAACGGAAGATTAAACCAAAAATAACAATAGACAAGGTTGCGTTAGACAAGAATAAGATGCTTTTGACTCGCAAACTGGAGCTGAGGAAGAAACTGGTAAAGTTTTACATAATATATACCATCATTTTGTGTGTACAATATCTGAGATATAGTACACACATACACACACACACATACACACACACACACACACACACACACACATACATACATACACATACATACATACACACACACATACATACATACATACATACATACATACATACATACATACATACACACACATACATACACACACATACATACACACATACATACATACATACATACACACACATACATACATACATACATACATACATACATACACACACATACATACATACACACACATACATACATACACACACATACATACATACACACACATACATACACACACATACATACATACATACACACATACATACACACACATACATACATACATACACACATACATACACACACATACATACATACATACACACATACATACATACATACATAATCACACGGTTCCATTATGGGGTAAGCAAGAAATTGTACTTATAGCACAAATTTCAAAACTCTCCAAGTATTTATTTTACATCTTCATAAGAGTCCAAGGTTCTGCTCCATACGCGATGCTCTAAATGTAGCATTTTATCACAAACTAATAATTACAATCGTAAGTTGTTTATTAGTATAATCCTTTACTTAATCAATAAAGTTATTAACATTTAATCCAAAAAACCCCTCCACCCAATTATGAAATGAAAACTTTTAAATAAATTAATTCGTAGTTAGTTGCAATAAAGGATTTCAGTCTGCGCGAGGGATTAACCTCAATTTAACTTGTATTTGAATGTATAAGTTGGATCATTACTAGATTTGCATAAGCACTAGCTTTTGCCTCGTTTGTAAATAGGTGTGTCTGCTCTTTGTGATGCTAATTATTGTCATTAATATACAAGAGAAAACAAGTTTTGTGTTATACGCTTTGGTAGATGTTTATATCGATTTGACATGTTCCGTTGAGAATACAAGCTCTTTGTAAACCTATTTACTGTTCGTCTATATACGTCCAGTACATAAAGTGCATGAATTATTATATGAGTAGACTTTATTTTTACAAGTAAATATATATATATTTTTAAACTCCTGTTGAAGATAATTAAAAATAATTCCTTTCTTTTAAGCCGAGTGAAAAATAATCTAGGATATAGAATATAGTTTTTTTTAATTTAAAACAAACACTAGCGTAATTCTTTTAGATTAGAGATTTCCTAGTAGTTTTCAATAAATCTAGCTAATGTGAAAGTATTTATATTAAAGTATGGAGCCAAATTAGTTATATGGATTTATATCTTAGGATTAAAAATATGAGTTATTTCACTAAATAACTAGTTCCGTGGTGTAACGGTAAGTGCACCTGGAAACGAGCCTAAGGGGGCCGGGATCGATTCCTGGCTAGTACCTTGGGTATTTTTCCCGAAAGGGGAGTTACCTCAACGGTTACCTGAGTTTGTTTAGTTAGACATAAGATAAGTTTAAGTGTTTCACTGGTTCCACACAATCATAACCACTATCACCCTCATACTCACTATCACCATTATACCCACTATCACCATCAGACTCACTATCACCATCACCTCATCTCATCGAGACATGTAAAGAGCCTCCACGGAAAGGATGTACTATTAGTACATTAAGACAACGGTACATTAGTACTGGATAGTATTTACACTACTGGGCTACGAGTGATATAACCCATACGTGCGCATTGTTATCAATATATTATTTCACTAAATATGTTATTTCTACAAGTTTCTTTCTCTTGACACCTCGGGCCATAAAAAAAATGGGGTGTAGCTGTGTCATGGACAAACCCGTGTGTTGTACGTGAATACGTTTATGTAACGGGCTATATTTTTTAAATAAAATATTTTTATTTATGTATTTAGGATAAAAGCAAGGAAACAAATAATTATTGTGTTTACAATATAACTTTATTAATTATAAGTCTGTGATACGAAAAGTACGATACAAATGTACTGACACTACTTTAAACTAATGTTTTATAAACAATCGATAGATTTTGACGACAGCTGACGATTAAAACTTAAACGAACATCGTAGCTTCTCCGAGTCAAAAGTTATACTAATTGCAAATCTCGATACGCAGCAAAATAACCTCAAAATGGCGGCGCTTCCCCCTCCATCGCGCGCGATGCGTCACTGTTCTCGCTTATCGTAATGAATTCTTTGATCCTTTAATTTAATTTAATTTTGGATGTAGAGGAAAGATTCGAAACTACAACACCAAACTGTATCCCCCGATTTTGTTATCATTAGGTTTGTTGGATTGTCCCCGTATGGTAGCAAATTTAAAGACGTATTCACGTCAAAAATCGAACTAAAGATTTTGATAAATATAGACGTTTTTTGATCCCCCCCCCCCCAAATTTTTGCATATGTCTGTGTCTGTTTGTACCTTGGGATAGAGCCAAAACTATTTTACCGGTTGAGTTNGACGTTTTTTGATCCCCCCGCCCCCAAATTTTTGCATATGTCTGTGTCTGTTTGTACCTTGGGATAGAGCCAAAACTATTTTACCGGTTGAGTTAAAATTTGATGTCTGGGGTTTTTTATTTGCGCTAAATATGCTCTAACGATTTTGATAACGTTTTACCCGCCTGGGTGGTGCAGTTAGCTAACGCGCTAGTTTAGTGTTGAGCTAGGCCGCCGAGGACGGGGAGATCGAGGTTAGAATCTCACTCGAATGAACTGGGGGGAGTTTTCCCTAAATTGTTTTCCACTCTCCTTCAACGCAAATGTGGGCTTACTTCCTCTATATTCAACCTTCTCAATTACTAGTTCATTAGCGTAATTAGTACTTAAGCGTATAACCCGAACGGCTAGTAAGACGCAATGATGATAATAATAATAATAATAATAATAATAATTATTATTATTATTATTACAAAACTTTCCCAATCAAGCAAAGATAAACAATTTCTCAGAATAACTCTCGGTATTAATATTTAACCATGTTGGATGGAAACATCGCTAAAGTTCTTAAACAAAGGAATATTGGAAAGTTTATTTTACAAGAAAAAAAGGGAGGGTGTTGGATTTTGAGGGGGTTATGTTTAGAAAGCAACTAAGTGAGTTTTTAAGGGAACTATAGCTGGATAATCCCTGCACGTAAAACAATGATACGGAGCTGTTTGAAGAACGTTTCTCGCTCCAGATTTTAAGTGGTATGAAGACCCTCGGGATCGCTGCCGAGCTTAACCGCAACTACACGGCATTGATCCTCTATATAGGAACAGTCCCACGAGCAACAGCCGACTAACTCACTTTTTAGATTATCATTATTATTATTATTAGCACCGCGTCTTACTACCCGTTCGGGTTATACGCACTTACGCTAATGTGTAATAGTAGGGTGATTGTGAGATGAAATGGAGGACCTACAGTTTAACGTGGGATCCGAACCACGGTGGTAGGCCTGGCATTCATCACATTCACAAGTTGTGATTAATACACGTCTTGTCAGAGGTGAAGGAAGGGTTGAACCCCGGACCCTCAGCACAGAAGTCTGACACCTTACCCCCCTAGACCACCAGGTCACCCATTTTTTAGAGGTCTGGTTTGTGTACGTAAGGCCCAAATTTCTTATGAAGTACCTTTTGGAAAATACAAAAGCTTTATTTATATAGGTCATCAATAATAACATACGCTTCGTTGGCCGCGTGGTCTAACGCGCCACTCTCGTGTTGGACTAGATTGCCAATGACGGGGAGATCGAGGCTCGAATCTCAGTCGATTGGGCTAAGGGTTGTTTTCCCCCCAAAATGGCTCACCACACTCTCTTCGCGCAGTTGCGAGTGCATTTCTTCTAAAATATACCTTCATCATCCCTGCCTAGTTAGTGTAGTTGATATATATACATAGTACCAAATTGTAACGATAAACAACCAAAACAAACTAAAAGGCTACTTATCAGGAATTATAATGGTAGCAAGAAACTTAGCCACATTAGCGTAGAGAGAGAATGGAAAAACTACGGTAATATATATTTTTGTATTCATTAATTAAGTTATATTTAGCCGTCTGGATCATCTACTAGATATATTAATGAGATAGGGATAAGAAAGGTACAATTTAAAGAAAGCTTTTTTCACATTTGTCTGGAAAAAGAAGGTGAAAAATTATTTAGGGCTGAAACCATCTGGGATTAGAGCCACGACCTCTCAATAACTGATAAATGAGGCAGAATAACGGCCCCATGGTGTAGTGGCCAGCGCACCTGTCTACGAGCCACGGATTCCCTGGTTCGATTCCCGGCTAGTACCTTATGTGGTTTTACTTTTACCGAAAAGCGAATCCCCCAACAGTCACCAGGGTTTGTTTAGCTAGGCTTAAGTTAGGTTTAATTGTTTCCACTGGTTCCACACCCTCATACTCACTATCACCCTCATACTCACTATTACCATCACCTCATCAGGACATGTAAAGATCCTCCACAGAAAGGATGTACTATTAGTATATTAGTACGTTCCCTGTACAACGGTACATTAGTACTGGTTAATCTTTCCACTACTGGGCTAAGAGTGATGTAGCCCAGAAATATAATATATAATACCAGGCAAAATGAGATTGGTGGTATTAGCCGTATGCTTAAAAATACAAATATAATTTTAATTGGTGTACGTGTAAATATTTGTGTAACAACTATCGGTACCACAAATAATTGGAAAAAACTTATCAATATATAAATTATTCGTAATATATTTTAACTGCAGTAAATTTAACTTATTTTACACATACGTTTTTTTTTAAAATCAAACAACCAAAAAGTAAAATGGCTCAATTTTTTCTTTCTTAAAACTCAAATAATCTTGTAAGATGAGCTGTCAGTTTCAGAACTCCGGAGGAAACTAAAGGAAACCCATCACTTGGTACTTAACTGGACGTCTGCCAGTTTGATCCTAACCAAGTACTGCAGGAACTGACGCCGAACTTTAACATTCAGCTCACTTACAAGTTCCTAACGCCATCGATCTTTTCCCCTTCTTCCCTTGAGAAAAAAAAAATCCCCCACCATCCTTCTTCCTATTCACAGATTTAAATATAGGTAGAAACTTTCAAACCCC